>CAJPEX010000083.1:17069-203019 GCA_905338405.1 Notodromas monacha | reverse complement strand
TCGAAACTCAAGCGAATACAGCCCAAATTAGGAAAAGCCCCTTTTTCTGGGTGGAATAGAAACACACGGAAATATTCGGGAGCCTGCATACGCAGCGCTACACCAATAAAATATTTTGGGACCACAATACTTACACTGGTTTTCACTTCGACTCATTTTATCTACAAATGCCAACCTCTGTTGAGTCATTAAAATGAGAAGATGTGATACACTTTTACTTCAGAGCATCACTAAATTGAGACAGAGGATAAATAAGTCACCATTTATGCGTAACCACAAAACTATCCATGGATTCCACCGGTTTCAATTTATTTTTACGTTTCATATTCTTCCCTTTCAACGTCTTTGGTGCTCAAGAAGTAGTCTGGAATTTTCAAAAACAATAAATATCTCTTTTGGCCTGAGTTTTCCGAGAATATCATCAAAGCATGGAGCACTTTCTTTATTTTTGAAACCAAACTATCCTTTTAAGTCGAAATGAAAGTGGAAAAGCATGAAATAACGCCGATGCATCTTATTAAAGTATAGTCCTATAGTTTTTTGCAGTCTTTTTCAATGAATGTTGATTTGGAATTTGGTCATATAAAAAATGTTCCAAGTATGTTTACTGGGAGTAATACCACAGAAAAATATTTCACAGCTATTACGGATTATTATTGAATATGATTCATGCTGAACCTCAAATATTTGTATTTGTGTAAGTGTGCATTCGATTAATTTCGCCTGAAAATAAAACGCAGCATATTACGTAATTGCCATCCTCTTCTGATATGAATCAACTGAATGTTTAGTCAACGAAAGCTACCATCCTCACTGCATTAATTTTTTTCCGCGTTGAAGATATTCAATTTTTTTTCCGCTCATCGCACTGATCTTGAATCTTCGTCTTGCTCTTGATTTTTTAAATTATTTTATTTCATTTTGAAGTACTTTAGTCTCGTTGATTTAGGCATTTAAGGCACTCGAACACAAAGAAACATGCTCAACAATGAAGCAAGTAAGCGAAGATATGATTCCACAACGTAAAAATGAGGAGAATGTACATGGTAGCAGTTGTTTGGGTCAAGGAAGCATCACAATTTCTCCGTCGTCCTAAAGAATAAATTATAATTCCTGGAAGGAAAGGAAGGTTTTCATCTGAACGCGAGAACGTTTTCAAGATTCCCCAAGAAGAAAGGAATCTTAAATTTGAATGGTGATCTAATAACATCGCAACGCTCGGCAATTTTAAGGGTCAAGGTGGAAGCATAAATAATGGAGATCGATTTGAAGTCGAAAATCTGATTTCCTGGAAGAAAACTAGACCGCAAAATATTTCCGCTTTCGCAATCTTATAAGAAATTTAGGGTGACCTATAAATGACGGTGACATGTACTGATCCCCTGAATAACTCACATCTCAATAAATTTGGTAGTTTTCAGGGTCACGGCTATACAATCGACTCTCTCCGCATCGTTCTGAAGACGAAGTTATAATTCCCTGAGAGAGGCCTACGCGGAAAAAAAATTGTAAAATACAAAATCACTAGCTCATATGCCGTGATGATGAAGACGTCATTTTCCGGGGGTGCTGAAACACCTCAGTGGGGACCGGAACTGGGGAGGCAACAATTAGCGCGTGCTGGCGCTTCCTGCCCCTCGACTCCCGCAATACGAGTGTCGCAATAATGCTCGCGTGTGCATGCGATGAAGATACAGAGGACGGCTCGGACGCATGCATGAATGCTTAATCAGTTGGATGTCATGAGGGCAAATACTGCTCGGGAGGTGCAGCAAGGGTCGCAGGTTCTATCTGTAAATCCGTTTGAATAGGATTACACCCGCACACTTGAAAAGAAACACACAGGGATTCTTTTTATTTTTTCGCGGAACAAGTCACGTTATAGAGAAAAGCCCCTTCACTGAATCCCGCGGGACGCCAGTTTAACGCACAGGAGAAAGGAAATACGATTTCCTCTTCGATGTTTGCCGTGCAAACATCGAATTGCGACATTTTTTCCCTCAGCTGAATCTATTTTTCCGCGGCTATACATCTCCGGAAGCGCATTTAAACCATTTATTCTCGACGTTGGTATAATGTCTTGAGACTGACGAGGAACGTTTAGGGAATATCATGTGAATTCATCTAAAGTGGTTAGTAAATGTGCTGCATTATGCAAGTCTCATGCGAATGAATTGAATTAGGCATTCGGAAGAAACTGGGGAGGGCGTATTTTGAATTACCTGATGAAATTAGTTATGAATATCCTGTTATTAACCATGCACGTAAAATTTGCTAATGGAACGCTATACTTTTCACCTGAAGAAGATATATTTTGTTTATTCTAAATGGGTTTACTTATGTTTTTGCATAAGATATTTTCCTAGCCCAAAAGCCTTGCTGGAAACTTTTACATGATATTTTGCCAGAATGAAGATATCAAAAAATTATTTGACTAATTCCGTAACCACCTACGAGATCTGTTGCTTGAATGCTCTGGACGTCATCATTGTATTTTTTTAAAACATGGTATTGAAATCTCTATTCATGATCAAAGGAAAACTATGCGTAATCAGTCCAATTTTTCTGCTAACAGAAAAAGGACTGACTGAGTTTTAGAGAATTAAATGCGGCAGTGTTCAAGAAAATTGACCGTTGTATTATATGATTTTCTGCCTCCAAATTCACTAAATTCAGCAATCTATCACGCCTCTTATACAATTCGCACTTGATCATTCAACAAATAGGCAGATTTTATAAGAGAAACTTGGCAGTTTACAGTAGGTGAGTCGAAACATTTTCAATGCATAATTTTGCTTGATTTATTTAGTACCAATCACCGTTATTAGAAAATAAGTCGAAAATTAAGAGGTTTGAATCCAATCATTGAGCATTCACAGATCGTCGTCGTGTCAATAGATTTCCGCCTTTTCTATATCCTTTGGAAATCAAGGTATGTATAAAATGCCACAAACCACTTAGTGGTAGCCATGAATGCACAAATTTTTAGCTTCCATGCGTATTCGCATTTTTTTCCGAATTCGATCACCAAACGATTTCCTTTAAGGCGTGCGCTAGTTTTTCATTTTTTTTTAAAGCAGTGCTAACATTCTGTATTTTATGAACCCTCTTCATGAAGATAAAAGGTATTTTTTCAAGGCCTTGGAAAATTGATGCTCAAAATTGTTTAAGCTCAAGTGGCACGGAACTCATCAATACATCTCAAACCCCAGATGACTAGAAAGCGACAAAATTTAAGCAAAAAATTGCTCACTTCATAACTGACGCATTACACGCACGACTTCAGTTTGCTTTTCACCTTTTGTGTCTCGCTTCACACATTTTTAAAATTTTCGTTGAGGGAATTTTTCAGTTTCTCATGCAGATTACCATTTTTTTTAAATATTTTTTGCCTGTAAAGATTTTTTTCGTCGCATCGGAAGTTGCTGCGCAGAAATTGTGTTTGGCAAACACACGCGTGAACTTTGCAATGAAACCCCACCAAGATGCCTTTTCATGGTAACCACCAATTTTAAAAAAAGAAAAATCGTTCCCCCTAATTTCTGGCGTAGTCTATGCTAGACATTTTCGTTTAAATGTCTAGATAAATGCGCGATAGACAATTACTGCAGAAAATGATCGAAGGTTAAGAACAGGAAGACAATTAAGGTAAGAATAATCCTTCAGGAATCAAAGAAAAGTAATTTAACTGAATAACTATCACGCCGAATCCTTACCCCCATGTGTCAGTTCGTGGTCTGAAGGTTACTTCGTGAAATAGTTTCTTCTTCCAAATGCCCGTCACGCGTTTTTGAAAAATTGAATATGCAACTTATTATATTTCCGCAGTTTTTATCCACTCTAATTACAGTATAATCTACAGAATTAAAACTAACTAGCAATTTCAACAATACAGTGCTGTTCTGTTTGTCATCTTGTGATTTTAAGACGAATGAAGATGATCCAAAAAGGAATAAAATGTAAATTAATCTTTGTGTGGTGGATTGTTCATTTTATAATTGGGGATATTTCCTTCCTGAATCGAATGAAAATGTTCCTGCTAAAAATGTGTTAAAGATGGATTATTCCAATTTAATTCCTCTATCACACTTTTATTGGCAACGATATTTTCCACTAAACGAACTTTTTTCTTCTCTCGGAAGACTTTTCCTCAATGTTATGAATAGGTAATATTAAAAAATATTCTCCGTATACTAAAGTGTTTTATCACAAGAACAGTACTGTTGTCAATAGAAACCCGAAGACACGAAACTTTATTTTGTTGGATGTTTTCTAGCAGTCGTGAACTCGTGATGCATCTCCCTCTACCAGCTTTTCTGTGAATGTTGAAAAGTCACCACGCTCTATTCCTGAGAGGCGAAGACAGATGACAAATGTGAAAGTTTAATCCAGAACTTTGGTAGCAGGTTGTTTTCCCCTGCAGTTGCGGAAAACAAACTGAAGAGGAATTGCTGGAAGCCTGCAGGTTGATAATGCAAGGGGCGATTTTTCAAAAATCTTGTTTTAAAAAAGCGGATTCTTTTGTGGCACGGATTCACTTGCGATGCATCTTTGTAATTGATCCACATTGATTTGTCCTCTGTTTGAGCATCAAGCAATGCACTGCAGAAAACTTTTCAGAAAGAAAAGCTATTCATTATCCTTAACATATACTGTACCCAAATACATTTTCTGATATGTGTTCGATTTAACCTAATATCCGATTGTTCGGAGAGAAAATCAAAGCGGTCGATGCATGTTCTAGAATTTACGGTTATAAATACTTGCGATTCATTCAACGTTGGATATATGGGATGATGTACTCTCTGGACTTGCAGTGATTGAAAACTTTGTAGATCATTTTCAAAGTATCAATACCATATGGAGTAAAATTATTTGATAATTGATCATAAATTATATTTGATTTTCCTGACATCAGATGGAAATTCTCGTTGTGATGCTCATTGCAACGTAAAATCTCCAAATTGTTATTGCAAATGATACGTGTTCATGCTGAGGATACAATTTTTTTTCTTTCAATCCAAGAATATTTTCAAATAAAGTTTCACGTTTTTCGGAATATAAATTGTTGGCATTCTTCATCCATTGAGCAGGAGAATTGATTGCATCCACTGTTTTTTAAATTTAAAAAATATTCCAAAAACACAATAAATTATTTTTGGACAAATGAGAATCTAGACAACAAATCATATACCTGTGCTACGCAGTTACATAAACAGAGTTTTGAGCATTATCAAAAAAAATGCATTGGAGTTCCCTATGCTGGTGGTTGTCACTGCGTGATTTGTTTCATAACCCTATGAAACACATCCTGAAATATGCATGAGTTTCCTTTCGCAGCCAGCCAAACTTCTCCAAAACTTATCCATGAAACTTCTCCTGTTCAATTTATTAAGCACTCCCCTTAAAAAAATCAACTTTGCTGATTCCCTTTTCCCATATTATTCACTTGTGTTCTCGATATTATCTCGAAAGATTGGACTTGAAATACTGCAGTGTACGTCATATCTTCATTCAATGTTCCTAATGTAGTAAAGATGACCAGGTGTTCACTATAAAGATCTCTGTTAATCTCTGTTGCCTCTCGAACGTGCGGAAATTCGTTCATCCCTCTTTCCAAAAATTCTGTATTTGTCATTGCAGGAACATATGGTTGAGAGAGAGTCGATCTGCATTCACTCGCCGCCAACGGAATTCGATGCATCTCGAGGAAGATCCCCTGAAGGCAGAGGAGGGACAGATGAAGTGGATCCGTTCGAAACTGGCCTTGGAACGATGGAACCCGACATCTCGCGACGCCACAGATGAACCACCACGAGAAGAAGCAAAAAGGGGGGTGGGGAGGAGGGGGGCGCAAAAATGGGATCGCTGATGGACGGTTGCGTTATTTACATGCCGGTGCCGCGACGGATTTGTCAGCGGCAAAGGGTCCCCGGCTGATGGGTCGCATCACAGCGTGGGGGGAATGCGCTGTGGCATATACATGAAGGACGAGATGACGGCCAGGATGTCCCCGGGGGCGCGGAAATGAAGTGGCGCGGGAATGAGGTGAGAGAGCGCCCGTTCGCCCGGGTTCCTCTCTCCAGGTGAATGCGACGCCTGTTGTCGCCCGGTGCCCCCCGGATCCATTAGGGCAAATGGCCGGCTGCCGTTGCAGAAAAGAAGACGAACAGCCAGGCAGCCAGCCGACCAACGGGTACCTATATACAGTATAGCCCGCCATTGAAAACCCGGGGCATTCATCGGCGCACGGGGGCCTCATCTTCCGGTGGAGGAACTTTCCCACACATACCCCTGTTTCGGTCCCCGGCTCGATTCTCGCTCCCGAGTTTGTTTTCCATATTTTTTCCCCGAGACGCGTTTTCCCGGGTTGCGACGAATGCCGATGATGTTCCTGGCGTAGGAGAATTTCCTCTCGGAATCAATATCATCCCTGTGCCTGCCGCAGATGCCAAGTGTGTCTCCAAGAGAGTCCGTGTCGCCTGGCTACAAGTTTAATGCTGAGTTCGGATTTTATGCTGAAAACCCCGCCATTGGTTCCCGACGGGGTCCTCGCCATGCAGAAATCAAAGCAGCGACATTATTGGCGCAGATTTAACCTTGGGTGTCGCGCAGGTAAAATCATCATGACGCTACATTCATATGTTTGTACATCGTCCGCATTTATGCCATGAAAAAAGAAAAAAACCTTCAAGCCTGATTTCATTAAATTTTTATCTTCCGAAGTCAGATCCGTTTTTGTCAATTTCTAATGCTTCACAAGTGCGATTTCGAGTTTGAATTTTATTCTGTAAACTCACCTAGGTTCTCGGATTCCTGACCACGCATGAATCAGAGCAGTACATTATTTGGCACACGTTGAACTTCGGGTACCGTGTATGTCACATCATTGGAATAGTTTACTTATGTGTGCGAATGGTACGCATTTTTCCTTCCAGATAGTTCCCCTACAAACCCTTGCGAAAACCTATCTATAATTAACGTAACCTTCCCGTCTGTTCACAAAAAAATGTTTAATCTATGAACTTCGTCTTGGAAAGGGTTAAAATCTACCCCTTGTTCTTTTGAAGCAAGTATACAAAATTTATGGAATATCTTTTTCAAAATTTTAAAGCCGTTTCTTGTACTGTACTTCGGTCAAATATTATCGCGGAAATTCTTGCTCAGCAAATAATTTAGCGGGGCTGAACTGTGTTCCACTTGTTGAAATTGCTGCAGAAAATCATGGAGCTGCCGGTAATACTGTGGGAATTGTATGTGGATACATGAGGGTTATTCTGAAATTACAGTATATTTCACAATATCATCGTGCAAAATCTAGGGAAAATTCCGCGGATTTACCGGTTGAATTTGTGGAGACGAGAAGCACTGGTGTTATGTAACTTTGGTACAAGTATACAGCATAATCTTCTTCATTTTTCCGAGACTTCGGATGAGAAATTTGTACACTTATTTTGGCATTCCTTCATGTCCTACATTTTTCCAAACAGTTTCAAGTCATTAAAATCATAATTTTTGAATATGTCCAACACTAAGTTTTAAACTATTCTGTGAATATTTATATAATTCCTATACGGCCTTTAAAAGAGAAATGACGAAATATTTCCTTGCACTAGCGTGTAGCATGGAGTGGTGAAGTGGATTAGTTTTCTGCTTGTCTACCTAAGAGATGCTAAGAAAATAATCATTATTTTCTCAGTAATATGTAACACAATTTCTTATACAGTACTATTTCATATTTCCTTCCGATCTGAGAAGAAAGCAACAAAAGCACACGTCGGTTATATTGCCCATTGTAATATTCTTCTTCCTTGAAAATGATTAAAATATATTTTGGATAAGTTATCAAATAATAAGATTTCATTCATGAGTGTATAAAAGAAATACAGTGAGACCCCGAGGTGCTGACGTATACAGTAATTGCTGCATGTACCTTGTCCCTGAGTCGGAACGTTCGCATGTTTTACCTCGTTTTCACGATGACTTTGACGGAATGTTTTCATTGGTTCTCCTGTTGATCAATACTTGAGAAAAAGTAATCCAAGATTTTGAAAAAAATATGTTTCTCGATTATAAGATATAGAAAATAAATTTGCACAAGCAAACCTTAAAGAATCTGAACTTCCGGCATTCGAACGGGCACGAGAAGCAAAGCACAAGAAAAACTCTTGCTGCACTGAGCACACTACTTTTGAATTTGAATTAGGGTAATTTATCATTAAATTTATTTTCAGCACATATAAATATAAATAGCTCAATTTCTTCAAGAAATACGAACATGTAGAAAAGAAAATGTTTGAATTCTTCCAGAAATCTTGGAAAAAACGCCCATATCTTGAGTCACTGTCCGGTTGTTCGGGGCCTTATTTTTTCAGCTCTAAGTGTCCCTAATTTTAATCATCCACATATATGTCGGTTATTATTCGTAAACTATGCATGGCTGCCCTTTTTGGGTATTATGCATGAGTGGGTTTTTCGAGGAGAGGATGCACCACAAAGGTGCCTGGTGAGAAAAGCTCACCACAATCAAATATCGCACTTTGGCAAAATTCCTGAGCGTATAATTTTTTCGCATTCGTAACAAGATATAGAAAATAAATTTACACAAGCAAACCTTAAAGAATCTGAACTTCTGGCATTAGAAGGAGTACAAGAAGCAAAGAACAAGAATAAGTCTTGCTGCACTGACCACACTACTTTTGAATTTGAATTAGGGTAATTTATCATTAAATTTATTTTCAGCACATATAAATATAAATAGCTCAATTTCTTCAAGAAATACGAACATGTAGAAAAAAAAATGTTTGAATTCTTCCAGAAATCTTGGAAAAAACGCCCATATCTTGAGTCACTGTCCGGTTGTTCGGGGCCTTATTTTTTCAGCTCTAAGTGTCCCTAATTTTAATCATCCACATATATGTCGGGGTGTTCATATTTCGGGGTCTCACTGCAGGTGCCACGACGAAATGCGCAGTCCAATCACGACAAGAGACTATTAAAAATTCAATAACAGTCCAAGTTATTTTAGCGAGTGTGCCTCGGAGGAGACTTATAACTTGTTCTCATGTCACCAACTGCGTAAGACGCAGAAAAGAACCAATGCCGGCGTTGCACTTGCATGAGAATAGGCTTCAAACCGGATTTGAAATACGGTCAGAAAACATCCGGAATCTCTTAGGATGCTCTGTTCCTCTTGAAATGCTTTGCAGGGATCCGGGATTATATGCAGGACTCACAAGCACGGAGAGAGGTAATTTGCGCGACATATTCCGCAAGGTTTCATTCCCCCGAGACAGGATGCGGATCGGATTCGTATTCCTCAGTGGCTGAGATGACACCTCGTCCCAGCTTTTTTCCTTATTCCTTATATGTGTAGATATAGATTTTTTTTTTTGCATTTCCCCTTTGGTCGCGTTTTGTCTCTGCTGCGCCTCGCGCGCGCGAATAGCAATCAGCCGAGCGGACGAGTTTTTCCCCAGCATATGAATCCGGAGATAGCGGCGGAGGCGCCACTCGCCGCACCTGATTATGCATTCATGCATGGCATCCGAACCGGCGTCCATATGCATACATTCATGCATGCCTCGCACACGCTGGCGAGATTGCGACGACTGCTCTATATGGCAACGAGCCCCGACAATTTTCTCTACGCACCTCGTGTAGAAAACCAGGTAGGCGGATTTTCGAGATTCTCATTCGAAACTCTGCAACGAGAAGACTACGACAAGTGACGATCGATGTCGACACGCAAGGGTTGCAATGAATTCTTGCTTTCTTTTAAGTGCTCAATACAGTCAAATTTGGATAAGCCACCACCATTTATTTGCACGGTTTGTTGCAAGGGGCGGCAATTTCTTAAAGAGAAGGCAAAATAGCATTAAAACCAAGTTCAATAAAAAATAAAGTGCGTATTATTCTAAGAAACTATCAGAATAACTCTTATATACGAAAAGTATATCTAGCTGATGCTCCCAATAATTAAATTATGTCATCTTTGCATTGGTTTTTGCATCAGAGACTTCGGACAGAGAGTTGAATCTTTTTGGCAAGCTATGGAAGACAAAATTAATCTGCAGAACCATGCTTGAAGAGTCAATAATTTTGGCTGATGACGTTTTGATAGGGTTTCCAATGCTAATTTTACATTGTTGACTAAATATTCGGGAAAGAAAGCTGCAGTTCCCCTGGATCAGCATTTACCGTTTCTAATTTTTCATTCAGTCATGATGGTCATTTTCTCCTTGATGCATGCTGTCGAAAAAATCTCTCCAGGGATGAGAAGCTTTCATTGAAATCAAAATCGTGGGATGAAAAAGGAAAACTTGGTTGTCACCAAGAGCTGCGGAATGCCGGGAGAAATCGATGCTCTTTGCGGGTCGCCGAGAAAATTTTCTATTTTATCCTCTGACTTTCAATAAAAGCGACCAGGTGATGTATG
This sequence comes from Notodromas monacha, assembly GCA_905338405.1. Lineage (NCBI taxonomy): Eukaryota > Metazoa > Arthropoda > Ostracoda > Podocopida > Cyprididae > Notodromas > Notodromas monacha. The sequence continues at coordinate 192,581 of CAJPEX010000083.1, read as the reverse complement.
TCGCTAAAAGGCAGTTTGGGAAGAGAAGCTAGTTGAGGATCCCTCGAAATCGGGGCCGCATGAAGACCGACGACACTCGCGGGACCGCGGGTTCACGATCCATCCCAATCAGCGCCCACCGCTAAATCGGAGGCGCCATCAATTCCGCAACGACACAGTGATCCCTGGGCGTCGTAATCGGGGCCGCATGAAGACCGACGACACTCGCGGGACCGCGGGTTCACGATCCATACCAATCAGAGCCCACCGCTAAATCGGAGGCGCCATCAATTCCGCAACGACACAGTGATCCCTGGGCGTCGCTGGCGTCATATTTCACAAATCCCTGGTCACTTCGACGGCTTCCGGTTGCAAATGAAAATACGGGTGGTATCAATTTTTCACACACCTCCTCCTCGCTCTTTTTCCGGTTGTCTGTCCAGTGTCGAGAGAAGGAATGACCAGGAAGGTGCCCGGAACTCCGGTGGATCTAGAGACAAAACCTCCAACGGAACGTCAAACTTTACTTGGGATCAACTGATACTACCAAGCAATCAAGAAATGTTATCGACGAAGAAATTTAAGACTGAATAAATTAATAAAATACTATAGGAAAAATACATTACCTTCCAATAAGAACTGGAGTTCCTGTGTGACTTGTGGAAAATGAGGTTTCCATGCATCTTCCGAGCAGATGAATCATTTTCGAGTTTTGATTGCTTTGAGCATGGTTGAGCAATAAATTCAATTTATTCTTTCCGAGGTGTTTTTGTTCCTCTTTCATTAGGTTCTAATTTCAAGGTATACGTGAAACGCTATATTTTTTTTAATAATTCGTTTAGTGAAGCATTGTCAGGGCAAGTTAAATTGTACCTGCAATCAGCCGTACTTCATAGCTTTTCATAACTCTGTCCGCATACACTTCTCGAATAATGCCGAAACTATTCAATTAACGGAGTTTCGAAATTTAAATACTGTACGTCTAAAACTCAAGTTCTTAATGCACCTAGATCTATTTCCAGGATATAATGAATAAATGTATTGGAATGACAGACATTTTTCCAGCGTCAAATTTTCGAAATTCAATAAATCAACGACTTTGATGGTTGGTTTATGATGAACTCATGGACTTCGTACTGCTGATTGCGAGAGGGGGGCAGGGTGTATCTGTTTTGAACTCGTGTTTCAGGATACGCCTACTTAAAATCCAATTGTAAAGATGACTTTTTATTGTTGACTATCAACCCAGTTTCGGATCCCCTCGGGGTTTATTTTAAATCCAATGCGAGGAACAGAGGACAACCAACAGCAACATTTTCGGTAATTTGTTTCATGCTGCAGTTCGGCCTCTTTTCAAAAATATCAGATCATGGTGCTCTTATGATATTTTCAGCTAACATAGATGTCGCATTTCTTTTCCCCAACGAAGTTCACCCATTTCACTGCTTGCTCTCTGATCCCCAGATATATTAGAAAAATATCTGAAGCAGGAACTTTTAATTAAATTTATTTTCTTTCATGGGAACGTGGGAGGATTCGAGAACCTGACTGAAATTTGGGAACTATTTTTCACAGAATAATAACTATGACAGTTTCAATGATTCTCCAGGATAACAAAGGTTTTCATCGACGCAAGCATTCAAAAGTGCGTTTCCAGGTACACGTCTTCGTTCGAATTGCATTGCAAAAGCCTCGTTTGGCTTTCACATTANAGTCCCTCTGAAACTGCTCCAAAACCCCTCCAAAATGGGATCCAAATCTGATCCAAAATTTCTCCAAAATGTGTAGTCCGCTGCAGTCCGACTTAGGCAAAAAACTTTGGACTGCTTTTGGAGGATTTTTGGATCCGAATTGGACCCATTTTGGAGGGGTTTTGGATATATCCGGACAACTTCTTGCTCACTGGGCTAGCTAATGCTCCCAATAATTAAATTATGTCATCTTTGCATTGGTTTTTGCATCAGAGACTTCGGACAGAAAGTTAAATCTTTTTGGCAAGCTATGGAAGACAAAATCAATCTGCAGGACCATGCTTGAAGAGTCAATAATTTTGGCTGACGACGTTTTGACAGGTTTTTCCAATGCTAATTTTAAATTGCTGACTAAATATTCGGGAAAGAAGCTGCAGTTCCCCTGGATCAGCATTTACCGTTTCTAGTTTTTTATTCAGTCATGATGGTCATTTTCTCCTTGATGCATGCTGTCGAAAAAATCTCTCCAGGGATGAGAAGCTTTCATTGAAATCAAAATCGTGGGATGAAAAAGGAAAACTTGGTTGTCGCCAAGAGCTGTGGAATGCCGGGAGAAATCGATGCTCTTTGCGGGTCGCCGAGAAAATTTTCCATTTTATCCTCTGACTTTCAATAAAAGCGACCAGGAGATGTATGTCTCTAAAAGGCAGTTCGGGAAGAAAAGCTAGTTGAGGATCCCTCGGAATCGGGGCCGCATGAAGACCGACGACACTCGCGGGACCGCGGGTTCACGATCCATCCCAATCAGCGCCCACCGCTAAATCGGAGGCGCCATCAATTCCGCAACGACACAGTGATCCCTGGGCGTCGCTGGCGTCATATTTCACAAATCCCTGGTCACTTCGACGGCTTCCGGTTGCAAATGAAAATACGGGTGGTATCAATTTTTCACACACCTCTTCCTCGCTCTTTTTCCGGTTGTCTGTCCAGTGTCGAGAGAAGGAATGACCAGGAAGGTGCCCGGAACTCCGGTGGATGTAGAGACAAAACCTCCAACGGAACCTCAAACTTTATTCGGGATCAACTGATACTGCCGAAAGCAATCAAGAAATTTTCTGGACGAAGAAATATGAGACTGAATAAATTAATAAAATACTATAGGAAAAATAAATTACCTTCCAATAAGAACTGGAGTTCCTGTGTGACTTGTGGCAAATGAGGTTTCCATGCATCTTCCGAGCAGATGAATCATTGTTTCGAGTTTTTATCGCTTCGAGCATGGTTTTATTTTTTCCCAGGTATTTTTTGTACCTCTCTCATTAGGTTCTGATTTCAAGGTATACGTGAAACGATATATTTATTTAATACAGAAATTCGTTTAGTGAAGCATTGTCAGGGCAAGTTAAATTGTACCTGGAATCAGCCGTACTTCATAGCTTTTCATAACTCTTTCCGCATACACTTCTCGGATAATGCCGAAACTATTCAATCAACGGAGTTTTGAAATTTAAATGCGTCTAAAACTCAAGTTCTTAATGCACCTAGATCTATTTCCAGGATATAATGAATAAATGTATTGGAATGTATTTTTCCAAACGTCAAATTTTCGAAATTCAATAAATCAACGACTTTGATGGTTGGTTTATGCTGAACTCACGGACTTCGTACTGCTGATTGCGAGAGTGTATCTGTTGGTGTATCTGTTTTGAACTCGTGTTTCAGAATACGCCTACTTAAAATTTAATTCTAAAGATGACGTTTTATTGTTGACTATCAACCCAGTTTCGGATCCCCTCGGTGTTTATTTTAAATCCAATGCGAGGTACAAAGGAAAACCAACAGCAAATCTTCCGGTAATTTTTTTCATGCTGCAGTTCGGCCTCTTTTCAAAAATATCAGATCATGGTGCTCTTATGATATTTTCAGCTAACATAGATGTCGCATTTTTTCCCCAACGAAGTTCACCCATTTCGCTGCTTGGATCCCCAGATATATTGGAAAAATATCTGAAGCAGAAACTTTCAAGTAAATTTGTTTTCTTTCATGGGAACGTGGGAGGATTCGAGAACCTGACTAACGATCTCAAATTTGGGAACTATTTTTCACAAAATAATAATATACTGTCAAAGTTACTAAGAGGTCCTATTGTTTCCAAAAGTAGCTGCGTTCGTAAGTTTTCACGCAAAGGTCCATGTGCAGAAGCAAGCTTAACGTAACGTTTTCGGAGCAAACCGAAAGTGTAATATTCTTCAGGGATCGGTTCATGCATGAATAAGTGTAAATTCAAATAGTATTCCACGCATTCATACACAATAAAGTACTGTACATATATCCTCTAAATTCACAAAACAGGCCGCTGAGAGGCGCTCTTACATGTCTCCAGCATTATCCTTGTGGTCAAGAGCCAAATTGCACATTCCACGTGACGATTCCCTCGGCAGGTGTCACTGATGACAATCAAAAAGGTCCCCCGCTCGAAAAATCCGTTTCAACCAAGTTCCAGAGCAAAAAACAATCATCATTCGACACGAAGTACAAACATCTTGCATTCGGAGAAGTATTTCTTCAAGTTTTCGATGGATTGCGTGCAGGAAACCATCACTTGAATTGATTCTCGGAGGGATAAAAGGCTCGTCGGCGTTTGCCATAGATTAATCGCGTTTTCTACGCGCTCCGTCGACGGCCGTGTCGGACCTGTGTGTTCCATTCGAATTTGTCAAAGTAGATGTCACCCGCAGGCATGTGATTCCCGGGACGGCCGACGCAACACCTGCGTGTCGACACGAGGCCTGTTTGTTTGTGATGGATGTCGGCCTCGGGCCATAATCCCTCCGTGAGCAATGTCCGTCGCGCGCGGATTCGATTTCTTCATCCATCATCCGGCGGAGAAATAAGGCCTCGTTCCTGGCTTCCCATATAGTGAACGAGTATCTATCATCGGTTCCATTATGGCACGCAGTCGTCTTTGTTTTCCTGGTCCTCGTTGGGTTCTGGTGCCGCATCTGGACGCGAACCCAGACCATGACAATCCGAGGTAACGGGGGAGCGGCGATTCATTCGGAGGAAAAGTTGAGAAAAACTCTCCACTCTTGTTTCTTGCAACAATTTCCGAGCGATGCTACTGCTCCTCTGTCTCACTTTCGAAGAACTAGCCTGAAACGGAAAAATCCGAGAAAAACTAGTCTAAATCGACCATATTAATATTCCTGCAACTATATTCAAATTAGTCTTACTATTTTGGTGGCGTAAGTAGTTATACACTCGGTGATAAAAGTTGTTGTTCAAAAGTTGGTTCCATGTGTACGTAAATAGTCTCCGACACGCTATAAAAGGAATCCAGGTCGGCATGTCCAAGACTTTTGAAGTACGTACGTAGTTCTAAATTGATAAAAAATGAAAACAATGTAATTCAAGAGCCACATCTTCCAGCAGGATCGGAGATCCTTTGTGTCGAACTTATTGATTTTTCTCATCATAATTCTGAATCTCCACTTAATTTTTTATAATGCTTCGAGTAACTGCTGCAAGTTTTAAAGCTTCTAAGAAAAAAAAATGCCTCACTAAATTTCTCTTCTAATCCATTTTTTGAGGGGGCTGTGCTTCAATAAATCGTTATAATGAAATTTTCTGTGAGTAAGATCATGCATGCTTTACTTCAGAATCACTGTCGGGAGATTGTCGAAGAACTACTATCCATTCCATTTCCTTGAATTGCAATAAATGTTTCTTCCATTTTTTCGAATACAATTCAGCAAAAAAAGGAAAACATTGTATCTTGAGTAAAGATGCCGCATGACGAGTGTTTGCTAAGCCTCATCCAGGAGGGAAATTGTGGAGGAGTAAATTACTTGACAGTCAAAGTTCACATGGGGAATTCCTGACAGCATAGCCTTAGTTTATGATAAATGTGGGTGGTCTTCAGTTTAAAAGTCAAGGAATATCATAAATTCTTGTGAGTAGGAAGCAATTAGTGTTGGAGCCCACATGCAGCTTGCGAGCAAAGTGCTGTACAGTACATGAAAAGTTCTCTTTAGAGACTTCATCAATGTATGTGATACTGTTTAGAAGAAAATGAAGACAATATTATTTTTTATCCTGCTTTCTGAGAGATTGACTTTATTCACAAGTGCCAAAAAAATTTTTCACCATTCCAAAAGGTCACAACATAGAAGGAAATCAGCTCAAAGATAAAACACTATAGTCATAATAACAACCACAGCACCCATCACTTTCCATACAACCTTTTTAAGCTAATATATTTTGGCTATGCTTGGCTGTGCCTGGTGCGCTAGCAATTATATTTCACAATTCCATTGTTGACAGAATCCTTTCCCAACTGTGCTCATGCTTCTTTCCTTTTACATCAACAAAGTGTGACATCCGTGATCCAAATTGGTTCCCATGCACATTCCTTGACATTGGCCTGCTAAAGCTATATATACAGGTGCATTTTATGTTGTGTTAAGTTTTACCTCACCAGACTCTGACCAAATGCCAGATCTATGCTGCTTTGCTCTGTAGCAACTGTATTGTATTTACTGTGTGAAGAATATAATAAAATCTACTTTGTATACTCTCATGGAGTAACTTTTGTGTTTCCTTCAGAAGTCATGGAAAACATCTTAAATCTCCAATTTAATTCCTTTAGCTATAAATAAGTATCCAACAACAACTGATCATTGTTGAGCATACTGATTGTCATCATAGTTTTTGGATAACAACACAAATAAGCAATTTGCTGCCAACAAGTGCTTCAGCATACATCAGATTCAAATCACAATAACTCTGTGAAAAATGAAGATACCATAATTGCAAAGCAGTTAAAAGAAAGCTTGTTCAATTCTTCAAAACTGCGTACCCTGGATATCTGCAATGAAATTTTGTAATCATAAATACACCCAGTCTTATAACTAGGTAACTTTCCCGTTCGGTGACTTTCTTCTCCAGCAGTAGCATAAATTAAAATCCGTTGGCTATTTTAACGTTATACGTAGAAGCCACATGAGTACAGATTCAAATTTTTAAAAAAAACTATCGTCGTGGAGGTTGATAAATCTTCGGGGGAAGCCGTGGACCCAACGCATTTTCAAGGACTGCGCAGTAGGTCGATCATACAGCATGGGAACCCCTCTGCTCGAGTGCCACTAAGGTAAAGGCAGGCTCAAACACGCGGAACGCCAGCACTAATGTCCGGAACGCGGGTGCCACATGCTTTCGGACCCAGTACAGTATATAGGTTCCGGGGGGCTATTCGAACTGCCAAATTATAATGTAAAGAGCGGGCCTTTCGCGTTCCGGGCGACGCTTGACAATTCGCGGGGCGCCTGGCGGGCGGATTGCGCACTCACGTGAGATTGAGTGGGCGATCAGGGCGAAGTTCCTCGGGAATAATGCGGTTGCGAGACTCGCAGATTTCCCCGGGGCGCAGCGATTTGAGGCCGTTTTATTTCCGCTGCGCTGATTTCCGCGCCGTGGCACAAACGAGGCTCCATTCCTCAAAGCAGAACCCGTGCGGCGCCGCTATCGGCAGGCTCTCCATCTGGCGCGGGGGGCTTTGTAGCCCCCGACCGGCGTCCTCTGGTAAACAATACCGCCTCAAGAGCGTCGGATTCGATACGGACGCGAAATGAGACGGAATTGCCGCGTTATTCAAGTCGCTGGGCTTGAGTGGAGCCCGGGCCAAACAAAAAAATAATAATGAGACAAATATATAAATAACCTGGAGAAGGAAACACTGCTGTTGCGAACCGGTTAGCGAGCATTGTAACCTCGTCACGCTGCCGACACGGGCAGCGGGTGGAACTACAACTCCGAAGGGCTCCACCCAACAACATATGAGGTATACTCGGGTTCCATGCGCCACGGAGACTTTCTTATACCAATCTTACGCGGGTTACAGCGCCACGTGTTTCTCTCAAGAGTCAAGACGCACGGGAGGATTTAAAAGAGCGATTTAAACTATTACTATTGTAATTTTTGGTACGGGGCACACGCGCAGTTATTCCGGCCAAATGCTTCGAACAGGGCTGCACTTGGTACACTGATGCATATTTTTGTATCTACTCACATATCAAGATTGATTTTGTTTGTAAGGCGTGAAGTTTCACACAATATTCAGGGATAAAAATGTCTGAAAACAGAAGCAAACTGTTATGTATGTATATGAGGTGAATCTGTTTTTTCTGAGCAAAGTCTGGGAAAAAAGGTGCACGTGGTACTAAAGGAACTGTGTCCACGAATTATGGTTTCCTGTCAGATTATGGTAACCATGATAAATAAAAAATCCTCTCCCACGTATCATTAAAAAATTCCTCCGAAATTGTGAGTGAGGCAATCTATAAAAATCTTGGGATGGTAATTACTACTGTACTGTACTGTGTTACTTTTCTCAGAGTAAATGACGGAATTATAAAACCAATATGGCGATATTGAAAGTTGAACAGACCACGGCCTCAACAGCTCTAAACAAAAAAGCATGCAAGGGAAGAACTCCATTGTACATCGAAACACCAAGAACGCTAAATCGGGGTTTATATTTTGGCACTCGGTCGATTTAAACCATGAAACTACACTATGGCTTAATGGTTTGCGTAAAAAAACTGTATTGAGAATAAGAAAAAAGAGGATTTCCGAGAACTAATCAACGAGCTTATTGCACGAAGAAACACTTTCCGTTCAGCATAATTCGAATATCGACACGATCAAGTGACGAGTTTCGATTTGTACTGCTCTTGCTGGTTTGTTTGTCACTGGCACACGGCCGTGTCACCTTGACACTCTTCAAAATGATTGATAGATTAATTGAGTTGATGACTAAGCGGTTGGATGTTACAATGTGCTGGTTCAGCAGGGTGATAAGCTGTCATTTTCTAATCAGATGGGAAATGTTTTGTCATGCTAGTTATCTGTCGTCACCAGGATGCTGTCCATAGTTCGTAATGCAGAATTTCTCGTGTTTCTGACATCGTTCAGCAGCTAACATTTTTTGTATCAAGTGCGTGGGTTTATCAGTTTCTAGCTTGATTTCCTGAAGATCTCAACACTCCAACATGACAAAATTTCCATGAAATTTGTTTTCGGTTTAAGCTTTATAGGAAGAGAGACGCTATTTTTTCTTCATGAATCGAGTTTCACGCGGGAAATATTTTTCAAATACTGCCAAATTTTCTGGTTCTTGAATTTCAATAGCATACAAATCGATCTTGAGAACGAGTTGAATAGTATTTGTCACGATCGTCAAGGTTGTCTTGTTTTTAAAGGATTAAAGTAATCTTCAAGCAGCCAATCGTCAGGCAACACTAATCGGAATTATTATTTTTTGTTTCGACTGAAGTCTGGGAATCATTGCAATTATTCCTCATTAATTTTACAGATTCAACGAAGGAAAGAGATCTGTGTGATGGTCACTTTCAAACCCGTCGCATGATTCATTCATGATTTTCAAAACTATTGGAAATGTATACTGTAACGACTTCAATCAGGTTCTCTCGGGCACTATAATTGTTTTATTGCTTTGCATTATGATTAAAACTACTCATTTTATTTTTTATATTGAAAAACACGCTCAAAATAGCACAAGGTATCGATAATCCGTCCAACTGAACGAGCTTGGGAGCCATTCCAGGAGCTCATGTCTCCAATGGCCTCTGGCCGATCGATATATGCATTGAGTCATACGTCAGTTACTTCTGCGGGCTGACGCTTTAACCAAATGGTTTTGTTTCTAGGTCGCTGGTTTTTATTTTTTTTATGGTGATCGTTGTCAGGCAGTGGCTTTGGTGCAGTTATAAAGAATCTTTGGCTTGATTCATGTTGCGTTTTGACTAATCACGTTGTAATCCACAACTTTAGTTCCATAGAATTGCGCGAGTTGCGCATTTTCCGGGGGAAATAAAATAAATGCATTCTGAGGCTATGGTGCATTATTCCTGGTTCTTGCTCCATGTCCCGCAACATTCAGTGAACGAAGTTTCTAGATTATTTTTTTCTCAGAATAATGCGGCTTTGTTGCAAGGGACGTGTAGTTATTCTTAAAGGTTGCCGCGTATCAAATCAAATATGTTTGCGATTCAAGCGAATGTCTGATTATGCCGTCGAACACTGACTTGAGGCAGCAACGAGCTTTACACATTATTGATGGATTGATCAATTCGCTGAAGGCTGAAACAAAGCATTACTGTTGCATGGAAACACCGCGGATTTCTGCGATTCGCAGATGCCTTGATGGATATTATTTCTGTTTTCTCTTGCAATCCTGTTATTATCCCAAATAAAATACTTCCACAGAAATGATCGCTGCCAATTTGATTCACTCTGCGAGGGACGCCTCAAAAGTATCATCGATGTTTCGGAATACTTTTCTTTTTGCAGCCAAATTTTTATCCCAGATTTCCTCAAACTGTTGCAAGATTGGAAAAAGATGCAATGAATTCTTCGGTCATAAATTGCCAGTCAATTGCCACTCTCTTGGACAACGTCATGTCAATTTTAGGAGAGTCTCTACAGTAATCCCCACTGGAAGAAAAATAATTGCTAAGATCACGTTTTATTCAGGGGAGAACGGTCGTGATATCTGAGTCATGATTAGATCCCTCAATGATTTTACTTTCTTGCTGCGGATTTTTTCATGCGAGCGTTTCATGTGAGTAAAATTTTTCCACAGTGATTGATGGATTTGATTTCAACTTGATTAGTTCTATCCCACGTGACCATACGTAAAAAGGCAGGTTTCTTTTGGAACTCATCCAATCAATGAACTCCAACAGTGCTGAATCCCTTAATACGTGAAATTACGGTCATTTTTTATCTATATCCGTCTAAGAATTCACAAAAAGAAGCAAAAGACCGACAGAACATGTGAAAGAATTCAGGGGTGAAAAAATGTACTCGATTCAACATCGTACCATGGTAACGAATTGCATGATTGTCTTATATATTATTTCGATCCTCGAACTTTCATTTTTTTCAGGAAATGCAACGAATTTTTTCATTAAAATATTCATTTCCCCAGTCCATCGGCTCCTGACATGCCTCGAAATCAGTGGCGCTCGAGTAAAGTATGATTCGGTCATATTAAAGCGTCTTTTGCATATCTAAATTCAGCAGTCATTACCTGAAAAAATGACATGATCATCATGTGTCGTCCATTAAGGAATTATAAAATACGTATCTGATAGGCAAAAGTTCAGAGCCAAGATAAAAAAGAAATCCAAGGTTGTCTGAATTTATTTCGCAAAGGCTTTGTTATCTAGATGCTTCTCCAAGCTTAATAGTTCAGAATAATGTTTCACACTTCAAGAAATTGATGATTACCTCTCCCTACATTGCTTCGAGAACCTTCTTTCTGTGAGCAAAAATTGAGGAATTGCTGAAGATCGGCGAAAAATTAGTTTTTCCACACTCAGCAAGCGGTGGCACTTTCGAAGCTCTGTTTCTTTTCATGAATTATTCTGAATTTCAGAAAACATAGGCCATTTCCGACTGTATAGAAAAGGTTTCAACAAAAATTTCAATTTTTTAAATTTGTTATCAAAAAAACAGGCTGAATTCTTTCCTAAAGAAGTCGAGACCGCTTTGAAGATGTTATGGAATCTTCGGAATATTTCGCGCAAACGAGATGAGCCTTTTCCTCGAATATCTTCAGTATTCTGAATTTTCCATGTGTGCTTTGGGTAATGAAACTGCGGCCTAGACCCGCGTAAATAAGTTAACCCAGTCCGTGAACCAGAACCGGGAAAATTGACCCTTTACGCTTCCCAGGAAAAAAGATTACCCCGGCTGACACAGGTTGAGGCACATGCACACGCACAAGCATGTGTCATTGTACTGATGATTGATTGATTGATTGACTGACTGACTGATGGTCGCGGGATGGGTGTTCAACGGTTCATGCAGCAACACAAGGGGGAAGTGGGGTGCGCGAGGGGGGCACGCTTAGCGGTGCAACCTGCGGCCGCGGGCACGGTAGCTGCGTGCAGCAACCAACCGCCGACCGCAGGCAGTCAAGTTCCACCTGGCCGCGCCGTCGGACAAGGCTGCAGCTGTGTCTACATAGAAGCGGGGCTGCAGTGACGGCGACGACGACGACGACGACGACGGCGACGGTCCACCCGGCATGAAAATGACACCCAGTGTTAGTCTCTCGTGGGTAATGAGAAGTCCCTCCGAGGCGCGGAGACTTGAACGCGCGTGTCGCGGAGATCAAACGCCGGCCGCTGTGTCAGAGTCGGGTCAGACTAGGTCGCTTTCCTCGTGAGGGTCTCGTCGAGATTTGTCGCCAGAGTGATTTTATTACCGGCGCAGTTTCCTGATGGTGCGCATCGTGTCCTGGAGAAATCAAATTGATCGAAGAAAAATTATTCAGATTTTTCGAATTCACGCCTTCCGCGGTCGTCGGTCTTGTCATATTGTCTCCCGCATTGACTAAACTAAAATTTAGCATCGGTATTTTTTTGGAGTGATTAATCTGTTCACGTGAAGAACAAAGTTTCTTCTAAACCAACACCCCGATCGCTTGGAGGTAGAATCTGGTGAGAATTGCGAAAACTGTCGACCAGTAAATTTCAAAACCTTTACATTAATGATCAGAAGATGCTGAATCAATCTGAATAAAATAATGTTGGCCCAAGGGAATCTGAGCTGTCAGAAAATGTTAAGCTGCATTGAGCCTAAGTGATAAGTTCCTTTAAATCTCTGTGAACATTTTCCAAATGTCCCATCGAATTTTTGAAAGAAATGAATTGCGGAATATATTCAATTTTTCACACGTGGGTAGTGTTGCTTGGGGTTTGAAATGCGTTTCAATTTTGGTCGCACATATACGGAAGATCGTAGTTTTACATTTAATTTAGAGTTTTAATCATATTTAATGCATCTAGACTTTTTACACCGTTCAAAATTACCGGATTTTTAGAAATGTTGTTCCAATCGAGAAAAACGGAACGAATAATTGAAGTAAAAATTGCCTACCCTCATTCTTCACCTATTGAATGAAGTAAATGTTCAGAAACTAGCAAGAGATTCGATTAGAGTTTTGCGTTGAAGAAAAGACAGTTAATTTGCTTGAAGTTGATAGACTAAATTGATCAAGTAAATATTTCCTATCTAGTTCAGGATGCCAGTGTAGCTACAAAAAGTATTTCAATCTTCCGAACAAGACCTTATTTTCGATTTTGATTTGGAGCGTAATTTCCCCTGATTCTAGCGGAAATAAGGATATCTCGACAGTTTGTCATCTTCAGGATGCCAGTGTAGCTACAAAAAGTATTTCAATCTTCCGAACAAGACCTTATTTTCGATTTTGATTTGGAGCGTAATTTCCCCTGATTCTAGCGGAAATAAGGATATCTCGACAGTTTGTCATCAAATTAGCGCAGAAGAGCAATGATGCGAAGTGCATTGGAAAGAAACATCTTTTCTCAGAAGGTCTCGACGTTTTCTTGGGATTTTCTGTTTTCGTAACTCAAGTGACTGCTTTTCCAAACTTGTTGGGTGCTTGTCAAAGTTTCGATTTTCTACAAACGACGATATTTCGATAGCGGTACACTTTCTTAAAGCCGAGTGACTAAATTCGATTCTTCGGGAAAATATCAGTTTCAACGCCTGCAAATGTTGAAACGAATGTGATTACTTCAATTAATTTGCGGTGAGAGAAAAAAGTTTTTACGAAGTAGTTCGCCTGGCGAGAATATTGCACTGCCTTACTGCCGTCGGATGGTCCTCAAAGACCCTAAAAGCGTTGGTTAGAATTCGTTATAGGCAGAAAGAGACAGACAGAAACTCTCAGACGGAAGACATTCCGGAAGTTCAAAGGCGGCAGGAAAAGCAAATCTAACAAGAATAAAAAGTTCGAGTTGCGTTGAGCGAAAAAAAAGAGGTCTACCGGAGTCGCTTGATCGACCGACCCGTTTTTACTTTGCGTAGATGATGCACTAGAATTTTCCCGTTTAAATAACATTCACTTAATCCTTATTTGGTAAACCAAAGGCTCAGGATTAAATTTATATCCTGGAAGCGTTGAGAGAAACCGCAGAGTGGAGATTATGTTCAATAGTTAGCTAGGCTTTTCCTGCCCTGAACAAGATGTGTTATCGATCTCAGGAATTCTGATGATCGTCTTCAAAGCATTCCAAGGGCTTCAACGTTTCTGTCGTTCATTGAGTTATACAATCTATATCCCAATAAAGGATGAGGCTTGAAAAGAGTGAGACCAACATTTTTTTGTGCCCTGCATTTGTTTGCCTGCATAAAATATGTCGACGGAAATCATATGGATTAGGAAGCACTAGATTTTCCTAATGAGTCAGCTCGATCAAAAATGTATTGACCAACTAAAATTGTTTAAAAATCGCACAAGACTGCCCACCAAAATAAATAATTAATCGCGTCGAAAGATTTTATTCTTTGCCAAAATAGGATCATATATTGAACAACTTTGGTTTCCGTGGTCAATTCGAGAAATCGTGACGCCTTCAGCATATGCAATTATGCAGGTATCTCTTGTACTTCTCGTCGAAAAGAAAATGGTTAAAAAATTCAGCCCCATATTTCACATAGTTGAAGTGGAGTAGCAGGAAAATACTTCGAAATTAGGGCCCGGTGTGACGTGTTCATTTATTTTTGATTCATTGAATTTAATCAGCGTTGCGAATTTGAGGACAATTTTCTTACTTGAAGGAGGGAAAACCAGCTTTCCAGAAATTTTTAAAACGTTATGCCTGGAAACATTCATTGAATCGATTTTTGATTATTTCAAGCGAATGTTTTCCTGAGTCAGAATCCAGAAATTTTTGAAGAAAAATACAGTCTTGAACTCCTTGTATAATTTTAATTATCCCTTCGTTCGAGCGTTATAAATGACCCCGATGTTGCTCTTTCTTTGTAATGGGAAAGTGTCAGTACTTTTGCGTATGTTTGCATCCATGCATTGCAAAAGAGGTTACGTCTGATTCCCATGAGACACAGAAATCGACCAGGAAAAGTTTTCTGCAGACAATGCACCCAGACATTTATCATCAGAAAAGTTGCATCATTCTCAGCACGTCAGCTTTTTTCTCACAGTCTTTCCGGCACTGATTTTTCAACAGGTTTCGCTGAGTTGGTCTAAAACTTTGTTTCTTTATAATGCATTCGTTTCGATGGACCATGACATTCGTGTCAACAGGACGTCTGGAATTTCAGTGAGATAATAAGGATGTGATGCGTACGTTGCCCATTCTCGTACATAACGTATTTTATTCAAATTCGCGGAGCTTTTTTCAAAATATATACTTGTACGCTTGCAAAAACCAGTGTGCATCTTAAATGTTAGGCCTTTTTGTAATTATCAATGATCACTTTCCATGGCGTCATCGATTGACTGCGGCTGAGAGCATGATGGCTTAAGACCGAGGCAATCTTTTGAATACGAAGAATATTTGAATTCAGTTTGAAATATATTTTAGAGTTGTAATTTTGATTCCTTCTCGCATTGTTTTTAGAGATTCATCTTCCCACTGCACTGAATTATAATCAAAAATCCGCTGAAATAATTCAGAAATTAATGCTATGAAAGCCCGTCTCACGACGAAAGACAACTTATTTTTATTCGCGAGATTTAAAAAAAACGAAAATTTGCGTTTCACCAATGAAAAAATATATACTCAAATATGAAACGCTATTAACTGCATATACGGGGTGCTTTCTGGCCGAAAAAATGTGAAATGAATGCGACAAAAACTTCAAATTCATCAGAATCTTAAGATTCCATTCATTTTATTGATGCTTCATATACCAACTTAACGTACTCGAACATTTCCATAGGAATAAGAACTGCGTTTGTTGTCGCTGCAACCATAAATTAGCAGTAGGATTCGAGGTAAACTCCATGAAATACAGTATTAGACAGGCCGGAATTTTCCCAGCGCGAGTCTGTTCAGTGGAAGTTTAGCCTCAAATTCGAATAAACACGATACTGATGCTTGATTTGAAAATTTGGTTGACTTATAGGCATGGTGCGTGCAACGCGAGTTGTTGTGGAAGTGACGGCCGGGTTCGGCATGTGACGAACATGTGGGAATCTGTGGTAAAACTACGGCGCGGAGCGGCGGAAAGAACCGTAGCCGCGCTAGGACGGTGCTGCTGCGCTGTTGGCCTGCTTTTCCTTGCCACTCAAGGTAAACCCGAAATTTTCACTCACAGAAATTCCTTTTTTTATTTCAAAAATAAAAGCATTCCAAGCTGTCGATCTCAAAAATCGCGATTTGATGAAAAATTAAAAATAAACGGCTGAAGTTGATGCAGTGTTCCTGTCACACGGACAATGCAACTGCTGATCGGCGTAGAGAAATCTTTGAAATATCTGAATGTACCTGAAAATATTTTGAAAATAGAAAAACCTTGAAAATTATTGAAAATCATCATCACCTGGGTCAGTAGACTATACAGAACTATGATAAAGCTTTCGACTTTGGAAGCACGCATTGTTCCATTACATTTAATTTAAATAAACACACAAAACGAACATATTTTCTTTTTAAACCCTCAATAGTTCGGGATTTTTCATGGGTTACCGTTTTGCTTGCATTTTACCAGAGCAAGAGTGAATTGTGAATATGTTTGTGCTTTCTGTTTTTAAATGATCAAAAATATTTCTAAACTTCCCGCCATTCTAAAATCACAAGATGATTGGGAATCACTGCAAGTGTTTTTCCATCATCATCAGATGTAATTAAGATCAGCATCAGCGAAAATTGCCGAAGTGCTCGGGGAACTGAGGTCTATAAATACACAGAACCTTGAAATCATCCCTAAAAAATAAAGAAAATAAGAAATCTTGACGCAAATGAAAGTAAATTATTTTATTATTCTTTAATGGAGCATCAGATAGATCATGGCTTACGAGTCCGCCATTAACTTACGAGCTGTATGTTCAATAGTTAGCTAGGCTTTTCCTGCCCTGAACAAGATGTGTTATCGATCTCAGGAATTCTGATGATCGTCTTCAAAGCATTCCAAGGGCTTCAACGTTTCTGTCGTTCATTGAGTTATACAAGCTATATCCCAATAAAGGATGAGGCTTGAAAAGAGTGAGACCAGCATTTTTTCGTGCCCTGCGTTTGTTTGCCTGCATAAAATATGTCGACGGAAATCATATGGATTAGGAAGCACTAGATTTTCCTAATGAGTCAGCTCGATTAAAAATTTATTGACAACTGAAATTATTTCAAGAATCGCACAAGAGTGTCCACCAAAAGAAATAATTAATCGCGTCGAAAGATTTTATTCTTCGCCAAAATAGGATCATATATTGAACAACTTTGGTTTCCGTGGTCAGTTCGAGAAATCGTGACGCCTTCAGCATATGCAATTATGCAGGTATCTCTTGTACTTCTCATCGAAAAGAAAATGGTTAAAAAATTCAGCCCCATATTTCACATAGTTGAAGTGGAGTAGCAGGAAAATACTTCGAAATTAGGGCCCGGTGTGACGTGTTCATTTATTTTTGATTCGGTGAATTTAATCAGCGTTGCGAATTTGAGGACAATTTTCTTACTTGAAGGAGGGAAAACCAGCTTTCCAGAAATTTTTAAAACGTTATGCCTGGAAACATTCATTGAATCGATTTTTGATTATTTCAAGCGAATGTTTTCCTGAGTCAGAATCCAGAAATTTTTGAAGAAAAATACAGTCTTGAACTCCTTGTATAATTTTAATTATCCCTTCGTTCGAGCGTTATAAATGACCCCGATGTTGCTCTTTCTTTGTAATGGGAAAGTGTCAGTACTTTTGCGTATGTTTGCATCCATGCATTGCAAAAGAGGTTACGTCTGATTCCCATGAGACACAGAAATCGACCAGGAAAAGTTTTCTGCAGACAATGCACCCAGACATTTATCATCAGAAAAGTTGCATCATTCTCAGCACGTCAGCTTTTTTCTCACAGTCTTTCCGGCACTGATTTTTCAACAGGTTTCGCTGAGTTGGTCTAAAACTTTGTTTCTTTATAATGCATTCGTTTCGATGGACCATGACATTCGTGTCAACAGGACGTCTGGAATTTCAGTGAGATAATAAGGATGTGATGCGTACGTTGCCCATTCTCGTACATAACGTATTTTATTCAAATTCGCGGAGCTTTTTTCAAAATATATACTTGTACGCTTGCAAAAACCAGTGTGCATCTTAAATGTTAGGCCTTTTTGTAATTATCAATGATCACTTTCCATGGCGTCATCGATTGACTGCGGCTGAGAGCATGATGGCTTAAGACCGAGGCAATCTTTTGAATACGAAGAATATTTGAATTCAGTTTGAAATATATTTTAGAGTTGTAATTTTGATTCCTTCTCGCATTGTTTTTAGAGATTCATCTTCCCACTGCACTGAATTATAATCAAAAATCCGCTGAAATAATTCAGAAATTAATGCTATGAAAGCCCGTCTCACGACGAAAGACAACTTATTTTTATTCGCGAGATTTAAAAAAAACGAAAATTTGCGTTTCACCAATGAAAAAATATATACTCAAATATGAAACGCTATTAACTGCATATACGGGGTGCTTTCTGGCCGAAAAAATGTGAAATGAATGCGACAAAAACTTCAAATTCATCAGAATCTTAAGATTCCATTCATTTTATTGATGCTTCATATACCAACTTAACGTACTCGAACATTTCCATAGGAATAAGAACTGCGTTTGTTGTCGCTGCAACCATAAATTAGCAGTAGGATTCGAGGTAAACTCCATGAAATACAGTATTAGACAGGCCGGAATTTTCCCAGCGCGAGTCTGTTCAGTGGAAGTTTAGCCTCAAATTCGAATAAACACGATACTGATGCTTGATTTGAAAATTTGGTTGACTTATAGGCATGGTGCGTGCAACGCGAGTTGTTGTGGAAGTGACGGCCGGGTTCGGCATGTGACGAACATGTGGGAATCTGTGGTAAAACTACGGCGCGGAGCGGCGGAAAGAACCGTAGCCGCGCTAGGACGGTGCTGCTGCGCTGTTGGCCTGCTTTTCCTTGCCACTCAAGGTAAACCCGAAATTTTCACTCACAGAAATTCCTTTTTTTATTTCAAAAATAAAAGCATTCCAAGCTGTCGATCTCAAAAATCGCGATTTGATGAAAAATTAAAAATAAACGGCTGAAGTTGATGCAGTGTTCCTGTCACACGGACAATGCAACTGCTGATCGGCGTAGAGAAATCTTTGAAATATCTGAATGTACCTGAAAATATTTTGAAAATAGAAAAACCTTGAAAATTATTGAAAATCATCATCACCTGGGTCAGTAGACTATACAGAACTATGATAAAGCTTTCGACTTTGGAAGCACGCATTGTTCCATTACATTTAATTTAAATAAACACACAAAACGAACATATTTTCTTTTTAAACCCTCAATAGTTCGGGATTTTTCATGGGTTACCGTTTTGCTTGCATTTTACCAGAGCAAGAGTGAATTGTGAATATGTTTGTGCTTTCTGTTTTTAAATGATCAAAAATATTTCTAAACTTCCCGCCATTCTAAAATCACAAGATGATTGGGAATCACTGCAAGTGTTTTTCCATCATCATCAGATGTAATTAAGATCAGCATCAGCGAAAATTGCCGAAGTGCTCGGGGAACTGAGGTCTATAAATACACAGAACCTTGAAATCATCCCTAAAAAATAAAGAAAATAAGAAATCTTGACGCAAATGAAAGTAAATTATTTTATTATTCTTTAATGGAGCATCAGATAGATCATGGCTTACGAGTCCGCCATTAACTTACGAGCTGCAGTGATGCCTGTATTCGAACGTTTAATTTAGTCGCGAGTCCCGAGGACAGAATATTCAATTTTTTTCCAGAATGTCAATTAATTTTTTCTCGCTGTTTCAATGCCTGTTTTGGGTCTCGGCATTCATTGCCCTTCATTGTCTCGGCACCGGATATCTGTTGTCGATTCCCCGGCGCCAAATGTTTCCCGCAATAACTAAGTCAAAATATTGGATTTGTGCGTAGGTGCTTTAGGCCCTCGGCACACTGCTGGTCTTCCGATCATGACCCACGTGAGAAATGGGAAATGGAATCAGCAGGAATGGGCAGTTTTTTCAAAAATTCGCGACCTCTTGGGGAAGATTGCACCAAAAAAAAGAGAGAACCCATTTTAAATTGGTCACTCAATTTTCCCTTTTGGGTTTTCCAACTCAATTTTTGGATTAAAAAAAAAGTCCGTGCGCAACGGAGGAAATATGTACCTTCTTGAAGTAATCATCACATGCACCACCGAGATGAAAAGATACCACACCATCGCCTATTGATTTGGAGTTCCAGGGATTGTTGACCGTTTTCTTGATTTTGCTGATTTCGAAATATGGCGGCGTTTACGCACCTCATATACTCCTATGCTACCTGTGCAACTAACTGGAATCCACTGAATTATTTTGCCAATTATCCAGAATTTTCCGGGAAAGATTTCATTCAGATTTTTCCTGACGGAGGGCTATCCTCTTTCCTGAACCCTTGAAGAGACCTCATGACTTTCTTGAGTCCGATTCTTGGTGAAATTTACCCATCCCAGAGAAAGTTTACTTTTTCTGGGAAAATAAATCCGGTGAACCACTAACTGTTGATGATCTCCAGTGCCACGGAACCACCAACTCAAATCGAGTACTGTACATTAATTTGTAAATATTTTACTTTTTCCATGAAAGATGCATTCAGATTTCACTGACCGAGGGTTTGTCTCCTTCCTGAAATTTAGGAGAGACATAATTCTCGTGAATCCTCTTTTTGTTAAAAGTTACGAATCTCAGAGAAAACCTACCTTTTCTGGGAAAATCCCGTGAACCATCAGTGGTGGTATCAGTGCCACGGAATTAAAAACTCAAATCGTCAATCATTTTAAAAATTATTGAAAATATTCACTAAGAGATGAATTCAGGCTTTCACTGACCGAAAGTGTTTCTCCTTCCTGAACTCTCGGAGAGACCTCGTTGTTCTCTTTAATCCACTTCTCGTTGAAAGTTACCCATCGTCAATCATTTTGTAAATTATTGAAAATATTCACTAAGAGATGAATTCAGGCTTTCACTGACCGAAGGTGTTTCTCCTTCCTGAACTCTCGGAGAGACCTCGTTGTTCTTTTTAATCCACTTGTCGTTGAAAGTTACCCATCCCAGAGAAAGTCTACCTTTTCTGGGAAAAACCCGTGGACCATCAGTCGTGGTACCAGTGCCAAGGAACCACCGGTCGCCAAAGCCCCGAGCCAGTCCGAGGGAGACGGACGCGTGTCACGGGCCAGTGCGCGGATCGAGGGCGACAGGTGTGCAGATACCGATCGATCGCGATCACCCATACATATACGGTATATTTATATATATATATACTGTATATATATATACCAACCGCGATGCATGATCTGCCACGCGGTTTTCCTTTTTTTTTCACCCCCTGGCACTCTCGTGTCCAGTGTGGTGTCAACCCCGCTGTTGCTTTTGCGATTTTCTCCCGAATAAACAGAGTCACAACAAATCCGATTTCCACGTGTATATAGGTAATGTCAGGTTTCGTTTCCCGACCACCTGTTCTTGATCCACGGATCAGAAGCCCGACTCGAAACTCAATCCAAGTTGCGATTAATGAATGCGAGTGAGTGGTTGTGATCAGTGAACACACACTTGGCGTATTCTTCGGTGGGCATTCTTTTCTTTTATTGATTTGTGCTAATTTCAGGACATGTCGTCGTTTTCGGCCCGAAATAACTCGCAGCCTTCTCGGAACACTCGCCCAGTGAAAAAAATCACTTCCCGGAAATGAGAAAACATGAAAAGGTGGATTTTCGAAAAGAAAAAAGCTGAATAAGAAAATTATTATGTTTCCTACATGGACTAATGCCCTGTGATTCCCTTTTCCCATTTATCGTCTCCTTGGAATCATATGCAGTACTGTGCTTCACAGCATAGAAAGTTGAACCTCAGCCAAGTTCAGCATACATTCCAAGACAAAACCATGCGGTAAAAGGTTGTTTTTGGAGAGAATACTGAGATTTTTTCCTTTTGATGAACAGCGACTGCAGCTGGAAGTCACTCAGGTGCGCGAAATCGCATACAATTTTTGTTGTTGAAAATACTGCGCCTGTACTTTTCAGTAGTTTAATTTTGTGTAACAGGATGCATCAAATCAGTGGATGCATTCAGGGCATGGAGTTTCTCCGGTTGACCTTGTTTGGCTCTTTCGTCACACCAGAGAATTTTTGTGAACATCAGTAGATGCGTTTGGGTGTTCTTTATGATAGGATACCTTTGTAATGCGAAGTATTGTGTCTCACCTTTAAAATATCTTCATGTCTTGGAGAACTTGGGACAGGAAAAAGTTTCTTTGCCAGCATTTTCATTCCTCAGGAAATTTTTTTTCTGGAGACACGCAGAAGCCATGTGGGGAGAAAATCGCTGGAGGCGGTTCAGTGATTATGCTGAAAATTCTCATTCGGGAATTTTTATGATCTCCATTCAAAAGGGAAAAATATCACATATAGTACTGTTATCTCAAACAAATCGATGGCGGACCCATGGTACAGGAAAAGTGCGCTGGGGATTGCGATACTACCAGCAAGAAAAAGCTACACGAAAAGGCAAATTCTCAAATTTTCGGAATTTTTATAGAGCTAGGTGGTAACCATGATTATGTAACAAGCTTTGGTCACAAAATACTCTCATATTCATGCAAATAACTCTTGCCTACAAAATGTCAAATGCCAGCGAACCACGAGTGGAAAGCACGCTTTTACTAGTCCTTTTGTGAAATTACGCAGTTTTGCTCATTTATGCGCTCGTCCGTGACCTGATGTCATTAATAACTTATGTATACACGCTTCCCGGAATTACCTCGTCCTTCAACTTCAGCTCTTAACCTGCGCAAAGGAATAAATTATTTTAACAAGTATCCTTTGTACCTTTCGAAGAATAACTGAGGAGTGTGACGGAATTCCTCCTCAAAGCCTCCAACTGCTTGACCTTGATTCACCTGTTCCGGCGGAAGAAAAAAGGTCTCAATATTCTTCGCTTAGTTGATGGAGGTTGAACTCTTCCTAGTCGAATCGATCTCGCCTTTCCTCCATTGCTTCACGGCCGCTATCAATCAACACGCAAGGAGTTTTTCTATAACTTTCAGGCAACGAGAATCATCCTCATTTCGGTATAAAATATGCGAGGTGAATTTTTCGTCCGGCGAATATCAAAATCGGTCATTTTTTGTATTCTCCCCACGTTTTCAGGGTCTTCGATAATTGATGGGGATACTTATCGTAAATTGCTATGTTTTTGCACGACGAGCTTCAATAATTTTCTTTTTCTCTTTGCGTGACTGGCATCGGTTTTCTGTTCGCCAAACATGCGTGGGGAGAATCAAGAAGTTGAAAAGTTTCCTACGCGCCATCATAAAGTCCAACAAAATTAGCTCAGTGGAAAGACTTTATACAGGCCGATAGCCAAATTCTACTTCGAGATACGTAGATGGCATATCTGAGACAGGAATTCAGGTAAAAACTGCTTTATCGAATACAAATTTAAAGACTTCTATTTAGTTGGACATAACTAAAAAAGAAACAATGAATACGGGAAATGGGCAGAAAGTTCGGTAAATTTGTCGCTTTCTGAAATTTTCATCCCGAAACTGCCTTGAATCAATTGAAGACACTACTTCAATTTACAGAATTTTAATTATTGAGCGCGACCGCAGTTTGAACTTCAGAAGTAAAAAAGTTTTCATCGATGATATCCTTACAAGGAACAAAGAAAATTACAAGAGACTTTGTCTTCGCGTCAGTTTCAAAGAATAGACACATTTTTATAATACAAGGGGGCTCAAGAAGTGAACATGTCACTGCTTTTGCTGATCAACGTTGTACCTAAATGTCGGAGGAACTTCAAAATAAGCAATCCTCTGATTTATAGGAATTAGGAAAGTAACTTTGAAAGACTGTAAAAACTCTTAAAAAATCGTTCTTCTGTTGTTTATGCACAACCTTTATTTGAAGTTTCTAAGCCAGTTGGAGTCTGAATACAATGTCTGGAATTCATGCAACAAGGATACAATATAACTTTTGCCCGGTTCGCTAAAAGAATAAACGGGCATATTCCGAATGCTCTAAAAGGACCAAAATATCAGCAAATTTTGTTGGTGCCTCATGAATCCTGAGCCTTTTGAGTCGCTTAATTTTCTTTTGGATCACGGGTAATCGAGGTTCATTCATTTGTTGAATTTGCTGATTGGTGCACATGCTTCAATCATCCGAGAAATGCCAAATACATGCTTTCTGTGCATTGTAGAAGAAACTTGGATCTTCTTGAGGAAGAGAGGATTATTTTGTCACGCGAGATTCGGAGCAGTCGCCTCAAGAACCAAATGGGCTCAGAATAGACAGAAAATGCGAGGAAGACCCATCAAGGAGGCACGGAAACCCGGCGTGCAAAATTTATGACTCGCCCCTCGCGGATTCGCGACGCATCCGAACCCGTGCATCGATCGCAATCGCTGCGGCGGCCGACGGCGGCGGCGGCGGCAACAATCAGCCACGATCGCGATAATGGCAACTGACATTGTCGTCGTCGTCGTCGTCGTCGTCGTCGCCGGTCCGCCGACGTTGCTTCGCACAAGTCGTCGGCCGCACGTTTATTCCCGACCTCGCTACTGACCTCGTTTCCGCCCGACTTACCGACATTGCAACTCAGTCGCGCTTCCTTCCGCTTCGCTCACCTAGCAGCCGCGCTGCCTTGCGCCTAATGGCACCTGCCCGATGCGTGCCTGTGAGAATTCGACATCCTTTACGTGTCCCCCGACGGGCGCCGCACAAATCGCACCCAGGCCATCAGTCATTCGACCTCAAAAGCCCCCCTTCAAACTTTTAATTGAATGACAAGGAAAAACACGAGTCAATCTCTTCGTTCAACATCAACCGCCGAAGCAATTATTTTTTACTATGGGAACCCTGGAATAAAGGGACTTATGATTAAAACGAAGACTGACCAGGATATGTAATCACAGGCCTATCTGAGAAATTGAAATTTGTTGAATCGAAAATCTTCAGCAACGTTGTGTGGATGCGCTGCTGCTCTCATTCAAAAAACACATAATCTTCGACAAAAGCTCCCGGTAGCGGACTTAATTAGTAAGGCCACTTATGTGAGGAGCATCAATCCATAATATGAGCAATTGTTAAATTTGAAATAATCATGCAACAGAAATACAGTGATTACCCAAGTAAATATAATTTTTGAATATCAAGCGCAGAATTAATTACCAGGGAACCCCAGTTACTCCAATTTTTTTGAACAATTTTAAAATCTGAATGGAAAAAAATCAAAGAAGAGAAGTGTGCATCACTCAAGGATACGGACGAAAAACATACATCCGAAGCCTTTGCGAATACCTGCGCGGCGATGCACATATCACACCTTCTACTTACTCAGAAAAGATTTGGCGAACAATAAAAATTGCGGGAAGAAAATAAATTCAAATGACGCCCAATTTCATTTCTTAGGGTTAAAATGCTTCGGAAATGTGACTTCTTTTCTCCAACGCTGAAAAGATTTTATATATTCTCAAATGTTTGAATGCAATTATAAGTTATTTGCGCTGATCTGAACTTGAAATAATTTTTAAAAATCAGGTTATGCATTTTGGGTAGATCTGATTTTCTAAAAAAGATGTTGTTGTAAGGTTTGTCGTCATGGCATCGATAGCATTATAAAATCCCGATTCGCTTGAAAACTGAAGTTCACGAGATAATGAAACATTTTTATCGCAGTCATTTAACTAATTCAAATCTCTTCCATCTTTATTTCTTGTACTGTGCTCTATGTATTCGCTCGCAGGTCGCAGCACACCTTACGCTTTCAGGCCTTCTTCGCATCTCACCCTTACCTTTTTATTTTGGTATGTTCGACGAATTGAATTGATACCTCCACTTGGCAATTGGTGTGACTTACTTTTCGCCCCATCTTTTCGTGACGAGTTATCCTCGTATATACAAGGAAGTAAGCACAATTTTGAATATTGTACAGCAAGATATTTTTGAATTCGAAGGACAGAAGAAATCTAGTCGCGATTTGAAATCGCTGTCTTTTACGGGGATCGCGTAAATGCGGAAAACGCTTTCAAGTTATGAAAAAAGAAAAATTTTGTGTGGACGCGTCTTCTAACAAGAATATCTAAAGTATCGTGAAATATTCAATCAATTTCTTCGCTAAAACCGTGAAGTAATTAGCAGTTGTTGAATCCTTTGCGATGAAAACCCCGAAGCACATTCGACGGCTGTTTTTCGTATGAGAAGGCCGCTTTCCTCTGAACATATTTGAATGCATGGGAATATCCGGACGTCATTCCTTTGAATGTTAGGGCATTCTATTTTCTTTCGCATTTTCGGATTGGAGCATGAAAGGCGACAGTACTGGAAACTCGCTTGATCATTCAACTGGGTGATGCTCGTGGCACATGTTTGTTTCAACGTTAACCAGGAAGAACTTGCACATCCCATGTCTCTCTTTAATTGAATGAGTCGCTTTTCATTGAATAGACGATTCACTTCTTCATGAAATACTATTTTGGAGAATTAAAACGGCTCACTTATTCCGGAAGATTTAATGCGGTATTTTTTTCGCGAGTTTCCCCGGCAACGAATTCTCTTTTGGTAATTTGCTGGGCATCCACGTGGCCGTCGGAGTTATGCCCCTCCGAAATTGCCGGGCTGGGTTTCATTCGGATTATACTACTGCCGTAAGCCTACTGTGCTAACCGTAAGGAACGCATGCCAGGGTTTGATTGATGTCGAGGATTTGAAAGGACGTTCTCCAGATCCGGTGAAACGATACCAGAAACGCCTCTTTGAAGGTACCCAGGACTGGAGCATTTTCGAAGGGCTCCACGTCGTGGGCAACTCAACACGTACGATTCTTTGATTTCCGTTGATTTTAAGAAACACCTGTCGCTTAGAAATTTTTCGGCACACAGATTCTTCGAACTTCGTTAAAAAATCCCAGCTCTTTTCATGCCACAATTGAAACATTTTAGGACATCCAACCGTTGAGGTGTGCTTAAAACGTGAATTTCTCTCTTTGATCACTGCAACATGTTTTTGATTCGACTAAATATTCCAGTCTCTTTGTTGCACTGATGCCTTGCAAAAAATTAGGAAGTTTATGAATTTTGAAATTATATTGGATGGATGTATTACTTCTTCCTTCTTTCATCATCCTGATATAAAAATCTTGCTGGTGGATGCAAAAGACAGACGCCAATGTTTGATGATATAAAGATCCAGAGGATTGCACTTTGAAAATATTTATTTTGATTTTTTAGTTTTGATGGAGGTAGGCCGTTGATGGATTTGAACTAGCACCAGTTTATCCCCAACTTCCAGCAGACTACACAGATTTGATTGAGGGCTGTAAATCAACAAGCCTTGCTTAATTTTGCAATTATGGACGGTCACTAATATCCATTTTAGTTAGATGATTACTGCAGCAATAAAACACCTGACTCTTTCACAAGCAGTTACAGCTTTATACGCAAAATCAAACCATGAACTATCAAATCAATCTTAAACACAGCTTCGTCTGAAAGAAATGCATATACACATTTCATCAATAAAACATTTAAACACAGCATTAGCCGAGTCCATTCACATTCAATAAAAAATTTTAATTAAAGCATCACCATGTCGAATACTTCTTTGTGGGTCTTTTCATGAAGTTTTAAATCGAACCGCTAAAAAAGAAACATCAGCACCCTACCAGAGTGCATGCAGCAATGAGGCTTGAATTGGCCAACGGAAAAGTCATGGTTCTTGCATTCCTGAAGCTAATTTCCCTGAGATTAGGTGGTTTCATGAGGTTTGCAGCGCATTTAAAATGTAATATGCAAGGACGCATGCAAATATTGCCAATGAGTTCTGAGAAACAAAATAAATACACCAGCAGAACAAATTTTCAATATATCTTTAAGTCTCTTTTTAGGCTATAACATTGCACGTGCCATGACAGTTTTCATGCTCAATCACCTCAGTACATTCCACAAAAAGGAGGAAGGGCATATACAAATTACGCCAAAGATTTCAATAAACTCACCAGAAAATTGGTGAACAACACATCTTGGTAGCCCCTTAGGCTATAACATTATGCGCGCCATATTGGAGCGTTCATGTAATGTTCACACAAAAATTCTTTGCTTTTTTTCCTATCATTGAAAATAAATCGAGTAAAATTCAAGCCAATTTTCTTTTGGATATCTTTGAAATTGAATGAGATACATTCCAAATTCAAATTCCAACTGATTTTTGTAAATACGACAAATAACTGATGTACCAACTTTTTGCCATTAGGCACAAGCATGACGTAAGTTACTCATCTTCTAAAATCTGCCGTGAATATAAAAATAAAGATCGAGCTATTCTAAAAATGGATTGCAAAAGCCAGCATCATGGAAATATTCTTCCATTACAAAAGATCCTTTTGGGATCCCTAAAAAGGATCCATTCGGGATCCTTTACCGAAAAAATGTATGCAAAGGAAACAAAGGATCTTATCAAAGTTTTTATTTATTTTATACAATTCTTGAACCCATATCCTTCTCAGTTTTACACCATATTTTCGTCTCAATTTTCATGATTGGGGCTTTATATAGCAAAGATAGCTTTCCATTCAGTTAAGGCACCCTACCATACATTTTATAGCACATGCCTCTTTGCACACAGGAATCAAGACCTCTTGTACAGCCAAGCCAATCAGCCAAGAACAGGGTCTGTCTTCTCACCACAGAATCTAAGGCTTATTTCGGCTACTTTCAAACTAAGATCATAATTTGTGTAAAAGGAACTGAATCCCATTCTATCCAGCATTTTGATGAGGAGAATGTATTTGTGATCCCCATTTGCTGTACCCCATGGATTTCCCACGGGTGGATTGTGGACTAATTTTAATACATCTTAAAAACTGAATTACTGGACTCTCCAGAATATAAAGGAAAAAATTAGACGTTTGGCAGAAATTAAAAACTCGTGGTACTTCGCCGTGATGTGGCGCAATTCAATTCCATTCTGGTTACCTTCTGCTTCTATTCTCGAATTTCTAGTATAGGCTTTGCTTAATTCAGTTATTAACACATGATGCATCAAATCTTTTTTTGTGAATGAGAAGTGTCACCGCATTTCTTAAAAGTCCCTGTAGCAGGCAAAAGAGAGCACAAGAAATCCTTGAGACAGATCATGCGCATCATTCTTAAAACGTTTTCAATCTGTCTTTCCGGAAATACATAGCTTGAACGTGAATTCCGTCATTTCCTAAAGGCATTTCAATGGGAAGAATAGACTGTATGGTAGACTATGGTAAATAGCGAAGAAATAAACTGTATCCTTTGGAGAATCTTTTTCTTTCTGCGACAAAGATGTTCTGTTGTCCCCCTGCCCTTTTTCTTTTACTCCCAGCCCGCGCCGA
Source organism: Notodromas monacha (assembly GCA_905338405.1). Lineage (NCBI taxonomy): Eukaryota > Metazoa > Arthropoda > Ostracoda > Podocopida > Cyprididae > Notodromas > Notodromas monacha. The sequence continues at coordinate 163,453 of CAJPEX010000083.1, read as the reverse complement.
TATCGCGACCTGTCACCGGAAAGATGCCCTTTAGGGTTCCACCACAAATCAAGGAATGCGACACTTGAAAACAAACCCTTGTCAATCACCGATATATTCGAGAAGCGAGTCGGCGAAAATATTCTAAACCTTACGAGACAACGATTTTGACATATTTTGCATCAAATTTTCCAAATTTCAAATCATGGAAATCATCGCAAGATTAGCATCATGATCAAATCTGCAGCATCACCTCTTCTTTTGATCAATTTTCGTTGAAACATTTTTTAAAATTCAATTTTCATCTCAACTGTTCACTGATTTAGTTCCTTCCTCATGCTTCGGCTCTTTCTGTCATTTTTCATCGCTGCTGTATGCTTGATAACGCTTCAATGAAGTACATTATTACAATAACCATTCAGGTAATCATTGATTTTACTGAGAAAAATCTTTAAATAACGTTAGCTGCAACAAGACGTCACATTTTTATTTTCCCGGATAAATTCCTGTCGTACAGTATTTTGAGAAATGCTGAATTCCTAAAAGGAATTCAAATACCTCTGTGATGATGATGCATCTTTACTTAGTATTACGTGGAAAATTAATCCAGCCTAAATTATTGTCAAAAAGTCCATTCCCTTGATTCATTTAAACGAAAGTCAGCAATCCCAACGTACTGAAGCTTGTCAGAGGTAGAAGCTTACTGAGGTGTCTTCAAAAAAAAAAAAGCCTCCAAGAAAATGTTTGGTTATTGTGATCAAATGTTCCTAGTTAGTATTTATATTTTTTTTTTTTGGTGCGGCGAATATGAGTTAGTACGGCATGTACCTTTCATCCGCCAACGTAAACTGCGTACTTCAAGGTCCTGCGTGTAAACAAACGCGATCTGATTAGAATCAAGACGTCGCAAAGTGCATTTTTCCATCACGTCTCGGATTTTGCATGGTGGCCATTCGTCCCGGGGACTCGGGTTCTTTCCGCCCGGAAGGCGCAATCCTAACCCCGCGCTTAAAAGCAACCCAGACGGGATGGATGAGGCTGAACTTCAAGGGCCCGTCTCGGATGTGGCATTTATTGCTGCCGGCCTTCCAAGAGACGCCATTTGTACAAAAGGCACTTTACCCACGGGTCGGCCTGTCACGATGGCCCCGCGGACATGTGTACCTGCGTGTATGCGCCAATCTGTGTTGAATCGATGTTTCCCCGCGACCCCGCGCACAAGGCACGGGCTGTGTCGCAGGCACCTACCTACCTACCTTACCTACTATGCTGGCCGCCCTGTCACCCATGGGCCCCTGTATATGTCGCACACATACCCTACATGCACACACACACACACACACACATACATGCTCACACACACACATACACGGAGATGCACACGCACACACATGCACGGCGCTTAATAAACAAATCCCGGTCACGTGACGAAGCCCGGCGGCGGCGTCGCGTGACGCACGGGCGGCGCCATGACGACAGCGGGCTGCAATTTCAGAGACGCGGCTGAATAAATGAGCGGAATGGCGTGACGTGTGAAATATTCAGCGGGCGTATCGACGTGCCTCGCTATAGCAAACATGCTACGATACTGCCTTTCCCTTCCCGTCATGGGTGATGAGTCGCAGACTGAGCTGCGGGGTTCCACGATGAGGATCCCCTCCGGGCTCGTTCTCTTCTCGGGCACGGGATCTGCTGCTTCCGAGTTGGCGCGGAAGGGTTCCCAGGATTTTGCGCGAACCAGTCCCGAGATACAGTACTGATGTACAACGGATGCTGTTCTTCATACAGTCGGGGCTTTGAGGAATTGCTTTACAGTAGTGCGAGAATCTCGAGGGTCGACAGAGGTTGAAGATGCTGCTGGATTCAAAATTATGCTCCGGATTTGGTTTCTCTCAAGGATGCCAAACTTGATGATGGGCAATCAGTCAGGACGATCATCAGTCAGGACGAATATTCTCTCAAACGAAGCTCTTGAAAATTTTGGGAAATCCTTCGAAAATATGCTAGACATTTTTGTGCGCAGGTAAAAAAAAATGTATGATTCTGGACGAATACGTTTTTCGCGAAAACTTGCCTCACTTTACGGATTGCGTCTTACAAGAAGAAGGAACACCGAACATTCAAACTTACGAATTCTATCATTTGCTCGTTAAATTCAACAACGAATTCAACACCACAAAATGCAAACATATTTTGAGACAAATTTCATCATTTTACAACGCAAATACAGAATGACTAATGGTTTGTCCGTGTTCTCTACTAACGTTTTTATAGTTTTTTTAGAGGAATTTCAAGCGATCGCGTTGCGTTTTGTCTTCCAAGATCGCTACCTTAGTTCGATTATTCGTGGTTGAAAGATATGCCTACTTTTTGAACTAATCTAACAAGAGGAAGCGCATGGACCTGCAACATGTTGACTTGAAATCCAGGTGCTTCTTCCTTTTGCCTGTTCGTGAGCAGGATTAATTTTCCAACTAAATGAATTCATATAGTATACTGAGAATTTTCTCTCGAATGAATGATTTATTCTTTTATTCAAATTATATAGCCGCAAAATATGTTATGGTATTAGTTGAAGCTATTAAAAATATTCCAGTTTTCTTCTTCGCGTATTCCTCAAAAATTGACCCAATATGGATTAATCTTGAACATCTTTTCCGCTTTCCGCGTTTAAGAATAGTCTGCGCTGCTTTTCGGCAAACGTAAGAAAAAGAAATCGGTCAACGTACAAATGAAGCGAAAAATTGCATTCGGACTGAGAACTTTCGTGAGCAGATTCGCTCTCTCTCTCTCTCTCTCTGTTTTGGAAAAATCCTTTCATCCTTTCACTTAGGAATTCCTGTCAACATCGCAAGGCTTGATCTTTGATTAGTTCAAACTTTCGAAATTGTTCATTCAACGTCGCATATCCAAAAATCTGAAAAAAATTTTCAACTAATTCTTGCCCGTGAACGAATCTATTTGCCCAAGTGTTTTTCAATCCCAGTTTTGGCCGAGAAACGTGCTGTCTGCACTCTACAGTCAGATTGGAACAGGACAGTGCTTCGTTCAAATGGTTTGTAAGATCTCTCGTCGAAGCAAAGCACTTCCACTCCAGCATGCATTCGATGAAACTGTCTTCTCATAATGACCCGTTCAGGTCTTCCGAAGGACGTGGTGTTAAAACTTTTTTTTGGCTTCGCAGGGGTCAGTGGGGACTTGCGAGTGAAGGCCAGGGTGCCGACCCACGCGGCCCGTGGCGACGCTGCCAAGCTTCACTGCAACTACGAGACGTCCGGATCCGACGGTCCTATCTACTCCGTCAAGTGGTATAAAAACGAAAACGAATTTTTCCGCTACCAGCCCTGGAGCAACCCGCCTGCTCAGATTTTTGCCCAAGCCGGCGTCACTGTGGACGTAAGTAGCGATATGGAAATCGAGGAAGAAAAGGCGCCTTCTCCGAAGTGTTTTCTTCTCCCCCACCATCACGTCGAAAATATCCGTCTCGAGCGCATGATTTTCAATCATATCCTGCTGAGCAAAAACAAAAAAAACCAAAACGGCTGCGAATTTAGTGATTACAGATCATTTCTTCGGGAAACTGCAGGTGGAAACAAATTCCTCGGTAAGATAGGGGTTCACGTTTCCTTGCTCACATTCTTTCTGACCGATCGGACAAATAATGTACTCCTAGAAACGGTGGTTAGCTACGTTAAATCGAACATTTTTAAACTTCAAGATCGACAAAATTGAATCTTCAAAAAATGTAAATAAAGAGTAAAGTGTTCTACCTAAAAGAAAAGTGTTTTATGTCATGTTTCTGGATTTTAGCACTTTCTTCATACTTGAATTTGTGAGCTCTAGTTTCCCAACAGTCACACATACATGCTTGAAATGTCCACACAAATGTCCCCAAATCCGTTTTTGATTTATTTTTGGATTAAATTCGATTCCGGTTGTAAATTTACCTTTGAACTCGTCTCGTAAATTCAAAAGTTGAACTATACGCAAACTTTCCACGTGAATTCGTCCAATTTGCACCAATGGTACTAGTTGCTGAGGTTGAATTAATCTTTTCTGGATTATGCATAAATGGCTTAGAGGTTAACACTAGACATGCAGATTTCGTGAGGAATGACTCCTTCGTTGATGATGAAAATTTAAAGCTAAAAAGTTAAATGTAATCAAAAGGATCAATCAACTGTAGAGAAAATTAAAAATAACGGCATTTTTTCTCATGCATTGATCCGGTTACATTTAATTTATGACTTGACGTACATCAAGAATACTTAGCAATATTATGTCACTGTTGGAGTTATGAGCGTAATGCGTCCACCATAAACAAGGTGGTCAGCGATACTTGGTGAATTATTAATATTTCGACAAGAATCTGGCTAGAAAATAGGGTAAACTACTTAAACTGGAAGAATGTATCGATCAGCTGCACAGCGACCTTCGCTCGTAATTGCACGGCTAACCGTGAGGTTAATTATGGATTAAGAAAAAGTCGGATTCAATGCCTTGCACCTTGCTCGGAAAATGACAATTGATCGACGCGCGGCAACCTCAGTCGGCGTGCGAAGAAATTGACGGCATCAAGAATTCATGCCGCTGACTTTCCATAAGCTAACAAGGCGCGAAAAGGTGAGGGAAAATAATTTCGCCCCCGAGCAAACAACAGGGGCCCAGCTGAAGCAGGAAAAAAAAAAAAAAAGCAAGAGAGGGGAAACACACAGTGGGTCACCGAAATCCGGGAAATTCTGCTTCCGTATATTTTAGAAATGAAAACGCCCTTCCCAACATTTGAAAATGTTTAAATATCCGGAAACACATCTGTATAGGCTCTATATGAAGGTGTGGAAAATATCTTTAAACATGTTTTTAAAAGCTATATCTCAACCAATATAGAGATTCATTGCTTAGGAAATTAATTACTTTTGAACTTTTTTATTCAAGTTCTTGACTGTGTGTGGATTGGTGCTGGCTTATATTTTACTCCTTTTTTTCATTTTCTTCCCCAGCCGAGAGTTTCTTCTCAAATATTTTTGTTCTCCTGGTTCTATGTATGGTAGTTGAAAACTATTTGGATTTTGATGCAAATTTCTACATTGTCTCTCACAATTGGAAAAAGAAGTACAGAATCTGAAAAATATTTTAGTGTACTTTGCAGTCAATACAAGAACTTTTTTGAAATAAATTGTGTCTTAAGATAAGGAGCTTAGTGCTGATCCACAATATATTGATTTCATTCATCCTCCACCGGAGACTTTCTATCCCCACGTGATGACAGATTTGCAATTATATTCGATTTATTGTCTGTCTCCGAGTGGATTGGTGTTACTACAATTTTGGTTGTTCTTCTTGAATTAATTTCCCAGCAACTGCACATTTTCTGTATAGTTTTAAATCAACATTTTTTCGGCATTAATGAATGGAAATTTTGCTACTGTTTCTGGGGGTTCCGAAATATAAATCGAAGTCTAGAAGATAATTATTTCCGAGGAAATTGTGTCCCAAGTTCGGGGTCCAACCACTGTATATCGACCCACGATCCTCACCTCAGCAGGTGTTGATTTCATTCATCATGCCGCCGGGAGACTTTCTATGCTCACATGATTGAAAATTTGCGCTCGGTCCGGGAATAAACGAACCGCGCAGCGACGCTTGATTGACACCCACGGGGGGGATTGAAGGGAAAACTTGGGAGAAGACCTGGAGGTCCTTGCTGGTCGCCGCCGCGATATCCGAAAACCGGGCCCAGTACCCGGGGCCCAGTTTTCGGATCCCGAGGCCATCGACTAAACACTGGCTGCCTGTTTTACGGCCGGCCCGTTTGGTCCGGGCGACATGCAAGCAAGCAAGCCCGTGACACGCACTCTGCCCATACACAGCTCACGTCGTCCAATGACAAGATGGTCGTCCTGCGCTCCGTCAACCTGACCACGTCCGGCCGCTACAAGTGCGAGGTGTCCACAGAGGGCCAGTTCATCACGGAGTCGGACTCGGGTGCTCTGCTAGTCGTGGGTAAGGCGATCCCGCGGATGACACGATAACAAGCAAGCTCGCAATATTGCTGAATAATAAAACAGGCCCTTGTGGATGACTGGAAATAGCGCGGCTAGGCGAGGCGCGGGAATTGCGGGGTGCCGCGCGGGGATCGATGGGAATGAATACATAAATAAAGACTCGTCGCGGCCCGGGGATTTTCCGGGAAGCCTCGAATGTGCAATGGTAATAGGACGACAGACGACGTGTCGAACGTGAACTTAAGCGGCTCACGACGACAGCGCCGCGGAGAAGGCGGCTTAAGCGGCCCGCGGGAAAGGCGCCGCCGCCGCCTCCTCCTCCTCTTCTTCCTCGGCACCGTCATCGCCTCGTCTAACCGTCGAATCCTCTTTTCCATTCCTTCCTCCCGCACTTTGTGTTTTTTTTTCTGTCTTTTGTTTCTCTGCCATTATTATGCTTTGTTTCTTCATCATAAACATAATTAATGTACTGTAGTGGTCTCACGTGTGACCCTGCGGTCCACGGACCCGCGCGTTGGTCCGCGGAAATTTGTTGCAGGTCCGCGGGAGAAGTTGTCCCTTTTACAAAAGATGAATGACAGAGACCTTGCGAAGTACAGTATCCTATTGTTAATTTAAAAGGCTAATTCTGAAAAATATCATGTAGTTTTTCTCATTTCCTCATACTTGATTGATGAGCAGACACGTAGTCCATACTTAATATCTATGCCTCTCATCGTCAACCAGCACAATACCCAAGAAAACACAACTGTATTCCACATGATTTTTTCAGTTCTTCACTACATTTCTTCCAAAACTTCAATAATTTCTGCTTCGTTTCTGTAATGATTCAAATATACCATGGTTCGATCACCCGATTTTAGTTTGGACGATTAGAAAAGGCTAGAGGATTTTTTCATGTATCTAGTCCACATTGTACCATACTGTATTTCAAAAATGCTTTTGATGATGATTAGGATGTACAGTGCCATAAGACAGCGATAGGAGGTACCCTATCAACCCAGATTACCGTCCTATTATAAGGTGCAATTATAACTTCCCCGACCTCCGAGAAACTATTGGAAGAAATGGACGAAGCAAAACTTTCTTTAAAGTAAAGATATAAATATTTATTTAATTATAGAATTTCAATGTATGGAATATCTTCACATGCTCATGATTTCCTAATTTTTCAACTCATATTTACTTGTTCTGAACTTGCTATTTTTACTTCCAGAACACTAATCTCAAAGCAGGATAGGTAATCTGGTTTTTTTGCAGAGAAATTAAAATAAAGTTCTCTTCGCAAATTCACATCAAAATTTTGAGGTACGGAGGTGCGAACAAGTAGAGGGAAATCTTCAGAAGATCAACGAGTGAACCGTGAATTCCCTTTGTTTTTGTCGCGAAGTCGGTTCAATTTTCTATAAGCTTCTTTTCAAGGTCTCCGCTCTGTTGTTCGTAATTCAATTGCGCTCCTAAATCGTGGCGTGCCGCTGAAGGATGGAGACAAATAACGTTTTCCTTCTACTGGAGCAAGCAGTCGACCGTATCTTTCCGAGGTTGGAATGGAATCGCAAGAATGTACTGTGCCATAATTCCCTCTTACCCCTCAGCAGTTGGGTTCGATAAACCTTCAACCGACGTCGTCGAACCAATACTAAGAGTCGCGCATTTCTCAGCCTCACACCATACACCAGAAAAGGGAGCATTTTTGCAGTATTCGCTGGAATATAATGAATAATTTATTTAATTATCGAAAACTCTCGCGTGTGTCGCATTCCTCGGGTTTCTGGGGCACATTGTTACCGTTCCGTTTGACGTTATTTTCGGCGCGCAATCTCGGCCCCGAAGTGCGCCACTGAGGGGTTTCCTCGGCGATTAATCCGCAATTAGGAAGAAACTCTGGGCCCTTCGCATGTTACCTTAGATTTATTGTTTCTAAGTGAGCACAGGCTTGGTCATCCATTTTTCAGTCAGGGTTTGAGGCGAGTTGAATTGTTTAGCGGGGGTCAAACCCGGAATGAGCCCGAGTTTTGTCGTGCATTCTGAACATTTCCCGCCTGCGTATTTAATGCCGACTATTTGCTGGCACTGTACACGAAACGTCAGCCATTTTACGCCAGGGTGAATTCTTTCGAATGGAATTATTTCTAACTTTCGAAATTTTATGGCTCCTTGCAGTCAGAAGATTAATGAATAACTTGCTAGCAACCGCTATTTTCTTCAAATTTGCACATAAACTGCTTCATTCCGCGCGGGATGAGGTCTACGTAGAGTTGCCTTATTCCTTCCTTTTGTTCTTCATCATCTAATTTTTTAAATTTTAACATAATCCGTGCATATAACTCACGAGTGAATTGGTTCTCATCACTCATTCACGAAGATAGCTGTATACCGCATGTCTTGAGAAGCACGCTTCATGGGACGCTGTATTTCCTGACATAAACGCTTCTGAAGTTCCCTAGTCGAAAGCAACAAAAATAAATCATGGCTAGGCTGACTCTTCAAGTCATTCAATCTACGCATTATAAATATTAGCTTTTTAGGAACGAAAAAACTTTTGAATCAAAAAATAATATAGGAGTCAGGCATGGATAACGTATAGTATTTCTTTGATTAAAATCCGACGGCGGGTTTTTACGCGGCGATTTGAAATTTAGACACAATATGCACATGCATAGGTAAAAAAAAACTGGCTTTTCGGAAATTTATCCGGCCTGTATACAAAGGTGAAATCTGCAAATTTAAGTTACTGTATTTCCAGATTGCAGTCGATGCAAAAAATAAACAGCTCTAGTAAATTTAGTTGAAACTTAGCTGAGATGTGGAAAGAATATCGAACAGTATTAACATTCCAGTTTTTTCTTCTCACCGGGATAATCCAAACAATGCAGTCATGAACGTTTTACTTCGAAATAATGAATTACGCACGTGCGGATTTGAGGATTCGGTTCTCAAATTTGAGTACATGTTTGAAAATTATTAATGAGAACAAGACAAACGATGGCTCCATGGATTTCCGATGGTTATTAACACACCAGTACGCGTGTTTTTTTTTCGTACATTTCCGAAACCTCATGCATAGGCTGCACAAAGGATACTACAATAGTGCGGCGCACATGGTGTTTTGGTAAATGTTGATACAGTACGTCAAATGTCAACTTTCTTCCGAAAAGAGCACCTGGAGGAAAGAGACATGCGGATGGGTTTTATTGAGTTGGTCGTGAAAATGGCGGATGAGCTTTCGAAGTTCACTTATAATAAATTCTTGACGTTCAAGAGTACAGTATGTTGCAATCCACTGTTTTACATTCAGAAAATTTTGAAATGTAATTTGAGATCGATACAGGACTAATAAGAGAAATATTGGGAAGGGTTGTAAAATCTTGAGTACTTGCTCGAATGCTCGTGGGCCATCGTTTTTCAAATATTTTGCTCAATTTTGTGCATGAGACAGGTAGATAAGACTGAATTTGCTCCTTTAATCAATTATCTTAAGCTTTGAAAAAGCACGTTTATCTGGATCACTTTTCCGTTAAAAAAAAAAGCGCGGCTACGGCTCGATGAAAGGTCTAAAATTGTTTCTGAACTCATGCGTGTTGTGCTGTCAAATTTAAAAAAAATCATTCACACAGTATCTGTTTTTAGCACGTTTCCTAAAATGTTATTTTCAGATTAGACAGATGAGACTGCAGTGTGATTTATTCTCGATTTTCTCGAGCATAGATCATACACATTTTTTAGAAGATCCCTTTTCTGTGAGAAGCGTGCTTCTACCGCTTAATTAAAGCTCCGAAGTTAATTCTGAACTGTATGACGCGAAAATATGGGATGGGTTGTATAATTTTGCGAAATCATTCATTTATTGCACCTGGGTTTCCTGAACTTTGTAATTTTGTTTTTTAGATGACAGATGAGGCTGCAGTGTGATTTCTCCTTAATTACGTTAGCACGAATCATGCACGTTTTCTAAGACCCTCTGAAAAAAAAAGTGCGGCTAACGCTCGAGTGAGTGTCAGAAAGAAGGCGTGAAAACGCGGGATAGGTTGTAAAATTTCGAGGACTTGTTCAGAAATGATTAATGAGAACAAGACAAACGACGGCTCAGTGAAATTCCGGACGCCCAGCCCACGACGGGTGTGTACCCGGACAACGCGGGTGGGTTTTATTGAATTCGCGGGGACATGAATGAGGGGGTCGAGCAATAAATTGATGCGCGGTAAGTAAATTGATGCCTGGTTTTGTGCAGTTGTGCCGGAGCACGAGCCCAAGATCATCGGCGGCCGGAACCACTACCGCCCCGGCGACCGGGTCAAGGTGAATTGCACGTCGGGTCCGTCCAAACCGGCGGCCTCGCTCACGTGGTACGTCAACGAAAAGAAGGTGAGCCAGTAGCCGAAAAAAGAAACCCCGCGCCAGCAAAAACCCGTGCCAGCGACACGAAAACGACGACGGCGACGAGCTGCGGGGGCAACACGAATTTATTTGATCGATGCGGGCCCGGCTTGCTTCCCCCCGCGTTGTTACAGGCAAACTTGTGGAAAGTGCTCTCCCTAAAAATGCCATCGCGTGGGAGACCAACTGATAGCGGAGACAACTCGTGGAACCACACGCTACCACCCCTAACCCCCCCCCCCCCTCACCACCATCACCACCACCACCGCCACAACCACCACCTGAAATAGTCGACCGTTATAAACCAAGCAGATATGCGTTTCTGGTATACCTCCACGAAAAAAAAACCCTCCTCTGGAATGCCCCCGTCATCCCGGCCCTTCCGGGACGCTTAAAAATGTAGCTAAGGTCGATTAATAGCATAAATCAAAGTCCACTTGATGAAGTTCATAATATCACACTATACCACATTCACTCGAAATTAGGACTGTGTATTTTTTGTTTCCAAAGGTAAGCAAATTTGACTTGCTGATTCAAGACACATCGCATACGGAAAATCGTCTGATCATCAATTTCCAGTATAAATTAAACTCTTACCTTCGTTGCTCCCAACTCTTGAATGGTTTCAGGATCGATTCTTATGAACTAAATTTTTTAGACGAAATTACGCATTACACTCGAGAAAACATGGCAATTTTCGGTATCTCAATACTTTCTGTCCCAAAAAGCGAATAAAGCTTCAATTCATGATTTAATTTGTGTACGCCGAATCAAGTGGCTAACTTTTCAAACGCAATGTAGACAGAGACTCCGAAAAGGTTTATACACAATCGAATTCATCGTTTAAAACAATTATAAATCTTTTTTTTTTGATTGATGAAAAATTACGATGGTTTTTCACTAAAATGAGTGCCGACCATATTTGTAGAGATGATATTTAGACTAGAGAATACTGCGCTGTAAACAACACTTTCTAATTTTTTCAATCTTTTTATCAGATCTAAACGCCTTCCGATAATTGGCAGAAAATGTTTTCGAACAATAATTTTCTCAGGGTTTTTTTTTGTGCTGAGCATGAGAAAGGGTTTTAGCTTGCGTTTGTTATAATCGGATCCAGGGCTTGATGGCCGGGTTTCTTAGTACACAAAAGTTGTCATTAATTTCTTTCACTCTCATATCGGCTCAAGGGCAGAAACAAACTTTTCCAAATCAGTCATGAATTCTTTGAATGCGTATATATTTTCCACGATCAGTACTTCCGAGAGGTCTTACTTGAATGCTTCCGGGTTGACGAATCGCCTGGGAAAACCTATGGCAGCAGATCAAGAAACCCAAAAGCGACATCAGCTATCGTGTCACTGTGGCGAATGCTTTTCACGATCAATTTCTCAGCTGATGATCAAGATAGAATCGAGCTTCCTCTTCAAATTTTTGGTACCGTCAAAGAAGAAAAAAAAAATAACGGCAGCTGTTGAAATCAGTTGACTTGAGTCAAGTTCGACTGGGACCCTTTGCGTGTCGGTGTAGACATCGTGGCTGACGATAGTGAGCACGGAATCGAATAACCTCCACATGTGTTCGAACAGTTTCCCTTCAGCAAAATGGGCTTCGCCACGAGTTTCCTTCAGGGTGGATGGGTTTCTTCGACTCGGGTTTCGAACCAGGAGGTCACCTTATCTCTGCACGGGGGTTCTTCAATTAGTTTAATTTAAATCTGCATTCCTGTCAGTTTTTTTCCCTCTCTTAAGAAAAAAACATTTTAAAAGTTCATTTCCCCTCATGTAAACTCATTGAGATCGCATTCAAGTGTAATTTCCGATGGTGGGAAAGCAGCTGCATGCAGCGGAAGCGGTTGTGTTCATGCGAGTTGTACCTGACCCCCACGCGAATAGTTGTCATCGAGGCTAATGATAATGAGTCTGACAACCATTCATCTTCCAACAATAACGCACCCTTCCACGAGTTGTCTTCATTAGCCAAAACTTGAATAATTGAGTCTCACTCATTCCCGGAAGGCCGTGTTTAAAGTCAAAAGCGCAAGCTTCAACGCAATGTGTGGCCTCTCCTCGGGTTTAAGCTAGATTTATTGCATTCAGACCAAACCAGGTCGTGTTAACTAACATGTCCTTGATTTTTTGATCAGTGTTTAATAATTCTATGCATTTTTGCATGGAGAGGAATTTTATTCAAAGGGCGTTTTCGGGTTGGTCTCACCACTCGTAAATCTGTCCCTTCTGTGTCCTGAATTTTATCAGTAGATAAAACATGGGACGTTGCTGGGGTTCGGGCAACTGGTGATCGTCATCTTGGAGAAATACTTATCTATCATATCTTTCTATGAAAACATCCAGTTCTAAGGATAGCCTATTCTGTGGGGATTTTCGGTATGTTGCTTCTACTTGATTAAATCCCCAGGGGGTTTCAGTCGACCTAAAATATTTTCACACAAAGTTTATCAGCTGGCTTTAGCAATGAGTTTAAAATATAGTACTGTGTCAGGACAAAATCTGAGTTGTGAAGAAAGCATCCCCTTCACCCAGCAAACATACTTACGCAGCAGAAATTGAACACGGCGAGGAGATTTTCATTTTCGTAGAATCATGCAAAATGCCGCAGTACTTCATAGTTGAATGCTTTTTTGGCTTGATAAAAATCTAAAAACATTGCTCGCCATCATCGTCTGGGATATTCGAAAATTCTAATATGAACAGAATGCCGTTCTGATTTATTGACTTTACATGTTCACAGCACTTACCAGTATTGAGGCAATTTTAAGTTGAAATGATAAACTTTCTCGGTTTATTGTGCATCCGAATTCTTTAAGAAAGGTGTTGATAGAAGGAATGATAATTTAAAGCTCGAATTGTCAGATTTTGAGAACGAGTGTCGAAAAAAGAAAACGTGGCGCCGGTCGCAAATCTATGAGACAAATTTGACGAACACGCGGCATACACAGAAGAAAACCTCAAGTTCCAAAATTTAAGCCTGGGTAAAATTTACTTCGCGTTTAAGTCGCACTGGACGATTTTTCAACTGCAAAAAATAAACTTTGACCTATAAACCCGATATTCCGGTAACTCTGCAACGAAACTTTTTCACCTAACCTGAGTTGCCCCCGAAGTAAGTCGATTGTTGACATCAAATTTATGTTGATTATCGCATCAATTGACTACCAGGAAATAGGTTCGTTACCAAGGACCTCCTCCACTTAGCCAACCTTCCAACCCTGGAGACTTTTCCCTCTCCTCTTCGCGGGAGCCTCCGTTTCTTCTGAATTGTATAGAAAATGATCCCTCCCGACATGGAAATTTTCATTTGTTCCGATTTTTACTGACGGAGTGTAACCAAACTGGAACCGCGTAACTCTTTCCTTAAAAAAAAGAGAAGTGGATGAGAACGATTCCTGGTAGTCAGTCAGCCGCGACACCTAGCGGGGTATGATAACAAGCCCGGAATTCCGTTCGCTACCCCGTCCTTCACTGTTTCACCAGGCCGAGCTGGGTCAGCTGATCGAATACCGCCCTTTCGAGGCGCGTAACGGACTCGAGTACTCGGTGCTCGGACTCGACTTCGAAGTGCGGCCCGAGCACTTTGGCGAGATCGACGACGGCGGCGGTCTGGGCGCCGGTGGCGGTCTTGGCGCCGGCGTGCTCCGGCTCAAGTGCACGGCCAGCGTCGCCACGCTGTACTGGCAGCAGAGCCACGTCCGCACGGCGAACCCGTCGCGCAGCGACTATGTCTCCGACGTCCTTCGCAACATCGGTTTGTCCTTTCGCTTTGCATACTTTTTGGCAGCAAAAAAAAAAAGGGAGAAAGAATCTAAAAAAAAAAAAAACCTGCGGTGGAATCGGAATCTCTAAACTTGCGTTTCTGCAGGATATGATCCTTATTATACGCATGCCAGTTGAAAAAATCAAAAAGTTTCAAATGGGATCAGAATTTAACTCTTGTGCCCTTGGAAAGAAAATTCTAGCAGGAATTGAAGTAAAGTACACTTGTTAAATATTGGACAGCATCACGTCCAAACATTTACTTGGTCAGACGCAATCCTGCAGAGTTCACCTGCAATTCTAAAAAATTGCCATCAAATGGCATTTTTTACACTTGTTAAATACTACACTTGTTGTACACTTGTTAAATATTAGACAGCATCACGTCCAAATATTTCCTTGGTCAGACGCAATCCTGCAGAGTTCACCTGTAATTCTGAAAAAATGCCATCAAATGAAGGAACATTCAATATATTCCGAAAGTCGTTCATAGTATTACTTTCTATAACATAAATTTGCATATTGAATTAAATAGTGTTCAAAAGTAGGGTACAGTAGATCTTCGACAAGTAATTACCTTTGGTTCGTATAATTTGAAGACAAAGTCACGGTACGTATACACTGGCTTTTTAGTTTTTGATTTTTTTCTTCCGGATGATCAGAGTTTTTAAGCTACCCCATCTATTCACGAACCGAATTTCCTCTTCAAAGTCTAGGATGCATATGACACATGGGTAATTAAAATGGTTAAATATTAGTTCTTATCCCAATATGCCGTCGCCTGGTTTCTGATACAGTACTTGACTCTTGATAGGCATTCAACATACCGTGAACCAGGAACATTTTGTCTAATTTCAAAGTGCAGAATAACAAACCCAGACATTCTGAGAAGGTAAATACAATACGCTGAAGCTTTAATTTTCTCTTGTTCCTGTAATTGCTGAAGAATCATATCTCATTCTCTCAAATTTTTATTTTAACTTTCATTGCACTGAGTGGCATATACCCTTAAAAAAGTTGTACTATCGTAAAGTGATGTACAGAGAATCCGGTAGATTTACTATTATGCTTTCCTTGATTATTGAAATTGCAATATTTTGACGGAGAAAAGCATTTATAAGCCCCAAATGAAGTAAAAGCTTAAGAATTTGAATTTCCAGATTTCACTGCATTCCAGGCATTGTTTCCAGCGCAAGATCTGGCTGCTGACGTAGATTGAAAATTAGACGTTAAGCGCCATTTTTCGAAGCTTACTATGATACATCTATCAAAATAAGACTTTTTGGCATTAATCTATATGATATTTTTGAAGGTCTGTGCTGGTCAAAGTTCTCTGAAATGTCCGTCCAAAGTTATCTGAAATATTCTAAATAAAACAAATGAGTACTGTTATGAAGTTTTTTTATGTTGCGGGCTGAAAGGAATTTATCAAGATATGGAAAAATCCCATGGCGTGCTTCTCAAAAATATTGTAAACGGCCCGGAAGTATGCTCCAAGAACCGTTTCCGTTCGGCGTTTCGTCAGAAAAAGCCTAAGTGTTTATTGCCGAAGTTGAAGATGGGGTGTGGATAAACTACGCGGTATATATTCCCACACGCACTGCAATAAACTACGCTCCCAGACTTGAAATCCAAGTGAACTTACCGTAAAAGGGCAGACCTTCGTACATGTTCCTACAAATGACCAGATAAGCCGTTGCTGGTATCACAGGGTGAATATTTTTGCCACCCGGCCGCAAAACGGAGAAGAGACTTGGCTCAGCCATGTTGAATCGAAGAGCATTGATCGATTAATCGCACTCGGAAACAGACTTTTTTGCCGAATGCCATCAATGTTAGGTTCATGGGTAGATGTGACGTGATTACACCTCAATTGTCCTTTTTACATCAGAAAATCAGCGCAACCAGCTCGTGAAAAATTAGTTTTACCACGAAATCATACCCATATCGGATACAAAAAAAGAAGACTGCTATTATGCACACGAATCGATTCCAGCCATGAGAGTCGAGTCCTGTTCTATTTTCAAGACTCTGCGTCACTAGAACTGTCTAATTTATTCATGGGGATCATTATTATTAAAAATAAACTTCGGTAATGCGAATGCGGACAGCCGAAGATCGGCTAAAATAAACCTTTGGAATAATTCAGAAGGACAACATTTCTTCGAAGAAGTTTGAAAAGGTTATTTATCAATCACTAGTTTGTCTGACATACTTTGGAATCCGTGAAGAAGTTTCTGATTCCGGAAAAGTGACCTGGATACTTTGAGGCGTTATTCGAAGAGTTTCCTTTGGGTCTTTTATCGAACAGGAAGCATTCGTCGGTTGCCTCGCTTTCGCTTCGTTTTGACGTTGTCGAGATTATCTCGTCAAGTAAAGAATGAGTACTGAGCCAGCTAATGCAATGCTTTGGTTTTCCAGGACTTAATTTCAGCTTTTTTGCATGAACAATCAATGCCATTTGCCACCAATTCTCCAAGCAAATCCGCCGTTTATTCCTTCTTAGGAATTTTCATGCATTCGCTTTCCAAATAGAGATTCTGAGTATTTTATAAACAGGACTGGTCGGTATTCCTTGACACTCGGAGAATTTTCACTTGAAATATTTTGAGGAACTTCGAGACGTTAACTCGTGGCGTAGAAAGTTTTTAATGTTCGTGAGAAAATTAAAAAGAAGTGATTCAGCAGTCGAGCGAAATTTTTCTCAGGAACTTTCAACGGACTGCTCAGAATGGAATTCTAGATTGAATTCGATCAGCAATCCGGGACACACCGCTAAAATTCCAAATAACTTACTTTCCTGATTCGTGAATGCAAACATTTTATTTGGCCCATTTTCCCAATCCAATGGCTTTGAAGCCATGAAAAAAAACCTAGCTGTAACTAGAAGGCATTTTGAAATGCTTATATGATATGCATTATTTAAAATCCTGAGTAGGAGTAACATAGAGGAGCATGAAACGCGTAGCATTTTGGGCTAGAAACGCGTTTAAAAAGCGTTTCAAAACTCCGAATTATTTGCTGGGTTAAGTCGTGATGAGATCAAAATAGATTACAATGATTTTATTTTTTAATCGCTTGGCGGGATGCATCACCCCAAATAATCAAATTGAAAAAAAGTGGATTCATTTGGCGTTACTGTAATTAAATGCAATGTAACTTTTTTTTTAGCTTTGTGTGATGTCTCAGTGTTTAATTCCAAATTTATGTAATGTTCATTGGACGATCAGTGAAAAATGTGATTTTTGATTTCCAGGTGACTATTCCGGCTGTCCTCGTCTTTCATGCCCCAGCGGGGCGGCCGTGCTGCTCCTCCTCCTGCTGGTCCGATTGTTCAGCGGCTAGCCGTCCACGTCACCCTTGAAGCGTATGAATGTTGCCGCCGCCGCTGCTGCCACCGCCGCCATCGCTTAGCAACCGCAGTCGCCGCCGCCGAAGACGAACTGACGACGGAGATGACGACGAAGCGACTAGAGTCCATGTGATAAAATTATCTGAGGCAGTTGTGTAGGCCCGTACGTGTCCGGGTTCACTTGATATAGGCGGCAGGGGTGAAACGAGTTTGCGTGTGTTAGAGATGTGAGACGATGATGACCGACGGCGGGTCGGGTGTGGAAGGCGGCTGCGTTGGCGGCGGCGGCGGAGGCGCGGCGAGGTTGCGAATGAAGCCAGCGTCAGCGATGTGTAGTCCGATCGGAGGCATGACCGTTTTGCACTGCACTGTGAATCCACTGCTCTTCAGGGAACACAACTGGAGGCATTCAGTCCTTGTTCAAATAATTAACATTCTTTTCATTCCGTCCGTCATTCCCTGTTGCCAATTTGGACATTTTGAAAAATTTCGCGTTTCCAACCGATAATCAAATACTTTCTTCCTGCATTCCGTCGACTACGATGTTGGGAAATTCACAAGTTCTTTCAGTAACCACGGAACAAAGGATTGTAACTGGGAACAGCAAATTTTTTATCCGAACAGTTTTTTTTATTAATATGTGCGTTTCTGAACTATACATGTGTGCGGTGGCTTCATTGTTCAGTGCAAAAAAATGCCACGTTAGTGTGCGTGAGAAATTTGGAATAACTAGTGGAAAACTTATGCTGTCAAGGGCCAAGTGGTGGAAGAAGATCTGGTGCGAATGCCAACTTATTCTGTAACTTATTTCACAAGGAAAAACAAATTTCAGAGAAGAGAGGAATTCGTGAATTAGATATTAGATTTAAATTTCGAGATATCAAAGCAAAAATCTCAGGTCAGCTGTCTCTCTGCGGTATTTTCGCCAAGTCTATTTGGAGTCCATACGCTTACATCGAAGATCCCATTTTTACACCTGTTAATGTCATTTTCATTCTAGATATTCTGTTTTCGAAGGGATATTCGTGAGCATATGCGAACGAGTTCATCGTCACGTCGAAAATCTCAAAGTAGGCATATAAAATTACAGTACATAATTCTTGACAGCGGGTGTAACATCGGAAGGCATCTGGTTCAAGCTGGGTACAGCAGGACTTTTCAACGAAACTTGCATCTACCACTGAATCTATGAGTATGCCTCTTTCACGCGGCGATTTTCCGTAAAATTAAACAATGCCAGAGAATTCAAAACCCACTTGTAAGAGATCAACAAAAGAAGGTGGTGTAATATCGACTTGTGCAAATTGGGATGTAAAGTGCATCCCGTGAGGAAATTTTGCGTCGCACCTGCATTATTTGAAGTGGCGTCCCAGGGAAGGAAACTTTGACGCGTATTCGAAAGTGGCACTGATGTAAAGGAAAATAAATAAATAAAAAGTTGGAAAGCCCTGTTGTGTATAGTTGTCCAGTTGGTGTTGGCACCGGTTCTAATTCTTGAGCATGGTTTCGACGAGTGCATTTTCCGCCAGTTGGCCAACCCACAGTGCGAGTACTGTGCTCGTTGCGTGTCGCTCGGGACATGACTTGATTTCGTAGTGGACGGGTCTGGCTATATCGCAATAAACCGGTCCGAGTGTCATTCATTCCATGTCGGGTTTTGTTCACCTGTTCGTTTCAATTAAAGTCCAAAGGTCACATTATTCGACTGTCTGAAGGATTTCGTTCAACTGCGGGAGGAGTGAACAAGAAACTTCCGGTCAATGGTTATTACCCGGATAATAATCTTATTCAATCGGAGCTGCTTAGTCACACATGTTTGACTGCCCCTCTGTGTGTCACAGAAATTCTAATGGAATTACATGTCTTAGAATTCCATTTGATAACCACATGTACAATTGAATTAATGTCTCGGTATCCAATGTGTTCTCATGAATGAATTGACACGTGGAGTTCTGAATTGCACTGAAGTCATTTCGGTAAAAAAAATACTGTAAGCTTATTGTAGTATTCATCTGCAGAGATGTTTTTTTTCCAGAGAAATATCGCTGATTTTTCGCTGGGGAGTTGTCAAAATGATTTATGACTGTACATGCATCATAAAGTGGAAGCATTCGCAGTTCATTCTCCCAGAAAACCGCAACCGAAATTTTGAATATGGTATATATGCTTTAAAAAAGGGCCACGTATCTGAACGAGACAAGTTTCATGAAATTCTGGGTCCCAGAAGAGGTATAAGTAAATAGTACATTGAAATAGTAATAGTAATAGTAATATGGTAGTAAATAGTAATAGTAGTTCATTCAAACTAGAGGATATTAATTTGGAATATTTTATTTTCTCTCCAGTGTACTGTAATCCCCTTCCATTTGTCATGCAATGCCTTTGCATTCATNACGCTTACATCGAAGATCCCATTTTTACACCTGTTAATGTCATTTTCATTCTAGATATTCTGTTTTCGAAGGGATATTCGTGAGCATATGCGAACGAGTTCATCGTCACGTCGAAAATCTCAAAGTAGGCATATAAAATTACAGTACATAATTCTTGACAGCGGGTGTAACATCGGAAGGCATCTGGTTCAAGCTGGGTACAGCAGGACTTTTCAACGAAACTTGCATCTACCACTGAATCTATGAGTATGCCTCTTTCACGCGGCGATTTTCCGTAAAATTAAACAATGCCAGAGAATTCAAAACCCACTTGTAAGAGATCAACAAAAGAAGGTGGTGTAATATCGACTTGTGCAAATTGGGATGTAAAGTGCATCCCGTGAGGAAATTTTGCGTCGCACCTGCATTATTTGAAGTGGCGTCCCAGGGAAGGAAACTTTGACGCGTATTCGAAAGTGGCACTGATGTAAAGGAAAATAAATAAATAAAAAGTTGGAAAGCCCTGTTGTGTATAGTTGTCCAGTTGGTGTTGGCACCGGTTCTAATTCTTGAGCATGGTTTCGACGAGTGCATTTTCCGCCAGTTGGCCAACCCACAGTGCGAGTACTGTGCTCGTTGCGTGTCGCTCGGGACATGACTTGATTTCGTAGTGGACGGGTCTGGCTATATCGCAATAAACCGGTCCGAGTGTCATTCATTCCATGTCGGGTTTTGTTCACCTGTTCGTTTCAATTAAAGTCCAAAGGTCACATTATTCGACTGTCTGAAGGATTTCGTTCAACTGCGGGAGGAGTGAACAAGAAACTTCGAGTCAATGGTTTTTACCCGGATAATAATCTTATTCAATCGGAGCTGCTTAGTCACACATGTTTGACTGCCCCTCTGCTGTGTGTCACATAAATTCTAATGGAATTACATGTCTTAGAATTCCATTTGATGACCACATGTATAATTGAATTAATCTCTCGGTATCCAATGTGTTCTCATGAATGAATTGACACGTGGAGTTCTGAATTGCACTGAAGTCATTTTGGTAAAAAAAAATACTGTAAGCTTATTGTAGTATTCATCTGCAGAGATGTTTTTTCCAGAGAAATATCGCTGATTTTTCGCTGGGGAGTTGTCAAAATGATTTATGACTGTACATGCATCATAAAGTGGAAGCATTCGCAGTTCATTGTCCCAGAAAACCGCAACCGAAATTTTGAATATGGTATATATGCTTTAAAAAAGGGCCACGTATCTGAACGAGACAAGTTTCATGAAATGCTGGGTCCCAGAAGAGGTATAAGTAAATAGTACATTGAAATAGTAATAGTACTAGTAATATGGTAGTAAATAGTAATAGTAGTTCATTCAAACTAGAGGATATTAATTTGGAATATTTTATTTTCTCTCCAGTGTACTGTAATCCCCTTCCATTTGTCATGCAATGCCTTTGCATTCATCAAGTGAGAAATTGAATCTTTTCCAAAAGCCTGATTTTCTTCCGAAGAATGAACTGACACTTCTGCTAGTTAGGTCAGAAATACAATTCTGTACCTGCAAGCGCCAGAACATATCATATCTGCCGGAACTCAAGGCCCAAACGCAGGCTAACATTTTTGAACCATAAGAAAATTGTATTCACTGCAATTGCTATCACATGTCTGAGATGAGCTTTTCAGTGTCTCATTATCATAATATTAAAACTTAATTTCAAGTAAGTTGAATCTTTTGAAACATGTTTTTAAAGCATTTAATATCAGCGAAGGATACGTTTTGCGAGCCATAGTTGAAATCTTCATTGATGATAAGTAGATCGAAAAATTCATAATTTCCAGAAGTAATCTTCTCTGCCTACCATTAAGGAAGATGAATAATGTCAACCATTGTTCTCCATTTCAATTTCATTCATTGATTTGCTTGTAATTTTACGTTGTTTTGTTAAGATTTCTTTCAGAGTTTTGTGATTTGAAATGCTCCAAAACATAATGAAAATGTTTAGATACATTTAATTGGGGTAATATTTCATTCAATGTATGCATAGTACAATTTTCCATCACAAACGTATTTCCAAGCTCTGAGCAATTTCAAGAAATGTTTGATTGCGTGCTATATTTATTTTTTTCAGACCAAACACCAAGGGCAATATTCAGCTCAATGAAAGGGGTAGTTTACAATTTAAATATACAAAAGAGCTTTTTTGACCTTTGAAAAATGTGATTTTTTTACTTCCATTCTATCAGGACTTCTTGATTCAACTTTAATAAATACTTGTCAGTCTCCAATATTAGCCAGTCCAGCAATTAAATGCTGGGGTACAAGGAACATTTTTAAAATCAACATTAGGGGCCAAAATTCAAGCGTATGGTATTTTACGCTCTGACACGGATCCTCGTATGGCCGCGATCGGAGATAGAGCTGCAAGTATTTCCGAGGTCCCAGTATTGAAAGAGGTTCCAAACCCTGTTGTATACCATTGTCTGAACGTGACTGTAAAAATCAGTGTCCTGAGCTGTACTTGAGAGGCACTGCTGGGAAACCAGCGCCTCTCAATCTGAAGCCAGGATACAAGCGCCATCGGGGTACGTACCAGAGCGAGCCCCACTGAAGAGAAAAGCCAGTCAAAATTGTGCAGCTCTTGCCAAGGCTGGTGTTTTTTAAATATTTATTTTGCGACTACTGTTGTATATAAAAATCGTGAAACACTAGAATCATATTACAACGAACCTCATTATAATTAGTTTGTGCTTACAACGAATGTGATTTTTTCAGTACCCGTCCAATGTCCAAAATGTTCTTTTCTTCTAGTTGTAACGAATTTTAATCGATAATGAAAAAGTTTTAAATGTCCCAAACGTTTCGTTTGAACGAGATTCCAACGTATTTCATGCATTGCAGTACAGTATTTGTTAAACTTGAATAGAAAAGAAAAGCAGATTGATTCAAGAGGAGCCTTGAAATTCAATTTTCCCGGTCACTTCGTGCATGGTCAACATTTTAAGTTGATTTTTGAGGAATTTCGCTCCCTCAATGTACAGTATTTCTCTCTTAATTTCACCTGATCTCTCAATTAATTTTTGAATTTAAAAATTATTGGCTTTCTTCTGAAAATCATATTTTTTCAAACTGCTGAAGACTGAAAAGTAACACTGGCAAAGGCACATGTTGTTCCTGTCCATTTTCTTCCCACGACGCATGGTTTTTTTGGGCATAATTTCTCAATGGCACGGGTACCTCCATCAGCTGGTTCCATCCGGCACAAGTTTCCTGATTTTTTCTGCCTCCAGTTTGATGAACGTGGTTTCCCTCGGCCCACAACATTATTGGTGCCATGCAGGAAGTATAGTACATAGCTTTTGATCCCAGTGTATCGGTCAGGGACTCAAGTTCCGTATCAGAAAAACAAACAAAAAAGCAGTGACGAAACTTTATCGACGTAAAAGTAGTGACGAAACTTTCTCGACGTAAATGAAGTTCACGTTTGGCTGGTTTACAGAATTTCATCAATTTGATTATGGAGGAGACATTGTGCTGGGCATGCCGGTTCTATCGTCACCTACATGAGACTTTTTGAGAAAAGCGTTTCTCTTTTCATTCAAAAATTAACAGATGCCGCTGCTCGAAAAGGAGATCTATGCCAAGTGCGCATCCGTGGAGCAAACGAGCATACAATACGTATATTCATTTTCGCTCATTTGCTGACGAAACGTTTTACCTTCTGGTAATTTTAGAGAACTCGACAGCTTACAGTAATCCCGCATTATTTTCAAATCGAGGCGGAAACGAGTTTTGCGTCTTCTTTAGAACTTGAGCGATTGAAAAGGGTTCAGAGCACCCTTCTCACTTCAGTTACCTACTTACCTCTCTCAAAATAATGCATCGCTGTGTTTCAGAACCGACAGTTTTGTGCGACGATCCACGAGGATTTCTATTAAAATATAGTGTTCGCAAATGCACAAATAAAATCTTCTTTAAATGTGCTGAAACATGTGGCGAGGATGGAAGCGTGTTTCTGGACAAAATAACTTCCGATGCTGAGCTACCGCGGAGTTTTTCTGTCTGATAGAACCTCGTAGATCGTCACTGTCCATTGGGAAGAGAACCTGAAGAGAAGCATATTCCGATGAGACAGTCATAAAATATTCGAGCTAGAACGAGAAGAATGAAACTGAACGTACATCTTTAAATGATTTCCAGCACTTGTGCACACAATATCCTAAAACAATTCTGCCTATAATGTAAAAAAAAAATTGAAGACAGAGAAGCGTTGCATGCATTCATTCTTCATGCATGCAAGTTGCATTTCAATTTCTGAAAATGAATCGAGGGGAATAAATTTGATTTTGAGGATCTTTGGTCTTTTTTGAGCTTCCATCAGTAAACCTATCATCTAGATATACTGTACGTGCATGTTGAAAATCTGCGATCCAAACTTTTGAAATGGAAAACGAGTTGAAAACCTCTTTTGATGACTTTGCAGCGACGATGTATTCAAGCTGCATGGCACACTTTCTGAGGTGAAATTGAGATCAAAACTTGTTTCCCAGACATTTTAGTCTGTCACTTGAACGTGTTCAAAATCCCTTTGATGCAATGTATGGTATCAGCAATGCACACTTCTGCATTAAAAAATTTAAATTAAAACTTTGTTGCCAATTCTTCTTGCAAGCTTAGCTTAGTAACCTTGTTCCATTTCAAATCTGCTATCTATGTTTTCATAAACATAAAAAATAGAACCTGTTTTCGCATGTAATTCGCTCGTTATGCAACCCCCTTGGACGCAAAGAATTAAATCGTCATCCAAACTCTGGTTGAAAACATTCAGATCAAAACCTATTTTCGAAGTTCTTTATTCATTGTATTTAATAACCTGATCTACTCAGAAATATTTGAATGTAATTTCATCCAAAATCTTCTATGACGCAGCGAAAGTTCGAGGAGTATAAGCATCATAATTATTTTTATTTCGTCTTTATGCTCTTACATGGATATGGTAGCCCTTCATTTTTAGCAGGCCATTATTCCGATGCATAGTTCAATTGAAAATGTATCATGGAAATCCGTGGCTCTTTCAACGACTTGAAATGCAACGCATTCTTGATCGCTCTTCTAGCTGTAGCTTCAGCAATTCGGGCGAGGCCACGCTGAAGAGAACATTTATCAGGTCGCATCCTCGGGAGCCTGACGACGTCGTTTGAACGTCACGTCACGTCACGTGACGAGTTTGTTTACCCATGCGCGCCTGCGTTCCCCAAAGTGAAGCTGTGCCGCGTCGACGAGGTGGTTTCCGCATTTGCCAGGAAACATGCCGCGCCAACACCAGGACATTGATTGCAACACCATCGAGTTGCTGGAAGCTGTACCGGACGACGGTGACGATGTCGATCAGTGGCGTCGGGATGCGACAGGTGCGAGACCTATACGTAATGAAAACTCGAGTGTTTTCGCTTGAATATCCCCGAATGCGCGTTTCGTATTACTCCCTCTGTATAGTGAAATACGAGGAAAGTGATCCTATGGAAGATCCCTATTCAAATTCAAATCTTGACTTAATTTAAAGTCTTCGCATTTCCACGACGTGAGTGTTTGTCTGGTGATTCACATACCGTACTTTTGTCTTACTGTTAATGATTCCCAGGAACGCGTGCCATTTGAAGATACATTTTTCATTATGAGTCGTAGAAATTCTCTTGTTGATTAATTGATTTAAATAAGGGCTTTATTTTTCGCTAGTCCGCGTTCACATAGTTCAAAAAAGGTTCAAATTTTTATCGGATACTGAAGGCTATTGTGCTCTTGGAGTGATTGTAGTTGACATTTTCCTTGATATAATTCGCAATTTCAAATACATGCAGTCATGTGATTTCCAAAACTTCTTCAAGTAAAAAATTCAAATCTAGGGTTATTTCTTGTGTGATCCTTTTTCGAGGTGTCAAATAGTTTTCTAGTAAAGAATTACAGTCCTTCGGCGTTCCAGAAACACCTGAAAGTGTTTGTTGTCAATTTTGATATCCTTGGCATTCTTTATGTGAGTCCATTATCTTATATTATTTCGTTATTTCGGATAACGGGCTGATTGATATTCGGAAGCACAACGAATCAAGCATAGCCTTGTTTTTCATATAATTTTCCTTAAAATGTGTGTCGCAGTGAATTGGTGCGATGATCACGACTGCTGGTAGAATCTTTTGATTATCGACAACTTGGAAAATTATTTCTTTCTTTAACATTTCTTGATTTGACTTAAGATCAAGGCAAGTCTTCCCGATGAAAATTCCTCGTTTTTTATCTTTTATTTCCGAAAACGGAGCAATTTAAAATGTTGAGAACTATAGATCACAATGAATCGAACTTTCTGAATTGAGGAGCTCTTCTCACGATGTTTTTTTTGCCGATGTCCATATTGAAATACGAATATGTGACGGAACTTATCCTGTATGTATATTGAAAAAAGTATTTTTGGCCTAAAAATCGACAAAATTCCGTAATTAGTCTTCATTTCTTGAAACACGGACACGTGAGTTCTTTCCAATTCTTCGTGAACGCTATTTCAAGCTCAAACTAAAAATTTTCATCGCGCTTCTACCGTAGAGTTCACGAGCAACCCTGTGGGGTTCCGCGAAT
The DNA here is from genome assembly GCA_905338405.1 of Notodromas monacha. NCBI lineage: Eukaryota > Metazoa > Arthropoda > Ostracoda > Podocopida > Cyprididae > Notodromas > Notodromas monacha. Next base: position 136,968 of record CAJPEX010000083.1, on the reverse strand, counting down.
CACAGATTAAAAACCTTCGACATAATTTGTTTCAGTTACTCAATTTCCATCGTTAAAGGTTGGATTTTGTTGAACAGATGTACGCTTCAGTGTTGGCGAAGACGTTGTTCCAGACGATGAACCAGGGCCTAATCTATGGCTCGTGAGGTTCTGTCACGTTTACGGAGAGAAAATAGGACTCATCATAATCATTTTGACTGCTGTCGTCTTTGCATTGCTTTATTTGCTGAGCGTGACGACCGGCAAATCGACGGCGACGTCGGCGACTTTTGCCTCTGAAAACCACCGCCTGGCCGCAGGGATTGATACGACTACAGCATCACGTTTCACCAGTTCAACAGTCCCCGTGACGGATAGTACTGCTTCTCCCACCACTACCAGTACCAGGACTAGTCCTCGCACTACTACAACAACTACTACAACTACTTCTGAAACTACTTCTGCAACTACTTCTGTAACTACTTCTGCAACTACTCCTGCAACTACCTCAACGCAACGTACAACTTCTGCTGTTACTACTTCGGAGCGACCCACAACAGTACGGCCTGAGTCACTCACGACGTCCTCTGTTCCTTCAACTACGAGTTCCCCAAAAACTGCGAATGATTCCCGTGAGTTTCAATTTTTCGAATTGTATACGATAGAGATAAAAGTAAGATCCACTTTTTGGATGACATTTTTTCGTCAGAGAACGAGTTAAATGTGAGGTTTCCAACTATATGACTAGCCAATCGCTTTTTGTAGAAAACTTTTCAAAGGTACGTTACTTCGCAGGAAAGAATTTTGCCTCCGAGTAAATTATAGATTTCCGCAGTTGTTAACAGTAACTTGGGCTACGTACACAATAATCTATGTATATTTTTGCGTATACGGTACAAGGCCCCGAGATGCGGGCGTAATTGGTGCTTGAACCTTGTCCGCATGTCGGAGCGTCCTGTTCATAAAAAATTATGGATTGAGTCCCAAAAAATTGAGTTAACACTTTTCCATACTTCAAGATGCAGAAAATAAACTGTGCTGCTGAAGAAACCCACACAGAATCTGATTTTTTTGCATCATGCAGACGAAGGAACTCAAGAAGCAAAAAGCAAGATAAAATCCTGCTATGCTGCTGCCTGTGCACACATCATAGAAATACTCTGAAAAATAAGCAAAATATTATGAATTAGAGTAATTTATGTAGATTTTTTAATTTTCTTGCGCATTACTGGCTCAATTTGTTTGAGTTACAAGATTCACGAAAATCATTTTTCCAATGTTTTTAGGAATGTTGGAAAGGTGTGTGATGTACCTTAATTGTAAAACTGTTCAGATTTCGGGGCAGAATTTTTCAGTTCTAAGTGTCCCAAGTCAAATCGTCCGTTTGTCGAGGCGTCAGGATTTTGGGGTCCACCTTACTCAATAATATACGCTCCGAATTGAACCATATTTAGTTATACTCTTTCAAAGTAGCTTTGGGAGTCATGGAGACTAAAAAGAAACAAACAAACTCAGACTGAGAACCATGAGCTAGATGCTAAGCAATTGAGCATGATGCTTCCCAAAACTAAATTATTTGAAAATCTGGAGGTTTTTGAGGAAACGTTTTTGCATTTTCAACACGTGAAAAAAGTCAGTCCTAACCCAGAACTTGGACTTGACATGATACTGTACATCAGATTGAGCTCACCGCGACAAAGTTTTGAAAAACTCTCGCATTGTCTAAATTGATGCGATGTTAGTGTATTAACATAAAAAATCCCTTGAAAATCAATCGTTGGTCATTCGAAGTCCATCGACAGGAAAAGCTTATCAAGCTTGCGAGCTTTTGCAAGATTCATGTGACGTCTGGAAACTAAAGATATAGCTAGAAACCCGTGATTTGAACTAACCGATGCTGGTTTTCTTATACAGGGACAACGAACGTATTCGAAGATGGTTTCGGCAACTGGGCCGGTCGGTTTGATAAGTGCGGCGGAATGGTTTCCGGCGACGTCTTTATCGTCAGTTCCCAGGAACTGTTCATCCGGAATTTTTCTCATGACGGAACACCGTCTGGTTCGTTTGTTTTTGTTTCGTTTTCGTTCTCTCTCATGACGGGGATCATCTTTCCACCTTGACCTTATTTGTTCTTGTTGCAGATTTCTGGGGTGGAGCGCAAGGTCGTGAGGGTGTTTATGAGTTTCGTATTCCGTATCCAGCCACAAAATCTACCAGCAGAATCAGGTGAGCGATTTAAACCAGCCAAATGCATCTGGGTTCACAGCTGTTCCCACGTTTTCGTCATTTTTTTTCTACTGTGAGCAATCAAGGAATCAAGAAAAGTTGGTCTGAAGAAGCCGAATAAAGCAAGTTATTTAAATCTGAAAGCGATGTATTTGAGTATTTCGTGTACATTTTGTTTCGGCTTATGCCTTGATGACAAACCATACGCGCCCTTCACGAGGAATAAATTTGAATCAAGGACCACTTTTAAACTCGAACATTTTATCATAGCTTCTTTAAATTTTTGGACTTAATTCGGTCATGGGATTTGAAATTCTAGGACGCTGATTTTTCGAAAAAACATGGAAGGACTTTTGGAGCATGTATTTTAAAACGTTCTCATCTCTGTGTAAGAACCGCGTCGTATTCCTATAAATAAATTCAGGACATACGCAAATGCATTAAAATTGAATTGGAATTTCGCATTTTCTTTACGACGCGCACTCAATTTACTCTCTTCAACTTTCAAGTAAAGTGCCTTTGACGAAAAGGGTATTTTTACTGCTCTTTTTGTGCATTGTTGGCTTGAGCATGGGAATTGTTGAAAAATTTCAGAGGTGCTCTGAAACGGCTGCGACTGAACGTGAACCTTCTAGTGCGCTTGCCCTTCGGTCGTCAAACACAGGATTTGCAATACCTGCTTTTAAGACCCCGGAAAATCCTGAGGCACCAAACAGACCTAGAATGCAAGGTGACGTTTGAGCCCTTCGCTGTACCGACATCTCTGGTTTTGGGGCCGGAATCCTCGTTTGAAGGAAAGAGTCATGGGGTCCGTTCCGGTCTTATCACTTTGGTCGATGAGACCGCACTCGAAGTGAAAACGTTTTCCTACGATGGGGTCGGTGAAGACGCCATGTTCTTTGGCAGACTTGCTGTCGGTGGGATCCGCATATCATTCCGTGACGACAAGAACAGGTTAGATACAAATACCTGCTTGCTGCAATAAAAAAAAATTAGGGATGGAAAATCCGTCGTGTTTTTTTTTCGTTAGGCTGACTTTCATTTTTTGTTTTCAAAAAATAATGCGCGACTGGGAAGGACGACGGATGATTTGTTTAAACTGTTGCTAAGGACTGATCATTACTTAAAAAAAAATAGATTACGCTTATTGAGTCGCTGACAGTCCTGAGAATGTGTACAGTGATAGATGCTTTCCCACTACGCTTCATTTCTTTCTTTTCTACTTTTTCAAGTCAAGGAATCGGAGAAGACTGAATTAAGAGATCCTCGCACACGTTTTGATTCAGAATCCATGCACCAAAAACGATATTAACAATTTTCTTTCCGATAGTCATGTGAATTTTGCGATGATAACTTACGAAAGGTTGTACGTGACATCTATACAAATACGAATCGCTCATCAACAGGAAGCCAACCACAGTGATTGAAGTGTGCGCTTTTTCATTTTGCAAATTTGGCCTGGTGATTTTTTTTGCAAATCGTTTATGCCAGAGCCGTTTGCTGAAATTGTTCAATGAGCATGTTCCTAAATTCAGAAAAACAATAAAAAGAGGCATGTATCTAGCTTATTGACATGTTCATATTTTATTTTTGAGAATCCGGGATCCAAACGAAATTTTTGATGAACAGCTGCAATCATATTGCTGTTTACCTCGCGGAAAATCAAATTGTTTTTTTTTAATGTTGCAGTTCCAATGAGATTCCATTGATAAGGAAACTAATTATCTGGTTTTTGAATATGTAGAATAATTTAATTGCTCATAGCATATATGCAGGGCATAATAACTTTCCGACTTAATCTTAACCACAAAACAAGTTCAGCATATAAGTGCATTCTTATAACGGAAAACGATGCTTCCGAGTTAAATGTATTCATTCTTTTATGTCGTGCGATGAAAAATCTGTGTGAAATATTGCATGCATCAGAAGGTTATCATTCCTTAAGATTATTCCGAAACTTCTGCAATGGATTTTTAATATTGCGGAAAATACGAATGACTGCTGTTATTTTTTTCAGGAGTCGACCCATTCGAAGTTACGACCAAGAGACGATCACTTTAAGTATCCCTATGGAAGAAAAGTTGACCTGGCGAGATTTTGATGCATTGGTGGTGGCACCCGTGGCTGGTGGGGCACCTTTTGGCATTGCCAACATCCAAGCACCAAAAAGTACAATGTTGCCACCATCTAGAACTCGATTAATATCTTTGGTAAATCAATTCTTTACCTGCGTCCCACGTGAGGGAGAACATTCTTTTGAATTCCAGAGAACTTTTCTTGCTCGTCCGAAAAATGAACAACACTGTCGGAATTCAGGTAGAGATTGTAAATTATATCAAATCACAGCTGTCGCAACTTCGCCAAGACGAGGACTATTCTAGAAGAAGAATGGTGGCTGAAATAAATTATATTTTAAAATATATTTGAATAATACCTAACAAAGGGCAGTCGTAGAAAATGTTCTATAACGAGACTATCGTATAATGCAGGGATTCAAACGAGGAGAAATTTCAAGACATGCTGCTCACAACTCAAATTTGTATTGATTGGCAGGTTGAGCCGAAGAACGGTTTCTGGGATGAGAAACTGGAAAGCCAAGCGTCAAATGCAGTTTGCGGAATTGGTGTCGGTGCTCTAGAACTGCATCTCGCGTGGGATTCGTTGTCTCGCGCGTCTGCCTGGGAAGGTTCGTCAGCTCGACACCCTGCAGCTGTCGCTTTGATCTGGGGGATCCAGACCGAGAAGTAAGCTTACTTCTGTCATTGTCAGTTTTCCTAATGCTGCCTGCGACTTCCGTTCGCCGGCTTTCATCAAGCAAAACGAATGACAAACCTGTCATAGGGAATTCTTCGTCGAAGGAATTTTTCATCCCGCGCTACAAAAGCTTTTTGCTTATTGAGGTCCCAAGAAAACATGCAGTACTCCCGGCAATAATATTTTTGCTGTTCGGAAATGTGAAAGAAACATAATGCAAGTACACTAATCTGTTGCGCAAATACCTTTTTTGTCTCTACCTTTACTGAAATACGATGCTAAAAATGATGCATCTTATAATTTTGAGTTTCTCCCCGTTAATGCATCAAATTACGAAAATTTCTTCCCCTGAAGAACGTCTGCTTGTAACAATTTTCGAGATATCTGAATTTTCAAGTTTTCAAGATTTTTATACCCAATAAAATGTGGTACATATATTCGTATATTCAATGTACGTTTTCACCCTTTACAGAAGCAGCAATGAACGTCGACTTGATCCATTTCTTGCTCGAGTAATGCTCATTGACACCATCGAAAGGTCATCTACCGAATACGTGCCAGCATTTCCATTGACTAGACAGGTGAGTGACATGCGTCGCAATCCATCAGCTCTGCAGAAACTCCCGATGCGAAGTTTGAGCACATTCATGCATAATTAATGAGACAATATTGAAGAAAATGACCGCTTACATACTCGAACTTGCCTTTCGCTTACTTTCAGATAGAAAAATGACGTTAAAAATTCCCCATAAACTTCCGAAACAATTTTCAAACTTCTTCTGAATAGCTTCTCCTCCAAAAAGTATCTGATCAAGGAGTGAGCAAGAGCAAAATATGTAGAAAGAATATTGTATAAATGTACCTCACGGAAGACCCAATATGAGCCCAAGTTTAGCTTGTTTTAACGCAATTTATATACTGAGGCTCAATCAGAAAAATTTATGAAAACTAAATTTAAAATGTGACAGTTCAATAATTTCCTGATAAAAAATACTTTGAAATTTTTTCGATATACTTTTGCATCATGGCACTGAAATTGATGTCACAACTTTCAAGCAATTTTTTTTTCATGGTGGAAGCAGAATATTTGACCCGAAGTTTTAATTAATTCTAGATAATTGGGAACAGCAGCTCGGTGAAAATTACGGAAGACACGGTCATGTTAGCGACGCGTCGTCGACTCCAAACGTCAGGCTGGACAAACTCGTTCCTTGTCGTGGCGTCGATCGGTTTTCCACACGACGCTGCCACACCTGACATGACGTGGGTTGGACCCAGTGTCGACGTCGTTCAAAATGGCGTGCAATTGCGACTGCTTCAAATGCTCGAAAACGCGTCGTCGTGCCGAGAAACGACTTGAAGGGATCCCTTGCTTATTCCCGTTATTGGCTTTGGCGAAAATGGCGCTTTCGGCATTCCAGTTCATCGGAACATTCACAGAGATAACGTTGAAGCATTAACTCTTGATAACGTCTAAGTTTTCATCCATCCAAGACCATGGTCAAATTAGTATAGTGAAGGGGATTTTCACAGGCTGATCCCTTATAGGATCTCACGAAGAGTCTCAAACGATGATGATGCACAAATTATAACAGTTAAATGACCAGAAAATTTGAAAACTTCTCAAGGAATTATTCTCCTGGTAATTTATGATACATTGCAGGCCATTGGGAGACGAATTTGTCGATGCTTGATGCGATAGCCCGAATTCTTTGGAGTAAATCTGCGGATAAACACTTTTCAGTGAGAAATTTGGCAGGAGATGTGCTTGCTCAGAAACGAATCAAACTACGCTTAGAAAAATCTTTAAGATAATGCACTTCTGATTTAAATAACGTTAAGTGAACAGAGAACTCGAAATGAAGCATCTATATTTTTCCTACCTTATGTTAACCTGAATTGAAATTGACAGAGGGCGAAGCATGATGCACTCTCCTCTTCCGTGCTCAGCGTGATCCCTTAGATTGCAATGTGGACTTCCGGTACGCTTCCGCTTTTTTGAACGACGTGTTTGCATATATGCGGAGTTGAAATGTATACTTTTCGCTCACCACAGTCTGTTCAGTACATTCACGGTGTTTATTAGGTGTAAAAGCAAAATGTCAGATCCATTAAAATGCGATGTTGTTGACTCTCCACGTGGAGCACGTGTGAAAAAAAATTTGAATAGGTATACGGCACTGTTCAGTTAACATGAACTTCATTTATAATTTCCCATTTCGAAAAAGTTACCAAGATGAGTATTACATAGATGTCAGGTTATTGTAGATCTCACTTCGTGCGATCTTTTATAGAATCAAACCTCTTTTTGAATTTCGTGACTACGCAGACTTCGAAAACTTTCAAAACTTCAGGAAGAGTTTCGAGGTTCTCGCAGATTGAATTGAACGTCCGATCATGCCGATGGAAACCGTGATGATCTCGTCGTATGTTTATCAGCACGAGGTGAAAAGACTCAAAATTTTCAAGATTCTCTCTCTTTCATTTAAGCGTGGGGTTACGCACTCATGTATTATCGTGATTTCACTATTGCAGATTCACTTGGTCAAAAATATTTGTTTATATTTGGAAAATGGGGAAAACTTAAATTAAAAGTGCCGAACTACGTGCAGTTAGCCGAAAATTTGTTTGCTTATCCCGGGTAATGATCTCATCCAGGAAGACCATGCTTCCAAAAACATTTTAATTCAAACAAATTACTTCATGAAGAGTCGTTGTCCTAGAAAACAAAGTTTTTATGGCTGTAAGCATAATTTTCCCAGTGGATGTCAACTTCTTTTCTAAGAATGTCTTCCTTATTTCTGGATGCTACAGTATTATATTTAGTTCATCAAAGAATATTCGAAAGAAATTTCAAAGAAATCTTGAAGTGATAACCTCTGGAGGCGGTAAATAGCCTCGAAAATATTGAGATAAAACACTTTTTCGGGTCTGGAACGAATCGATCTTTGCATTCCTCAGTTCGAACAGGGCCTATTATTTTGTGGACGGATTAAGTCCTTCAACCTATACTTTTATTGGCTATAAATATGTACTCGTGAAAGAGCAGAATCGATACGGATCAGTTATTTAAGCATGCCAGGATATTGCAGGTCATTCTCGCAACTCGAAGTTGAGCTTGTCGCGGCGCAGGAATGGAGAAAATCAATCGCGTCGGGTATGAATTGATCGAAGACGCTTCTTTTTTTATAGTAAATGCAGCAGCTATAGCCGGTTTTAATCGGAGCTAGCACCGAGTCCGCAGTAGAAGGGCGCGTGTCCGCCGGACATAAAAAGGACTGGGCCGGCGGGCAAGGGGTCGAGCTTTCCAGCCGCGACAGCTACGTAGCCTGTAGTACACATGCATATAGAAATGTATATCCTGGCCTACTTCCGGTAGCCTATCTTTGTACAGCGGCCGGGCCCCGTTCAGCCGGCGACGAGGCATCGGTCAACTCATGAAAGCACTCGACCCGCGCCGGCCAACCATCGCACTCTCAACACTCGCGCGTACAATTTTTGCCTTTTTCTTCTTCTTTTTTCTTCGCATGCATCGTTTGGCCTGAGCAGCTCTATGACCGGTCTGAGCAGCTCTATGACGGTCGTCGCCCGCGACCAACAAGCAGCTAAACAGCGTGAACGAGGCCGTCTCAGGCATCGCGCGTTCGAACCGAAGTCCGCAGTGATTCGGAGACTCAGATACTGTTTGTCAAAGAACACTACTTATTTTGCTATAATCTCTCGAATGCCGATTCAACTGTGAAATTATTTGAGGGAAGTGCTCTGAACCCGGGCTCCATCACGAGAACTTCCCGGGGTATCCGCGGCTGCTCCGGGGAAACGAAGAAAGCATTTAAATGAAAAATAAATTAATCAGCAGATCTTCAACATGTAAAATGAGAATTTCATCCCCATCTGTCAAATTGTTGAGGGCATAGGAGGAATGTTTCGTTTTGAAAACCTGAGTTGGGCATTACAAGTTTCGCGTCAAAATTTGATTTCAACCTTGACCCGTCCAAAACAATCGTATGAAAAATAGGGTTTTCGGGTTAAAAGGTGTCTGGAAAACTCCGGTAGGGTGTCCAAAATGTCACTTTGCAGTGGAAAATTGTCCACTCTACGATAAATCTATTCGTTGGAGTACCACAATTTACTCTTTTTTTATGCATGTGTAAGTCAATTTGAAAAAATGATGTAATACAAATTTTCCTCGCTTTTTATTCAATTTCCTGGCGTCTTGGTTTCACACCTGAATTATGTACACATCATGAATTCTTTCGACCATTCTTAGCTCAGTTGCACAAAGGTCTGATCTGATTTTCGTAGCAATATTTTCGAAAACATGAAGACCCTCACTGAAGCATGAGGTAATCTGCAGACTTTTGTGATTCAAATCAGAAGAAATGTACTGATGCGAAAAAGCGCACTAAATAATTGCAGAAAAATTACTTTCTGAGGCGCGGCCTAAGAAATTCAAATGTCTTATGCTGTGTAATTCTACCTTCTTCGACATATATTTAACTTGAATCTTTTGTTTTGTGTATGCATACTTATGTAATAAGATAGTCGACTTGATAGACAAGGATGGGATGAGTTGACTTGGTCTGATAGTGATTTTTGATTATGATTAGCTGCTATTGGTTAACAATGATTGATCATATCCTTGCATTCCCAAAATCCTAACTTTTCCGGAAATCAAAAAGCGGATCCTAGTTTTGGAACGCTTCACTGCGTTTGCCCTCTAGTATATATTACGATTGAATTGATTCATTGAAGGTAGATGTCACTGGCACACGGCGTTTTGATCTTGACTAATTTCAGTTGAATCGCAAGTCCCATTCGCCCAGCAGGTGGGTTCCACCAGTGCGTGAATGAGCATGGGTACATTATGTCTCAGTTTCTTGGTCAGCGGTATTCCGAAGAAAGTTACATTACGTTTAATTTATTTTTTACACTTTTCCCCTGGTTGAAGAAAACATTTACACGAGTTATATCAATTCAAGATTTGAAACATACCGCAAAAAAAAACTTGAATTTTCCAACACACAGTGATTTTTGACCCCTTTTAGCTCTTCGTCGTTCTTGGGAAAGGAGCTGGAATTCAGTCTCACATGGAATGGCTAAAATACAGATCACCGCCATCTCTGGACTTCAACATAAAATTTTCTGCATTCTTAAAAGATGAAAACTGAGGAGACCTTTGAGAACTTTGGATGAAAGGATATTTCTATGAAACTACCGTGTTAAAAAAAAAAAAACAAATGAATAAAACGTGGAGCCTCCCATTTTATCGAATGAACACGACTGGAATTGCCATTCAAGAGACTGGCTATGACCGGTAATTTTCCGAGTCTTCGACTATAATGACTCGGAAGGAATGCGACTTCAACATAAGATTTTCTGCATTCTTGAACGATAAAAACTGATGAAATCTTTCATAATTTTGAAAGGAGATGATGCCCAATAAGGAACTAAAGTATTGAAAAATAATTGATAAATTGTGGAGCCTCCCATTTTGTGAAATGAACACTGGAATCGGCATTCAAGAGACTCGCTATGAACGGTAATTATCCGAGTCCTCGACTAATGACTCGGCAGGAATGCGCATTGCGTGAGTTGCCCCGAAACCGCTAAACAGCGTAAATGCTTCGTAATAACAATAATGCCATTTTTTTCCGTTCGTTGCTTGAACACTCGTCGCTTTGTTGCGCGTCCGCTGAACACGCTGGACTTTTTCGCCTCATTTCCGTGTCGCCGTGGGAAAACCCACGAGGGGATTTCAAGAAATTCTCATACTTCACTCCTCGTCCTAGCTGCTCTGACGCTTTTCACTGGCTCGATTCACTCAATGAATTTTCGTCTCTGATTTCAAAAGCAGCACCACAACTCCGTAGGTAAATAACGTGAGCATGAGTCACAGGAAGCGTTTAGCATAATCTTACAAAAGAGCTTATTCGAAGCAGCAAAAATGTTCGCCCGAGCCAATCGGTAAGTAGAGTGCTCAGAAGTGTCAAATAAACTGCTTTTCGAGTGGAATAAAATATACTTGCTTTTTTTGAAAAGGCTCAGCACTTCCTCCCAACAGGCACAAATACGCTTTGTCGTAGCTCTTTTTCTTGCAAAAGTGAGCATTGCTTCTCTGGGACTTATTTCCAACCTTGAGAAATTGGTATAAGCTTATTTTGAACGAGAACTTGCCCGAAATCGGCGTAAAGCCAGTATTGCAATGTTTGACTATGCTCAATTCTCGAGCCCTCGACAAATCCGGAATATTCGCTACTACAAAAAACTTGATACTGATCACTTGCACCATACTACACAGTTCCGTTTCTCTGTTTACGCTAAATAGTGCGCATTTGTACGGAGATAGCAAAGCCTGTCTGTGCGCAACCCAGCACGGGGTTCCTTTTCGAGATCAGGTTTCAGAAAAAAAAAACGAGAGATGCGTCATATAAAGCACGACATTCCGATCGGTTTTGCACGTCAGAAGAGCAAGGGCAGAGGCCGGGAGGCAGGGAACTTTATGAAATTCCCTCGTGAAGAGTGTCAGGTCATGTGAGACGAAGGCGGAAGGGGGTCTTAGGTCGGGGCTTTGGCTCTACCGCTGTCCTATGTGTCCCGTTCGTGTCCCAGCACGCATCCATCCTGCATCCGTCCGTGAGTGGGGTGAACGTGGGTGAGTGGACTGGGCCCGACTAGCTCTCCACCTCGTGGCACACCTCCATGAAGGCCGGCTCGTGCAGCACATTCCGTATCATGGTTTTCAGCAGGATGTAGCGGGGAAAGAAGGGATACCAGCGGCTCGTCACGTACTCGCCCTGTCGATCAAGCGTCAGACCGTTAACCTCCCCCACCCCAGGCATTGCCCGGGTCCCAAGGGGCACTTCCAAGGACGATAAAGCATTTCCGGCGGAAAGGAATTTGCGTCGCTTTCCCCCCATTCATATGCAAAATTTCCCGTTTTTTCCCCCTCCCACAGGACGGGGAATTGTACGTTTTCTTTCTTATTCAAGGAAACAGCAAGCTTCACGTTTCCCAGGAGAAACTGCGCTCAAAAGAGGCAAGGACGAGCTGCATACTCGAGATATTTGCTCATATCATCGAGAGAATTTGCATGCAACTTTTTTTTTTGAAGCTGAGAAAATATCTGTAAAAATATTGGCTTCAGTTTTCTCATTCATGTGACAATACAGTACTACGTTTTTTCGCGGCTTTGAATTAATTTCCTTTATAGATAATCAAAGGTGTATTTGGTCCCATTTACCAAAATATTTGTTTTCAATTTTTGTCTCACATCTCACTCCAAAAACATTGTTTGAAAGCGTTAAAGCAGTATTCAAGGGGATATTCGTAAATAGTTTTGAAGAATGCGTACAGTGCACCTGAGAAAATTTTTAAAACGGAGGATCTCCGAGGAAGACGGAAAATTTCCTTCCGAAAAGAGGCCTGTGTCGCTTTTCCTATTTATATGCAAAATGCACATTTTCCCACGGCAATGTCTCATACGTTTCTTTTTTTAAAGAGACATGGACGTCCTCAGTTCCATTTACAGTATTCACTTCAGGTTATCGTCCATTTCCATCTCCAACAAAAGCGGTGTTCAAAAGGTTTGATACTGTGAGTGCCCGATATATTGGTTTATGGGCCACATTGACAAAGAATATTCGAGAAAATGTTTAAAGCAGTGCACTTCTGAAGACGATGCTGCATTTTCTTTTGAGTAAAAGGGCTTGTCGGATCCTCTCTTATTCAATCGGGAATAATATACTTTACTTCCACTGCTTCGCATTTTATCAAGAAGAGGCATAGCGGATTCGTCGTTTCCATTCACTACTAGAAGAGCTGAAAACTTCTCCCTGTGAAGGTAAGCTCAGAATCGCTTATGCGGTCAACATTCAAGATAGATAATTCAAATCCCATGATTTTATAAAACGAACATTCTGCCTCTTTCATCGTAAAATATAAAAAAATTCGCTCCAATGCTTTTACCGTATTTTTTAAGGAGGTGCATTAAAACGTTCGAACGAAGCCTTTAGGAATACTGTACATCAAATTGATGCTGCTGGTAACTGTTTAGAGCCAGATCTCACAGGATATTCAATCAAATAGTAGCTGGTCTCCAATGCTTGCCGGGTATACGAAAATTGTATGTAAAAGGGTTGACCTTGCGAACCAAGCCTCCAGCAGAATACACAAAATAAAGAATAAAGCTGAATTATCACTTAATCGAAAACAAGTTCTAATTCATTTTCAATTAACCGTGAGTGTTGTAAATAATTAATGGTCTTTGGTTAAATGTCGAGAGAAAAATTATTCATTTTTGCGAATGAACACAGGGGATTTTTTTTTATATTTAATTTCTACGTCGTTTTTTTTTTACCTATCTCGCGCGAAGAAAAATAAGACGCACGCTTTGTAAAATGTGAAAGATATGGTCCGTAAGTTTTTCAACTCATTTGACATGGTCAGGCACTATTTTTGACGTGAGATTTCCCCACTACACAATCATGATAATAATAATTAACTTATTTACCATCAGGCCTTCGATGGAAATGAGACTAAAACGAATGTTGGGCTTCGCCTAATGATGAAGACCCAGGGCAGATGTGCAAATGCCTTGGTTTGATATCTCTAAAATAATGTTCAACAGCACAACTTTCCTGTGCCACTGAATGAGAAGACAATGAGACCAATATTATACCCAGATTTAGGAAAATCCTCTGTTCATTTTTTTTGACGAGTCTTCAAATTTATCAACCAACGAAATCAGGATTAAAATAGCCCTTGCTCTCTTCTTTTCGTAGAAACCGAAGCTGTAGGGGTATGAAACTCATGGATATATTTTTTTCTTTCAAATTTGTGATGGTACGTTATGCATATTCTTCTGGTTGGTGAGTTTGATATATTACTGTATATTTTTGAATAGCAAAAAAAAACAGAACTCACCCTCAACCCGCGGATCACTCCGCGCAGAGCCGAGTACTTCTTGAACAGCCGGTACAGGTCGTTGATGAGCTGATTATTCTCCAGCTCCACCTGGCTCACGGTCTTGTCTATGGAATTATCATGTTGATGAGGCTGGAACGAAGGTGTGCGGTTTATAAAGAAAACATTCAAAATGAACCTTCGAGTCGATCCATGAGCTCTCGCTTGCGCGCCTCCTCCTCGGCCAATTTGGCAGACGTTTTGATGCCTTCGCCAGGCTTGCCAACGGCCTGCAAAGTTCCACAAGCTCTCACCACATAGGCAGCTACGGCTTCCTGCTTCTCCTGCTTCGGGATCTCCATCAAGGCCCAGTACTGAGCCTCCAGCCGAACCACCTCCTGCGAATGACGGCTCGATTCACCAATTCCTTCTACGGGCAATTTTGACAGGCTAGAAATGAAGGTCGAGCTAGCAAAGAATCGTCAGAAAAGGTCGCTGAGAATTTGGAACATGCAGCTCTGAGCTCCACAGCTGTGAGCAATTCAAGAATTGCACCTAAAAATATTATTCGGCAGGTAAATCCTTTTTCATTTGATTAGAGCTATCTTCGAAGGACAAAAACACATTTTAACCCAGTCGTGTCTCATTCAACAATTTAAATGTTAAGCCACCCCGATTTGCTCCTGTAAAACGTCTCGATTTCCGGAAGGCCAACGGAATTCTTTCTCAGTATAGCTGATGTTTGGTACTGTAATAAGGGGCTGGAATTTGCGAACCTTGTTTCTTATGAGTTTTGCAAGAGAAAGAAAAAGTTGCAGCTGAATGCAGCAACTTAGCCACGTGCACCATACTTCCCAGGTGAAGTCAGATAAATCAATATGGAATGAACATCGAATCTTTTTTTCTGACTAGGTGATCCTCAAGAAAATGAGAGTATTGTTTCTTGGTTCATATTTATCCGACAAGTACCTCACAGTGAATCACAATACAAATATGCAGTATTTGAATTGACGCATGAGCGGATGCAAGAAAGTCAGCCTTTTCTTCTGAAACCTCTCTCTTTCATTACCTGGATTGAGAGAAAGACTAGTAAATTGTGAAGAAAAATATCAATAACTGTGATAATTCAGAGATCGTAAATTCCATGGCTGTCTGGAAAATGAGAAAACCAGGCATAGTTAAAAAAAATAGGAATTGGTTTTTCATCTTTCTTAGAAAAGCTTGTAGGGAATTCAAAAAGCAATCTCGAACTTCGGAAGGATTCCTGATCCACGAAGAAGTTTCATAATGTCGTATACATTTGTAACGCGGGTAGAAATTTTCGGGAATTTAACACCATTTCCAGACTTGGTTGATACTTTGAGGTGCATTAAAAGTTAACCGAGAGGATCAGGTGGTCTCAAGTGCTCAACTACCTCATTTCGCATGCTTTGACACGTCCCCCGTATGTATGCCCGAACACCCGCCATAAGGCATGTTTGCCGGTTCATAGCGCGGAATAAACATCTAAATCTCGCAATGGTGGGGGAACATTCAGAATTTCCCACACGCCGTCAGAATTTTTTAAAATTCGGAAATGCTCGTTCTAGCTAGCTGTTTTGCGTCAAGATTCAAAGTATGACAATTCAGTTGCTTGTGATTATGATTATCTCCGAAGAAAGGAGTCACTGGAAAGCTGCAGAAAGGTACGGGCATATAAGTACAGAATCGAAGTTGAAAAAACCCACCCTCTTGACTACAGTATACCCTATTGATTTTCTCAACGAATCAAATACACATTTAATAATCCCAGCTATTCCGCTTTTAAACCAAGAACACGAGGAAACATGAAAAAGGTATGTTAATGCTCCTATATGGAGACGATAATAGAGGATGAATATGTTGGGGAACCAGAACTCGGGCCCATGGACGTCAGGTCCCGGTACTTGAAGTCTGGTCCTGTTTTCTTTTGTGCATCCGTTCCCAAGATGCATAACTTCTTTGTTGCACATTTCCCCCACCAATCACAGGTATAAGGGAGAAAGTTGAGTGCCTCGGTCAGCCAACCTGACCAAGGCATAATGCAAAACTGTATAAAAGCCCACTGTTTTTCCTTCCCAAAAATCAATCCATCAATTCATCTCTTACTGCATACTTCCCTCAAACAATTCAACCCCAACTCTTTTGGTTGTATTATTGCATTGCATTACTGCACCCTAAATTTGGGTGCACAAATTAATTTTATTCATTGAATGTGTATTGCATTATTGCATTTATTGTGATGCATTCTTTTTGTATTGAGTTTTATTGTGATTTATTGTGGACTGTGATTAAACTGGACAGAACTAGGGATATTTTATTAAGGTACCCCCTTAATTACATACCGTATTCCCGGCTGCAAACTGGCTGCTGATTGCTCTGCCTTATTATACCTTACCATTTCTTCCACTAAGCTATGGTTCAATTCTTTATGTTGGGTTGATTAATTCCTCAACAGAATAGAAGCCTTAGTTGTTGTACAAGAATTTATTATCTTGCTTGAAGTAGCAAAATACATGCTGAAGCAAAGTTGAGACTCTTCAGAAGCCTTTTCGAGAAATGACTACACATTCCATCTGCAAAGAATATTCGTTGGAACAAGAGGCCCTTCCTTATATTTCGGAAATGCTGATCAGGGGTCTTGAAAGAAATTCTGAAAAAAATGCATCCTGAATGCATGGAATTCTACAGAAATCGAAATTATCTTGCACGAAAGCATGCATTATTTCAGTGCTTAATCGATATAATTTTTGAAAGAGGTATTTGCTTCCCTGCTCTAGCAGTGACGAAGTGTTTCCAGAAAGCGTGTTGACCTTAATGACCCGGGCCGCCACCAAATATTTAAAGGACAGCTGCAACAATAATTCGAAGGGCGGGAGTTTCTCATACCTCTTGTTGAAAACGAAAAACAAAACCCCATAGTTAGTGGACTTCTCTTATCGAAATGGACTGGAATCATATTTAAACTTGAGCCCCGCCCCAAGAGAACACGTCTTTTTGCGATATTTCTCCGAAAATCGGATCGCTAACGCAAACGTCCCGTCAATCAATGCACTGTATTCAACTCTACAATTTAATTACTGAGGTTATTAACATTTTGTCGAAAAGAGTATTTCGGACGTCACTAGGGGAAGTTTCTCGCAGCAATTCGAGCGAATTCATGCACCGCAGCTCGGCAACGAAGTTTGATGGTCGTAATTACGCGTAAATTTCCAAGGCATTACTTTCAGAGAACATTTTTACATGCGATTAATCCAGTAGAATTCCGTTACAACGAATGCGAAATTTTCGCTGTAACGAATTTTTCCTTGGTCCCGGCGGTTTCCCATAGTTAGGCGTTCCAACTTCATCAAAGAAGAAAACTCCCTGAATATAAAACTTGGTGTTAAAAAATACACAAGATGACTTATTTCTTGGAAACTCATTAGATCCATTTTAGAATTTATGCCTTTTTCAGGTGAACAGTATGTTAGAAAGATGTTCGACTATTTGAAAGAGCAGACAGCTATGATTGAATAAGTTAATTCCGTAGGAAGTGCAGCATTTCTTCCACTTGTAATGTTGCTTCATTTTATTTTTCAAGGCAAGCAGCACAGAAGTACAAAGGTAGGTTTAAAGCGCCATTTATTTCAAAATTTTGCTCTTCATTTATTCGGAAACTTATTAATTATGGGATAGGCCTTGAATTATCTGTTTTGGAAGCACTTTAAAGTATGTATTGCCCATTTCTCGCAAAATGCCAGACTGAAATGTTTTAAAACCATGATTTCGATGCAGGGAAATTTTTTTATAACTAATATTTTTCCAGGTCCCGGGACTGGCTGTTACGAGATTTTACTCACATGAAAGGATGAGGAATATTTCTACTCACCTTTATCATGCTTTTGAGCAACGTGTACCGCGTGAGAACGTTCTTCACGTTCTTGGAATCGCTGTACTTGGTTTGTAGGCTGATGAGCGCATGTCGCGCAGTTTCATAGGAGTCCTCGATGCAGCCTCGCACCATGCGAAGCTGCACGTTTTTGTTCACCACCTCATCTCGAGACAAACCGCCTGTGCACATGCAGTAAAGATATGAACTTAGTCATCCACTTTCCGAAGAAAGAAGCTCATCTAGGTTTATCGGAATTCGAACTCTGAACAAGCCACTTTTCTACTATCCAGCTAATTGCGCTTCACGCTAGAATGAGGGAAAAATGCTCTCGGCCAGAGAAGAAAGCCTTTTTTCAACACGAGCTGCTCCAATAAAAGGAATCGTTCAGCAGTTGGAAATTTAAACTTGGCTTTTACAAAAAACCCTCAAAAGTCCGAAAATGTACGTGTGTATTTATTTCCTGGTGACAGTCTAACATCACCAATGTATCGAAAGAAATATTTACACCAGGTTGTCAAAAGAGTGCAAAAAATCTGTACTCTCATGTATTGAAGTCTTTTACTTTTGCAGTAAAAGAAGATGGTACCAGTGAGCCCCATTTGGTGATAAATTTTAATTTCAAATATTTGACAGCGTTTCGGCTTTAAAAATCGGAAAAATGCTCCTATGTTTAAATTAAGGGAAATCAAGCAAAAATGGGTGTGTAGAAAATTGGCAGTTATGGGTTAAAGACGAGCAAGGGAAAATTTCTCAACAGCACTTTCAATTTTTTCTAGAAATGGTTTGATTAATGTTGTACGTCAACTTTTTTGGGAAACCTGCTGATAACATTCTGAAATTGCCCAAAAAGTTAGAAATTAATTCGCCATCACAAGCTTTTTCGATACCAGGATTAATTCAACGAAGCTATAAGGTTTCTACGCATCTTTTCGATAGAATTTGCGAGTCAGTATTACACTATTACGGCGTATTTACTTCTATTTGATTTAAATGACTTGCGTGTGGGAAAAATCGGCGATTTTAGTGAAATCGTTTCAGCATGAAGTATGCAAGAGGGGAAATTGTGCGCAGATTTTACGTAGGCGGATTTGGGATGAATTTTTCAAGTACAGTAGCTTTGCCGCGTTGGCGGAGAATGTCCTCGTCCAAGATAATTTTTTATGTGGGCAAGAGGTATAACCTACGATGATAGGGTGTAACACTTAGGATGCATATTTAATATGTAGGTGCTTGGAAAGAGGCGCCGGGAACGTTCTCGAGGTGTAGCATGAGGAGGAGAAGGGCATGATTTATTCAAGAGCAGCCGACAGCATTTGTGACTGCCTTCGAACCATCGAAACCCACCGTCAGATTGCATCGGGAAAAGCACAGGCTTGAGGCCAACAGGGAGAGGAGGGCTTTAGTCCACGCAAGAGCACTTTTCCCCCGAAAGCGCAACACACGGCGCCGCTTTCGGCACCAATGCCCTACGTATACGTAGTTGTCGCCTCGCAGCTACTGTATACTCCTATATAGGCGCCTGTCCATCATGCAAACCCGCATGTTCGAGATCCCCGATAAATCTATCAGCTCTGTGTATAGAACGCGAGACCCTCTGCGATCATGTCGAGTCGTTCATGCTGGGCGGCCGGCGAACGTCTGAGGGGTTTCCAAAATTTTACAAAACATGTTTTATGAGATCAGAGTCAAATCTATCACGAAAACCGCATTTTCTGTTCGAAGCTTCCGTCAAGTTTTTTCACACAATAAAACTATTTTTCATGGATTTCGTCCTCTCGAGATTCGCTCACTGAGTTAAACGGGGAAAATTTGGCACCTGCAAAAATTAAGAGAACCGTTTCCGTCTTATAATTTGAAACCAAGCGGCAGATCAAGGTATTCCTATTATTCATGAATTAAATCCACGAATGCGAGGATTTTTTTGTGAGGCATAATTAATATTATCAGTTTTAGCGATGCTTAATTTAAACTTTAGAACAAAGAGGGCGACTGGCAGGAACCGGGTACTCTGTTCTGTTAATGCGTGTTGTATTGGTATTCTGTACTTTATTCTAGGAATGATTCTCTCCAAATTCAATATATGTGTGCTCAATCCTAAATTGCATCGTGCTTCGAAGGTAAAATACTTTCGTCTTTTTCTTCAATATTTTGAAGGGTCCAACTTGATTTATTTCTTTCGAATGTGGGCAGTATAACTCCTTCGTAATCGTATCAATTTTATGTCATTGAATCTTCAAAATAAATCCGATTCGCCAACCGCATGGTCTTCTAAGCAATATTTTGCGATGATATATTTTTGAGCGGTTTCAAGACAGAGTTTCTCAACTTGCTTGCTTTATGAAACACTTCAAAAATACTTCATATGGCGGAGCTCATTCGTTCAATAGTATGATGTGAAGATAATTCATTTGATTCCAAAAGTTGAATTTATTTCTTTCAGAACATTTACCTTGACATATTTTTGGAACTAGATACATCAAAAGAATTCTATTTTGAATCCCTGGAATGACTATAGTGAGATATTTGGATTAGGGGATAATACAGATCTAGAGCACCTCCTTAACAAATTAAGCGCATCAACGAAGTTTAGCTGGATATTATGAAGAATCGGAGATTCTTGTAGGATTCTCATGTGTTTTTAGCTATTTAAACGTCTTCTCATTCTTTTCGCGGACTGTTGTGAAAGCCCATCACCCCTTCACCCCTCTGGATGCCGCCAGCAACCCAGCATTTTACTCTAACCAGAAAGAATGTCACCCAATGCGGATTCACGCTCTGACTCCCCACACAACAATATCATAAGAAAAAGCCAAGCGAGGCGAAACAACGATGGCAAAGGAGGAAGATATACGGAGTAAATGTCGAGAATATCAGCTAAATTGCACTTGTATGCGTCTAAACCAGCGCCGAGTGAAAATACGCTCCTATGTACATATGCACAGCAAAGAACTGGCTAATCGTGATGTTGACCACATGGCGATGACGACGACGGAGACGACGACGACGACGATGACGACCAAGCGGAGGAATAAAGTCACGAATAAAGTTGAGGAAAAACAGGAAAAAGACTAAAAAGGGGAAACGGAATCTAATTCTATCAAAGGGTTGCTTCAAAAGTTCGCTGCTTATTCTGGGTAAATTAAACTAAATACTCATTTCCTATCACGCTTTTGCTGACTACACAGACATACAAATAGCTCATCACTAATTCAATTTGAAATTGTAAATTAATTGATTCGTTCCTAAAATATTAAAGCGAATCCTTCTTCATTGAAGAACGAGTCTCGTTTTCGAAGAGTCATTTCTACAGGAGTTTGATTCTATTTAACCAGATGATTATTGATTCTCTCTGCATGAAGTTCAGGCAAGCTAAAAATTACAAACGTATGTTCCTACCGTAGTTTCACTCATGATTTCATTAGAATGCAGCTCATTTCCCGATAGAGATTCCGTTCAATTGCTTTAATCCGGAGGATGATTCGATGGCGAAGTGAGTGAATTTTTGAAGTAACCCTCTATAGAGGCTCATGTATGATGGCCCAGAAAAGCGAAACGGATATACTATACGTATGTATAAGGAAAGTACGGAGGAAACGTCAAGTGGGTTTTTACGTATGCCGCGCTCCTGCTGCTGGCGGCGCCCGAACTGCACTGCTGGGGTTCACCGACAAGGAAGATCCTGGTGGCGGCGAAGGCGGCGACACCAGTGACGTGACAAAGCCTATCTATCTTCGGCGGCGGCCCGTTGACGTGGGACGCCGTTCGCACGGGGATAAATGTTTGCTTATAGCTAAAGTCAGGCCGTGTCCACTCACTAGTCGCGTTCTCGTCCTTGACCTCTTGCACGATCCGCCGCACGCTCTGGGTGAACTTGCCCATGATGTTGCTCTCTGCACAGAAAGAAAAACCAAGAAGACGTTCTTTTACATTTTGAGGGAATCATTTATTAAAATTTTGAAAGGAGCAAATGCCTTATTGTGCCTTGTTCATCAATATGCGTAGACGAGCGCTCTCGGGAAATTTTCAAGTGCATGACGATACAATTCGTAACTTTACATTTGGGCTCCATCGCCGCTTTTCCAACTCATGCACCGTGATATCGGCATCAATCCTTAAACTGGATGTGGTACTTGTTTTCATTCGAGCTTGATAATCTTATGTGAGTTTAATTGCGATTGAAAAGTATCCCATCGTTCGAAAGTACTCGTATATCGCATCAAATCCAGTCACGCTGGTGAGAAGATTCCTCATACGCACGAACGGTACTTCCTAAATTTGCTTTGAAGAAGCTGGCACTAGTACATTCCTGCATGGAATTATCGTTTCGAATTTTTCTTTGAAATAAATAGATAAATTCATAATGCCCTTTATCCATTCTGTCAGATTCTAGTATATCATTTGTCCTTAATTTCCACTTGGTTCTCATTTTCGAATATAATCATCAGGATTTTTAAGATGTTCAGAAATATTTTGTACTATTAAGTACAGGAAAACATTCTCAAACAAGTAAAACAATGATTTTTACTCCCAGGTGAACCAAACTTTTCACCGGTGATTTTGATCAATTTCTCCCGATTCTACAGCAACATCTTTTGGAATAGAATAAGTAAATTGTAACTCATTCAGTTATATTGTTTCAAACCCACGAAATTAGCAGGGAATCTTGGGAAGAATTAATCCCAATTTTCAACATTCTAGATCAAGAAAATACCTGCTGGTTTTATTTTCTGGCTGATGTTTTTAATGCAACTCGCTTAATGTCAATGAATCTCGACTGGCATGGATGCAATATGAAATAAATAATGGCTAATGTTCTGAGGCACTCAATTTTTTTCGCAACAAATGCAAATTATTCAGATTATTTATAAAATCGAACATCGTTTGAAAATTTCTGAAAACGCACATAGGATTGAATGAAATTCATCCACTAAGCTGACTAAGGTATCCTGTGAGACTCCGAGTGGCTAAACTTTTTGATTAATCAATATTGTTGTTTTCGGACAGACAAACGAATCGTATGTTACAGTATTTCCTAAAACGTCTGATTTTGTACGACTGTACTGTATTATGAGCCATCATTAATTCACGAGAAACGATGGTGATCTTTGCAAAACTTTGTGAATCAGAATCATTCTTCGTTTGCTTTGCATCTTTGAAGGTTTTCAATAATTTTGCAATGCCCTCGGAAAATATTTAAACCCAATGGACGTCCACGAAGCTGTCACGCACATAGAAATAATTGAAGTCCCCTCTCTTCGCAAAATACACGAACAATCCTCGGTTACCTAATCTATTTAGTCGAGAATCAAAATAATAATTTGGAAACATTATTCTTCATCATGAAAATACCTACGCTTTAAACGGTATCATCTACGAACCGAGAAATTTATAAATATTAACCGAAAGTTTTTTTTTCCGAAATGAAGCAGTCACGCGCAATTTACCTCGAGACTAACTTCTGAGGGAATAAAAAATGAAGAACAAGTTTTGATTTCTCTCCCAAGGATCTGGCAACTCGCTTCAAGGACGCGATAGGGTCATGTTGCCCAACTGCTTCCGGAAAAGGCATTCCGACGAGAAAGGTTTTGTTGGTCACAAGAATAAATTTTATTTCTGCGTCATGTCTGTCGGAGTTTAAATTGGCCGACGAAATGCGGCCGAATCGACGAAAAACCCCGACCGAAAATCACATTTTCAGCACGCTAGTTGTACTTTGATGTGCAAACGGGAAGAGAACTTGAACTTTTTCTTTGATCTCGAATCGGGCACGACATGAACATCCTCGCAATCCGAGGAAGTTTTCCCCGTTTCCCGCTGCAGTACTCATCGCTCCCGAGGACCCGGGGACGCAATTGAATTTCCTTCCGGAAAAAGAAACCTTTTTCCGGGAAAGAAAACAAAACAACAACAACCACCAGGAAAGTCTACGCATATAGTCGCATACTCACTCTGGCTTTATATCCCATTTTTTGCAGATATATACTCATGAAACCTTGTCTGATGAAGTTTTGACTGCGAAGTTCTAGGATTTCGAACTTTTCCATTTGATCACTTGCGCACATAATTTTTGTGCGATCTTGCTTGGCAACTAAATTTTTTAAACGGATCGAGTACTGAAACCTAATAATTATTCCAGATTTCCAGCAATATGCGTATTCGTATACAATATATTATGAGAGTTTCGTTCGTGCATTTAAATTGGAATAAAAATGAAAAGAAACATTCTAGTCTGGAATTCACCACTTGGCCAGTACATTATGATACAGTATATTATGAGAGTTTCGTTCGTGCATTTAAATTGGAATAAAAATGAAAAGAAACATTCTTGTCTGGAATTCACCACTTCTGTTAATTTTTTATTTTCCATTGCATAGTTCCCTCGCCGCTGTTAATTGGCAATTAGCTACTGAAACTCAGAAAGACATTTGTCACAAATAAGTACGGCTATCTACAGGGGATATCTTGTTTCTGCGCTGAGTCGAAATAAACAAGTTTCCGCAATTCTTTCGAAAATATCTTCATCATAAATTAAATATTATTTTAGCGTTTTTTTGGAAAATTGAATAAATTTTCTAGCATGCATGGAGCGCTCGAAATCACAAAAAATGACCTAGTAAAAGCGAATTGCTCTGAATTCAAGCATGGGCGGAGCGAGAAAAATATATCTGGGCAAGGGACCAAGGGTGGTTGAGTTTTACACCATAATACTAACGAAATGAGATAATATACCATCAAACATACCGGAATATTTGTCTCGTCCACATACGACTGCGATGCTGATTTAGAGCTTGAACGAATTGATACATTGTCGATTCGTTTAAATCAGCAATCCATCGTTGCCAAAATAATTTTTTTTTTATGAAGAAAGGGTGCGGTCTTTGTCCTATTTAGTGAATGCAACAAGAGAAGAAAGTAATTTGTTCTCCATTTAGCAGGATGAGTATAGCAATGATCCTTTTGTTCGATCCGCTCATTCGGACATTCCGAAGCACTTTTACTTACCCTGGGTGGCATTTAAATGCTGTACTCAGCGCGGAAAACGGGACATTCATTCCACAGTGTGTCCTTTTCTCCCAGACAATAAAAAATAAATAAACTAAGACACTAAAAACTGCAGCCATGTACTCACTGCTGTCGATGCGCTGGGTCTTCCGCTCCATCCTGCCCATCATGAAGCGCACTTAACACAGCACAGTGGCGGGGGAAAAAAACAAAAACAAAAGTCGACCCGACGCTAAACTCACGCGCCGCACATTGTGTGACCTGCGAGCAACCCGAGTCCCGCGTAAGTCCCGATGCATTCCCTTATATCCCTTTTGAAGCTAGGAATTATTCATCATTCCCGCAAACGGCCGCTGCATACCAACAAACAGACTGACAATTCGCCATGGCGAATTCAACACCACGTTCGCCATTCTCCGACCGACCGCCTTCTTTCAGCGGGGGGGTCAAGAATTAATTCTAGTCAAGGGTTCATCAACGGAGAATCGGAACTTCCTCGGTGATGAGGGACTGATTGATAAGCGCCTTCGTGCGTTTGGAAAGCATATTTGCTCGAGTCTTCAGGGTGTTTGCTCAAGATCGCCGCGATCGCGCTAAAAGTCAACACGTTACCCAAGGTGTTGCACGCGCCAAAATATAGGGGTGTGTTTGTGGATGTTTGGTCAGGAATCCGGTGTGAGGGCTAGTGAAGGTGTCGGGTGTCGGAAGTACTACTAGCTCATCACTTACAGACTGACAAGAGGGACGACGGAATCACTCTAGAAATAGACGTCTGATTCTAGGGGGTACAAGGTTGGTTGAAGGAATATTGCTGCATGGGATCCGCGTTCGGGCTCGAAAGCGGGTTTGTTTGACCGGGTGCGAGACGCGCAAACATTCGTTCGAAGGCACGAGCGCGAGATGAGTGTGATGGAGCGGCAGGCAAGCAGTCGGGCAGACTGGCAGGCAGCCTGGGACCGCAGGCTGCTCATGCAGTCCGGGCTGCGGGCACTGATTCCGAGAGAGAATTTCGGGCTGCCGCAGACGAGAGGGCTTGAGAGATCCCGGAACGCGCCTATTGTCAGGCCTGTCTCGTCGCCGTGCCCCCGGGGTGGGTGCGAGGGCGCATGCTCTCGCGCGAGGCGTCGGGCGCGAGGCGCCAGCGCCGCGTGACCTCGCTCGCCCTAGCATCCAGGACGCGAGCATATGCCGGGCAAAATCGCATGCATCGGGATGCCCGCCTGACTGCCTGCCTGCCTGACCGACGGGCCCGAGCCCGCGCGCCGCCGGATCCAGAGGAGAGCACACAAGAGGGTGAGAGCAAGAGCAAGAGTAAGAGCAAGACTGAGAGTGTCTGAGAGTGAGTGAGTGAGTATAAGTGAGCGAGCGAGAGGGAGAGAGAGAGACACTGGTGCAGCCCTGGCAAGAGGATGAGATATCGACGACGATATCTTCTGATGACGGGCGCATGCTCATCATCCGTCCGACTGGATTACTATGCGTCCTCGGCGACTATCCACGATAACTACATCCACCTGGCTGCATAAGTGCCGAAACACTCATTGTCGCCGCATCAACCCCGCGATTATGTCAGGGATCCCCCTTCGATCCTGCGAGGATCCCTGAATGCTGTGCGGTCACAGTCGATAAACACGAAAAGCACATTTTTGCGTTGAGCGGCATAATGGCCCAGGATTGTCTGGTTAACGCGAAAAGGAGAGTACTTCCCTTGGAAGCTAAGGCTGTGTACAATCCTTGGGTTACAATAAGGTCAAACCAGCGGGTCATTTTCGGTTAGAGTCTGCAACAAAATGCATCTATCTGATTTCGTCAACGCTGAGAAAAAAAATGCTGCTATCCTTGCTCTAACTTAATTCATAAGCTGATTTGGAGTGATAATTTCTCTTGATTTTTCTTTTGTCCACATAATTTCATATCAAATCCTAAATTAATTTAAAAATAGGCTGCAGAAGTTGAAAAAGCAATGAATGAATGTCTCGGGACAAAAATAAAACAGACGGGTAACCTTTTCTCCAAGCTCTCGAGGAAGCTATACATCCCTTCACGAATGTCAGTCATTAGAGTTTTTGAATATGTCGAATGAGTTTTGATAAATAGGGTTCTCCTTTGATAAATAAAATCCGGTTACTGTAAAATAAAAGTAAAAATGCAGGGCCTGTATCCAAATAAAAAAAAATTACCGTGGTGCAGTTTTATTGGGGATGTTATCCCAGCCAGGCCACCACAACCTCACATAAACTTTTCCATCCAAAATCCTCACACATAGGAATGAAAGTATTGTACGACTCGTCCACCAACTACACTCATTTACACGCACGAAGCATAAACATACCGCGTGATTCTGGGGTTATATGTACTTGGTGACTGTTGTATTTCTTCTATGGTACATTAATTCTACTTGGGTGCTTGGTGAATGCTACATCCGCTTGAATAGCGGAGCGGAATTCCATTTCTTGTGGCAAAGTCTGAGCCTGGATTCTTATACCTGTCAACATCATAGAACGGGGTTTCCTATCGAGTTCCGGGCTTATTTTCCCTGATGGATCAATAAACGTGCGAACAAGCTTTGGTTTTTCTCTCGACAATAACAGTTTCCCGCTATTTGAGGAATCGTCAAATGCTCACAGACCAAACATGCAGTTCGCAGGATAGAATCGGGAATTTCGGTATTTCAAAAAAATATTTCAATCCAAATCGATGATATTCGAAAGCTTGATGCACAGCTGCCTGGATTTTATAGAAGTCTGAAACCATCCGTTTATCGCATGGAATATCATTATTCCTCTTCACCGCACTCCCGGAATACACGTATTCATACGATTTTCAATTCCCTTCGAATTGAGAAACAATGTAAATGATTACATTTCTTACTGATAATAATTGCATCCATTTTTTCTTACATTTCCGAAGGCAACATGCTGTTTTGTGTTATCGGGAACACGATACAACTTTTATAGTCTAAAAAATTTCAATACCCCGAAATAGGAGAAAACTTCAATGCATCACCCTAGAATATAAAAACAAACTTCGACATTATACAGCATATCAATGCGGTTATAAAAATTTATTTAAAAAACGGTCTCCCCTTATTCTGACAATTAGCCTTCGAAACACCGGAATGAAATATTTATTATATTGAATCCTAAAATATATTTCCATAAAAAACAGCATATGTCAATGTCATAATTCTAGAGGTTAACATCTTAGAATGATCTGTGTATATATGTACAAAGGGATATGAAAAACCAAATATTGCATATACTAAGTTTTATCTTGATGGAATAAGTGAGAAACCTTCACGCAGTCAGCCAAATTTATGTTTTACTGTGTTTTCCTTGACAGCGCTTGGCATCTTTCATATTTGATCGAATGGTGACTTATCATACTGTCTGAAGTGCTTGATTTTCGCACTTACTTCCAGGAATCTCTCTCATTTAATCAATCATTCACTGTTTTGTGCCAGCTGCAACTGAGTTCACTTCAACAAGACAACTGCATGAAGAGCAGCAGAAATATTTCATGCAACACAGACAGGCTCAGTGTACACAGGAAAAGTTCTCGAATCAATTATAATCTAAAAGAATCTCACAACGCCGAATGAATAAAAAAAATGAATGCATTTCGATCAAACCATTTCTCACGGATAATCCTCAACATAAATGGAACTCGCTACAATTTTCTTCCATTGCATATATTTTCAGAGAGCGAATATTTTTTTTATTCTGCATATCCTTGAAAATTTAAAACTAAACGGAATTTTGTGTGAATATAGTGTAAGTAGAGGTAATGAATTATAATTTTTTCGAACCGAGTGAAATTGCTGAGTTCTCATGTTTCCTTTGACTTTTTAACTTCCTCGAGTTCCAAGGTTGATCCATCAAGCGCAAAACTTGCCAGCTGAACCCCGGGGATATTTTCACCGTTTTGCTCACTCCGAACGAGTATCAGTTTGCAATAATTTTTCGCGCTTCCGAATCAAATAATGTAATTTTCAATTGTATAAATGCTGCTCATCGGCAACGTGTCTCGCTTGATCATTCAAAAAAGTGGGGCGGGATTCCTAAGCTAAAAAGCTCTTGTACTCAATCCATGTGAAGTCTTTACCATCCTCGGAATCGCAGAACGAGACGAGGTTTTACCGAGCTTAGGAATACTTGAGATTCTAAATCCGTACTTGATCAAATACTGTATATTTTCGAGACTGAATCAGCTCCGCGAATGGAAATCAATAATTATTCAAATCTTCACCGAAACCATCATCCAAGACTTGGAAAGTAATCCCGAAGCCCAAAGGCCTATTTGCACATTCGCCAGCCCTCATTTTTTTTCAGAAAACGCATTTGCAGCCAAATCGAGATACTGTATTCGAGTATAGACCGATGCAAAATATTGTATTCGATGTGAATTTGTTATTCATAAAATTTCAAAATTGTTCATCATATCAGCACGCGTACAGTATACGGAGTCACGTACATTCTAGAAAATATCTTGAAGAATTTGTATTTTTTGACATCGGACATTTTTACCCAGGAACAGAGTCCTGCTTTTAATCCAGATATTTAGATAGCAGACATAGATTTCTGTAATAAGCATACCGGAAAAATATTCTCCCAACTATATTAAAAGCTGGTAATTTCAAAACAGAATGCGGGTGATCTCGTTATAAAATGATGAAGATTGATCCAGATCAATCATTGAGCAGATGGAGCTGTTAAAGCAGGCGACCAAGTTTTAATCAATAATCCAATCAAGAGTTCATTACCAGGGCTGTGGCTGGACTGCTAACACTGCTTCGGGGATGCTGAAGAGATATTGATGATGGTATCTGGCCATGATGGGAAGCAAACTCATCATCACCTCTCTGCTGCACGAAGGTTGCTCCTCGTTCGTTCGCTCAGCTCCAAGTACGTTCGCATGCATTCATAAGCAGTTGAGCAGGCACCGTTTTAGACCCAAGTTTCCTCACAACACCGTGTGACTGATGGAATTCGTCAGTAGAAGGAACTTCTCCCCCCTCAGAGGAAATGTGCCCTTAAATATCCTTCCACTGAATATCCTAGAACCAAATTTTCTCCGGGGCGCATTTTGCCGAGTTAATGGAACGGTTTGTCTTTCGAGTGCATACCTCGACTGATGCACTCAGCAAAAAGGAATTTCACAGTTTTCTGTCCTTCGAAATTCCCCGAATAAAAGAAACATCATCGCTAATACAGTGCCGCATTAAAAAACCCGATAGCCCATTTCATGAAGATATGACCATCTTCTCAGAGCATTAAAAAACTCTAAAATATTTTCTTTCTGAGGTTCGATGGAATTTAAATCACGTGTTAATCTCATGAATTGATGAAATACTTGCAGAATTGCTTACATATCATGAATCAATTTCGAAACCCTTTAAAGAATGAATAAATGTATACTGAATTCTGACTGACTGCCTTTTGAAAGAAATGCCCTGCGTTTGTTATGAAAAATCGTATCAAGATTATTCTTTTGGTGGCACTAACGGTAATAACATGCATAAGGTTGGTTTTTGGAGAATTTGATCGATCGCATTCAATTCCTGAGAATATATTTCTTGGAAACTCGTCTGTTTCTTATCGAAATATTTTCGGGCTAGGAGAGGTAACATGTATTCAATAGAAGACTTGCTCAAAATCTTTGCGGCATAGCGATCGAATTTTCCAGATGCCAAGTGAAGCATATAGATACAAACTTTCCTAATGATACGCAGACAAGCTTAATTGATGCACAAAAACAACAGAGCCCGGGAATCTGGTTGCCCAGGAACAATGCCCAGAACCCCAGGTCGGCGCGATGACGTCCCTGCGGTGAGCTGTGCCAAACCCGGCTAAAATTAGCCGATGGCATGAAAACGCGTTTAGTGTGTATGTCGAGGTCGTGGTATTTATTCCCCCCTCTGTTCGTTTCGTTAAGCCCGCTTTCCAGGTGGTATAAGAGAGTAGAAATGCGCCACTAGGAAGCGCGTGGCGTGGATTGCTGCTTGCCCTGGCTGCAAAACCTTGGCCTTGGCCCGACCACTGGAAATTCCGCGGCGCGGATCTTTTCTGTCCCTGGTCCTGCAATCCTGGTTAGACTGGCAATTAACGGCGAATTTCAAGCGATATCAAGATTTTATTCTGATTCTGAAATCACAATGCAATGCCTTTCCGGTGGAAAAATTACTATTCACGGATAAAGAACTGCTCCTTATTGATGAGGACCACAGAAAATTCCACGTCCACGTCTGCTGACCTGATGCAATCATTCGTTAAAAAACACTCGTGCTTGGGATTTTCTTCTAGAGAGACGCATTTGATGTGAGATATGATTTATTTCGAAATTATTTCCCGTCCGAATGTTGCAACCACAGATGGAAACTCTCCTGATAAGCTGAAGGCATTTTTTCATTTCTCGGAAACAAACGGAATAACTAAGAAAAAACTGGAAGTTTGAAGAAAAATTACTGAAGACTATTAAGCGAATTAAAAAAAAATTTGCCATTTTCACGCAGACATTGTTACATTTTTTCCATTTCAAAAATGAAAATCCGTTCTTCTAGAAACCAATGAATGATTCATGAAGGATTAAAAATACTGAATTTCGCATGAGATAATAAATAAGTCGGAGGATTTCCAAAGCATCGAAATTATTTCAAATACAGGTGAGATCTCAATCCAGGAAGGTGATATCGTCTGAGGTAATTTATCCCCTATTACATATGTTTTGGTGGTCAATGAATTTCTTCCGTTGTATGTTCAAGCAGTTCAATTACAGCGATACGAAATGCATATTTGTTACGTAAATACGCAGTGCATACTTAAATTGAATCGATTTTAATTACGTTAATTCCATAAGGTGTATTCAACGCATTGAATTTACTTTCTCGAGTGCCTTCGTTTCATTTCATTCTGAATTTTCTCAGTTAAACTTTAAAGGGATGAATTTACCAAAAAGGAAAAATTTTTAAATTTACAATTTACAATTTACTGGAATCTTACTAATATTACAACTGAACGAGATACGCTCTTGATATGGAATTCTTTTTGCAATCATCAATTTGTTAAGTCAAAAAGTTTTATGTACAGGGACAAATACGTAAATGGCGTTTCATTAGAGTGGTTTCTTGGAACGAAACAAGTCAGTTTATTCTCTTCTCAGTGGGCGTCGTACTTTGTTTTAGAATATTGTAAATATATTTAAATTCAATTGCTTAAATGTTTAAATGTTTTCGAGAGAAATGTATTCCGCAGGTTTTTCCATTGTTATCCTGCTTGATTAAAGCATACAAACAAGATGGCAAAGATTGAGACGATCGCGAGAGAAGCTATTTCCGGAACTGTCTCCAGAGATTAGTATTCTGTGTGGATATGAGAGATGGTCACATATTCCGGGAAATGGGTCTTTTGAATGACTAGAAACCGTACATTCGCGAGATGATCTACATTTCTGAAGCCAGTGATGATAAGATACAACATGATTTTATTCGCAATGCTTCCAAGAACTATCTGAACCGGAAAATGTTAGGAAATTTAGATCATTGGACATGGTTCTTTCGAAGCGAACTTGTGTCGTATACGTTTTCTGAAATTCTCCGGTAGATCCTATAGTGAATATTTTGAGGAGGAATGTCAAAATTCGTATTTTAGTCCTTGCTCGCTCTTGAGATTGAAATGCTCGCCTCTCGAACTTGCGCCGCCTTCACTTAACGGCTCGCCTGTCTGCGATGCTAAGAGAAATTTTATGCGTGTCCGATTTTGTTTTATTTTTTCCCATGAGCAAGTCAAACCGGAAATCCCCGCTCATCGCCGTTGTTTGGAACAAGAACAAGAGAGAGACAGGTGGGAAACGGAAGCGTCTTGACTGCAAGTCGTGCGGGGGCCAGTCGGGGGGCGAAGGTGGGTCCGCACGTCGGCGAACGGAAAACCCCCCTTCGGAACAGTTCCGCGGAAGTTTGGAACCACTGCCCTGATCGTGCTGGTGACTGGGTGTGGTGGTGACCTCAATAGCAGTGGACTTGGCAGTGCTGGTACGGTACTGACAGTGGGACGCCAGCCTCAGGAATATGAGTGAGCGAAAAAATCATATGAGTTCGCTCGCTTCCTAGGACGCCGAATCGCTCACGACGCATATAGTGAATATTCCTTTTTTAAATCTTCTTTTGCTAGGGATAAAGCAAGTCGGAAGGCAAACACGATTCACAAACGCCTCACTCAACACATGAGCTAAAGCATCTTGGTTTCAATGATTTGATAACCCTGAGAATCAAAAACCCAGCATACCCAAAAAATCAGAAAGGACCTTCAATAACTGCTTTTTTCCCTTCAAAACCATGGGATGTCATTCTCACAGGCAGGTCATATTTTAGACGTGAAAAACTACCGAGAATGAGAGATTGAAGGTGTGTTGGCCGTTTTTGTGTTGGGAAGTATTGGTCTATAAAATTGTCCAAGACACACACATTCATGTGCGTAAAATTATGATTGGACGTTGAGTCGGAGTCAGGAATCAGAAGAAAAAAATTAGCGTGTTAATTCCAGGGGGTTATGGCATCCAGATTCTTGAATGGACTGAGGTAAAGTTATAGGATCATGTCGTGAGAAGGGCAAGGGGTGGGAATTATTTTGATTCGAAAATTATTCGTGTTCACAGGGAAGACTAAAATAAACATTCTATTCAAGGGTTAGATTTACTTTTCTGTGTGGTGATGCTGAAATTTAAATCCTAGATTCCCAAATCCGGTTTCAGGAAATCCTTCAAGTTTTATACCATTGATTAAACAGGAATGGAGAAGACATTAAATTCGCCATACTGTATAAATACTTGAGCCGTAGGAAAAATGAGAGGTCACCAAAGAAAAATAACCCTCAAGTTTCATATTTTCCGGCTAAGCGTGAAAAATGCGAAAATATATTCACGGAAGTATCATGATTTTCCAGACTGACTTCAGCGTTCCTTAAATATTAGGATCATGCAGGCATGTCAAAAATGTCAATCGAAAGATCAACATTTGTATTCTATTATTTCGTGACGTAGTAGCTGTAACACCGACAACCCTACAGAGGGATCTAAAATATTTGTAAATAAAATTATATCGACAAAAAATTATAGTATGACACGGTTATTTGAAGTCCGGTAACTATTGTCATACTTAAATAAGATTTTTTAAAAAACAGTAGGGTTTGCATCAATTGTTCGCCGCTCCCGCTTTTTTGACGTAGAGTCAAGCTGGGAAGCTTGATTCGGTTTCCGAGACCAGATTACAGGGGGATCCCCGATTTCAGGAAGCTGGGAATACTCGTATCTCAGCCGGGTTGTTTCCGTCATCAATAACCCGGTCCCTAACCCTTGGTGTCAAATGCAAACCCCCGTGGGGGACCCGGAAGAGAACAATTCGCCACAAAAAAAAAAGAGACCGGGTGACACTGAGGGGTTAGCTAGGGAAAGATAAGAAGCCTAGCGGAGAGATGAGAAGCGACGGGAGAAAATGAGAAATGAATCCCGTTACACGTCGTGTCATCAACGCGTTTTCCTTTCAGTACTATCCGTACAACACTTGGTGATTTTTTCCATCCCCGGCTGAGCTACAGTGTCGCGTCGCGTGTGTCGCGCGAGTGCATCAGGGACTTCGCTGTCGCTCGACGACCATGTCGTCTCGCCCGCCGTTCTGGAGAGTGCCTCGGGCCAGGAGGGATGATGACGTGAGTTGATGCTTTCCTCCGCAATTTTCCCATTCCCAGCATTTCTCCTTTGCAAGTATTTTTGCCTCTCGTCTGATGCACACGTCCTATAGTCACTCTGGTATTGTTCCAGCAAAACATCCGAGAAAGCATCCCGTGTCGGTAAGTGAATTAAAAACGCGAAGGATTCCGGAAGATCTGTGCGTCATTTGTGAATAAATCGATAAAGGTAAAAAAATTATCGCACACGAAAAGTGTGCAAGCGGATAAAAAAGCGTATGGAAAAGCGACAAGTGTGGATCTCGCCATAAAAAAACCAGCGAGATTATTTCTGTAAGTACAACAATGTAATTTATGTATTCGTAATTACGTAACCGCACAGAGTAAAAAATATACTAACCCAATCCTAGCGCATTATAAAATTGATTCAGCGACTGACGCGTGCTGCCCACCTATTTTACCCACTTAATTCATGACATGGTATGGAAAAATTGCTTTAGTGTGACTATCCAAACAAATAATTTAATGATCGTTCCCTGGTCCAAAGAGGCTTTTTTGACAGGCGCTTGATTGATTGATCAGCAAGCTTCATTTTCCGCTTTTCGGCGGTCACAATGTTGCAACATCCAAACCCCCTCCTCTCCCCTCCCCCATTCATCCAAATGCATTCCATCTCATCAGGTTGGAAAATAAAGAAATAAGCTGTATGTGGATACAGGATTAGAAGAAAATAAAATACAATCCAAAATGTACAATTGCACAACTGATGTAAATGCATACACTTTCTTCCTCTCTCTCTGTTAAAAAAATTAAAATATCAATCATAAAAAGGGCATCATAAAGTAAATACTGAACCCAACTTAAAGCATAATGTGTTCGCCCTGCTCATCCCAGAAAAGTTTTATTTGATTAAACGATTTGGAGGGAATCTTTGAAGAGTAATCCTATAAAGTTAAAAGTTTATCTTGGTCCTCTAAGATTTTGGAAAGAGTCTTTTAATTGAATTTCAAGAGTCAAAAATCTTTTTGGAGCTCATAACAGGCGCTTAAACTGAATGTTTTGCTCAAGCGCTGATTTTTATCACGCTATTCTGGAATGCGCCCGAATGTCATGCTGCAAGTTGTATCATATTTTTTTGTGTTTTCGAGTGATATGGAATTGTCTTCACAAAGTAAGGGAACGAACGTGAGACCAGCGTCAGGTTCATATTTCCTCTGTCCTTTTTCGACCTCGTGCGTGAGACGAAACTCGCTGATTTCCTTGATTGCTTCTCCGTCTCTGCGTGCAATATACGGAATGAGCAGGTCACCAGTTTTGATGATGCGAAGACACTCCGTGCTGGGCGGAAAGGAGGGAAAAAGAGTTCCGGGTCATGCAGGGCCCATGCGGGATATTGCTTCCGCAACAAGCTTCCTTCCTGTCTCGTATCCGGCCGCGCCGCAAGATGCTGCGAAGCGCGTTCGTCGCTAGTCAGTGACTATAGAACTGGATTTGCTCAAACAAACCGAGATTTCATGCGATGATGCATGCATGGAACGGCTCGTCAACCTCCTATTTCGTCGCAAAATGTTTGTCGACTTGCCTGTCCTTTAGTCTTCCTGGCACAAGCACGCGAGCAAGTACGCGGGTTGCTTCAATAACGACCCCCCAGGCTCCAGTATTTTCCATCAGCAAATGTTCCCCCGAATCTAAAGGTAATTCCACATGAGTTCAGATCGCAAATTGGATTCCACCGAGAAGCTGGAATACTGTTTGCTCTGATTTCGGATCAAGTGCTTGTAAGCTTCCCGTCTATCACGCAGTACTGTTGGCAGAGCAAGCATTCCGCATGTATTGATCGAAATATTCCGATCGCCGACTGTCGGGAAGCGAGAAATTCGAGGCAAATCTTGGAGATGACTTGGAACAATAAGTCTCAACCTGAGCTCTGCTGAGCCCTTCTCGGCCCTAACGGGTATCTATCTCTGCTCCAGGAAAAACAAAAACTAAATGTAATTTGTTAGATCAAGGGTGAAAAACGGAAGATCATACTCGACGACTTGAGAAGTAAAGCCCACGAAAATCAGGGAAGGACTCCTTCGTATTTTACTGAATATGAAGATTGTTGACATTTAGTTCCCATATCACGCATCAAGCCTAATTTTCTTCGTCATCACATTGATTCTCCTGAGGAATAAATGCATGAGATGTGCTGTACTGTAGTATGTTCGGGAAATAGAGAAAAACTACACCAAAAATGTACAAATATCAAATGTATTTAAATTTAGGAAAAAACAAGGAGCTCAAAAGTTTGAGAAAGGGTATATAAACCTGTCACTTGAAGAGCTCTTACGAGCAAATTAATGTCAAAAATTACGCTACCATATGCATGGAATTTTTAATTTTGTAAGACATGAACTTCCCGCATCAACGCTTCGAAGGAAAATACAGGGGCATACTATATGCAAAAATTCCAGATGCATTGTTCCCTAATCGATATTTTGTCTTTTTTTCAATAAAATTCTTGGTGGCATTCTTATGGGGTATCTCGGGACAGTCGGTACATGAGCATTGTATATGAATTAGAATTAAAAACTATTTTTTTCACCATCAGAGAGTGAGACTTGAATAAGTGGTCCTATTTGTATTTGCTCCCCTGGAAGTGGTCTGGTTAGGAGAGATTGAACAGTATTAATTGATTATCATCTTTTAACCGGATGTCCAGGAAATATTTTTGAAGCTATTTGAATGTTTGAATTGTCTTTCTTTTGACAGCTTTGAATTTATTTTGTCTTAATTTTTCATGGAGGCATTTGGTTGAAATCTAATTTACGCTGGAGCGCCATGCAAATGAAACTGGTTATTATTTTAGTTTTATCTTTTATCTGATTTTCTTGTATGGTCTGATTGTTGCTTTGGTGAAATTCAATGCTGGATGATGAGAAAATGAGGCAATCTCATTGAAAGTATCAACAGAGGGTCCGTTTTCCTTGGCGGATTATTATATACAGTACATTGCACGGTTCTCTCAAGAGAACTTTCCACGTATATTGCTTACAAGCCATGTTAGCACTCCAGCACTTCAAATCCCCTCTTATTCGGAGATTTTATGAAGCCCTCAATAGTTTAGTAATCATTGCGGGTTGCAATTTATCATTTTCTGCATTTTATTGCGCCACTGTCGTATAACTAACAATTTACTGTACCAGAGTTCAGATATCACATGTGCATAGCTTGATTTAATTCCATAATCATGGCCTTGAGTTGAAGATGTACTAGTTCATAATTAATTCTTATTCAATCTGAAGAGAATACTTTTTTCCATAAAAAATACCAAATCCTCTCCAAGTGGTTTTATATTTACGTATGACGACTCCACGTTAAGCTCTGAATACCCATATCACCTATACGAATTGTCTCATGTGCCACGAGTTGAAAAGCCTCACTCTAGAACCACGAAGACGGTACAGTATCTCTTAGCAACCGGTATTCCTCGCCATTTCGTGCAGCCAGAAATTCGAAACAGAGGGACACAGAAGTGGCCTACTTTTTTGCTTCGCCGAACACAAGACCAGGGGTCTTTTGGAAGTGTAGCCCCTGGAACAATAGTACTCCGGAATCCTGAGCGAGAATACGCGAGTGAAAACGTCCCGAGAGGAGGAAAAAGGCTGATCCGTGATTAACTTCCTTCCGACACTAAATCACCCTCAGTCTCGGGTCATATCTCTCGCAACCCGAGGCATCCAACGTTCTCTCCCAGCCTTTGCCCCGGGAAGACGCAAGAAAAAAAAGAAAAAGAGAAAACAGCAGGGAAACCTTTAAACCTCGGTGCCAATTTATTTCTGCCTCTGATCAGATAAGAACTGGGCCCGGGGAGCGAAGGGGGAATCATTCTCGCTCTGCGACCTCCCCGCCGCAAGCGAAAATAAATGATTCATTCAAAAGTGGGGTCAACGACCCCCATCTCCTGAAAACTGGGAGATTATACGAATAATAATAGAGATATACTGATTTCTCCGTCGTCCATTTCGTGGAAAATAGGATGATAGTCCCTCCGCAAATCGGAATTAAACAAACGAAGACTAGCTGGAAGCCATACATCTGACTCCCTGCGCCAAGAGAAAAGTGACAGGAAAAATTCCGGAGTCAGTTGTCAAAATATGTGCCCTTCGAGATTATTTTTTTATTCGACATTCTTCCATACGGAGATCCAGTTCCCATCGATGTCCGGTACGCAGCTTGTTTTCTCCGACTGGAGTGTTTGTGTATTACCCTTTTTTTTCCTTTCCAGAAGATAACTTCACTGCTGATAAGAGGATAAAAATGTTACTGTTTAGCGAAGATCAACTGGGGTTTTTTTCTTCTCCGCTTCCTTCCCATCTCCTCGAAAGCAAATGACGGTGTTTTTGAGTGACCTGGTAGACGCCGTGTTCCCTGTCGAGAGGAAGACAGGAGAGGTGACGATTTATTTATAACGCTGATCACACCGGCTCAGCCTCTCCTTTAAAATCATCCTAGCAGTCGCACTCCGGTCGCCCTTCTACTCACTGACAGTGAACCAAATAAACGAGAGCTTAGCGAGGGTTTGTCGGCATTTGCGACTTCGTGGATTTTACTTGCCCTCAAAAGAACTGAAAGCATTTGCTCGAACTTGCGATTTTTTACAAATTTTATTTCGCGAGATTTTCGCGCGCTTGGGGCATGAAAGATATGAATTCTCTCCGCAGGATGGAATCCTTGAAAAATATAATATTCGTATCCCAGGAAGTTAAATGGGTCCTTTGTACTCACCTCTCCTTGCGAGAATCTCCTCGATTATCCGTAGTGCTAAGTTTAAAATGAATTGTTTATTTTATATAAAAGGTACCGAGCGGTTATTGAGCATGCACGAAAACAGCTCCTCTGAAAGTGTCGCGTGTCGAAACATCAGTGCGGGGCAGAAAATCATGTGCCACAACGTTTTTTCTTCAGAATCGCACTAAATTATAAACCAATAGGTATACATTTCCGTTAGGTTGAAGGTGTTATCCATGCAGTTCTGGACATTTTGTAGATCCATTCATGACAATGAACTACAATTATTTCTATTTCCTTCAACCGTTTTCGGCTGTTTATTTGATCATTAGTCTTGAAATTTTACTACGAAATTCACTAATTACTGTGGACACGCACAAAGATTCGTGGACTTCAGCAAGTTACGAACAGAAAATCATAATTTTGCTGACAAATTAAGATGAATGTTGAATGAAGCGAAACGGAAAAAGACGGAAAATATCACGTTTTTGGCGTGGAAAAAACATGTATCATGTTATGCCTAACGACTACTCATGACTCACAAAATCTTGCGAGATTAAACTAGTTAACAAAAATTCAAAAATTTCCGCCGAGGGAAGTTAAAAAAATTCAACAAGAGAAATAATTTTGACATCATCCAATCCAGAACGAAAATTTGAAGCGCAGGTTTGTAAGGTAACTTTTTGTAAATTTCGGGGTAGATGCCACGTGGTAGCACTCACCCTCTTCATATTTGAAGAATTGGACACCAATGGTGAGAGGGACCATTTTATGTGAGTGAAACACGATCAATGGTTGTTTCAAAATGTTCATGTCTTCTGATCGAGTCATGTCAGGATCCACCCTTCTCTCGCCTTACTCGACCTTCCTCTGCGAAAACGGGAATATTTCCGAATTTTGTAAACAGAAAGACCTGAAATACACCCGAGTTAAGACTGAAAGGCCAGTAATTTTAATTTTTCTATGCTGAATAAAAAATTTCCCGCTTCTTTGATGCATGGACTTTTAGCAATTTCACCCTTTCAACATAACTTTGAAAAATTTTTGTACTTTTTTAACGTGCAAAATGCTTTTTTTTTTGTGTAAAGGAACGAGCGAATCACGAAAGTGTTTTCTGGAAAAATTTGTATTCCTTTTTTTTTTTAATCCTGCTTTTAGCGCTCATTTGTGATCGTTTTTCACTTTGCTTTCAATAATTTGTGACGTGGAATAGTGTTCCACTTGTCTTCCATAAGTTTTACATTACATCTGTAATTACTGCTGGTTCAATTTTTGGTCTTGTGCGGTGAAAATGCGATATTCTCCGAAGCTGAAGAGGCAATGGTGTTTCCGAGTCATAAAAATCACTCATGAATGCTGTTGATTAGACAGTGAAGTACGAGTAGATGGACAGTATTTCAAAAGTACACTGCCAAGAAAGTTGTGTGCGGAACTTGGAGATTGGATGCTCGCGGTCGGATAGCAGACAAGAGGTTTAATTACACTAGGAGCGAAGTTGAGACAAATTGTCCTATACTCTTCGCAACTTTTGTTGAGCTGCCAACAATCAAGCCGGAGAGTAAATCAAAGTATATCTTTATTAAGTTTACGATTATTCAATTTTTACAAGTTGAATTCGCTTTTCGGTGCATCAAAATGTGGAATTTATGCGTGCAGCATCATAGTAACGCATTTCAAATATAGTAAATACGCTTCTTATTTTAAAAAGAGTATTTTTAAAGGCAAGCCAATGAAAAGACGATTTTTTTGGCTATTGTGTAACCCTCTTTCACACCATGAAGTCTTTTCCGTTCCATCTCAATATTTCAGAAACTTTCTGCAGTATGTCCAAAAAGATGTACAGTAATTACGTTTTAAATATCTTTCAACGTATGATATTACAATGGAAAACATATACAAAGAACCCGAACCTCTTCCTGAAGATAAATAATTAAATTTCATCGGAATGCACGTAGTCAAATGAATAATTCAAGAAATATATTAAAATTAAATCAGCAATGTCGCGTTATTTCTTTAAAGAAGTCCTGGCAAATTTTAAATATTTACTTTCTTGTCTCGTTCGTTGCCTTCGATTCGCTTGTTTCATTTAATTTTTTCAGATCATCCTACAAAATTATAATTGGTTCTTTAAAAATGTTCACAGAGTTGACATCTTGACAATATGTTATTCATTCAAACGGAATTGGAGTACCGTTCAGGATAATTTTGAATTCATTTTTAGCAATCAATTATGCGTTAACGCGGATAAATGGGTTTTACGATCTTCAAAATTTTTAATTATGTGTAATGATCATGCATTGTATTGCATGCAGACTACATCAGCATAAGTTCTATCAAGTTTTTAATCACGGTTTTAAGAGTATGAAGTGCGGCGTGTTTGCCACCTATTTTACTTCTTAAATTGAAAATTTCCATAAAATCATTGGAAAGCCGTGAGAAATACGATAAGTTTCTGAAGCACAGAAAATCCGATAATGAAAGTAACATGTTATTTGTCTCAGGGCGGGAAGCAGGGAAATTCCAGAGTACAATGGAAAAATATCAAATGTCATGGTCAACGGATGTGTCGAGGTTTAAAGGCCCTTCATATTCGCTGGACAATAGCCAGTACTCGGTCCTGCTGACGATACGGTTGCTAGGTGAACGTTTAGTGCCGACAGCAGCGTGTCACCGTGTGAATATAAGAGCTGCCGGGATCAGAAAACATCTTCCCGAGAACCCGGGTTCTTTTTTTAAAGAAGAACGTTTTCTGTGTAAATCTGCGAGAGTTCTTCATTTGAAGGTCTTTTTCTTATGTTTTTCTTCTCGGGACCGTCCTTATCAATCATGACCAAACATCAGAGAACAATCGCCTTCATTTTTCCTTTTGATCCTCTGAAGACCGACAATGGCTCTCCTTTTTTCCTAATGCGATTTTTTATTTTCGTCTGGCGAAGTATTCTTGACGTCAGACGTTCACTCACACGGATTTTTGATTTCGTTCCACAGGAAAATTCTGTGGATTTTATGTCGACGGCACTTGACGCAACCGGCTGCATGAACTTATAGGTTCAATGAAAATTACTTTGATCTCGAAAATTGACAGAAGTTTGGGTTGACCTGAAGTGTTTGAAAAGTGGTTCCTGAACCTCATGTGGGCTCCGGTTTCTTCAGTTGAAACTGATTCGATTCCTAAAGCCGATCACAACGCAACTACGGTAGACACTCATGCGCATCCAGTGAGCAAACAGGTTTATTCCTTCGATTTTCATTTTTAACAGAAATATTTCCGTTTTGAGACAATGAGGTTTTCGAATGTATTGAAATACCATATTAACTACTGCACGTCAAGCACGCACAGAGTACGTTTGCCAATCGACTAAAAAATCTAGAATTGAATAAACCAATAATCGAATTTGCAAAGGTATTGAATAGCCAAACCAACTCAGCATATATTTTCATTCTCTGCTTTGATATACTCTGCAGTAATAAAAATTTGCATGTGATCTGAAGAAAGATCACAAGAAGATAAAAAATGCACACAAATATTTGTTCCCAGGGGAATGATGAAATTCCTTGGCACAGATGAAGAAATGATTCTGGGAAGAAGAAATTTAATGAATCAGCAAAACGGAGTTTGTAATTTTTAACTCAGATGTGGACGAACGCGCTATTAACTTCAAATTACTGTCTACTTCTTTCGAAATTTTTATGACTTCCAAGGAGTACAAGTACAATTTTAAAAACATAATTCAGAATCAACAGGAGAGTTCAGAACACTTCCCAGAACTCGAAATTACATGAATAACATAGATCGAGAAACGCCTTCTTATATTACGTTTCGTAAAAAATCCTTGAGGAAACATGTTTGGCAAAGGCGACCACGAGGTACTGAAATCTTCATGAATATAAAGCTTTCCAGAGACGATTCCATATTCTGTAATACCTACCGAAAGTAGGGGATTATCTGAATCAATAACGAACCTACAAAATTGCACATCGTGAAAAAATAAAAATAAAAATTCCGCTAAAATCATGGCACGCTAAAGCTTTGTCGATATCTTCATCTGAATCTTTGAAAGATATCATGAGATGAGGATGACTCCATGACAATAAAAAAACCTTAAAATCCAAGGGACGTTTGAAGTTTTAGCGTACTGGACTTGGCAGAGTGTATA
This sequence comes from Notodromas monacha, assembly GCA_905338405.1. Lineage (NCBI taxonomy): Eukaryota > Metazoa > Arthropoda > Ostracoda > Podocopida > Cyprididae > Notodromas > Notodromas monacha. Next base: position 93,604 of record CAJPEX010000083.1, on the reverse strand, counting down.
TAGGTGGTCATTTTTTTAGAACAAATGGACGATTAGTAGCTCAAAATGCGATGTACACTAGCAAAGAAGTATTCTCCATCCTGCGTTGAATTTATTTTCAGACAAAAGCTTGCAGTGCAACCAGATTTCTCTAATTCTTCGTTTTCTCCACACACATTTTTTTTTTTTTTTCGCGTGAGACTGGACAAAATTTCCCCCGATTCGTTTTTTTTTTCTTTTTAAAAAATCGTACCTACAGAAAACCCGGGGTTGCGATCTGCACGTTGCGCGTACATGTTGTATCTCTATATGGAATTTTAAAATGTCTGCACCTGCCTGCGTAATTTCAAAAGCATTCTGCTGATCATGGGGAAATTCAGCATTCGCGAATCCGGGTGATTGACTTCGTGATCCGAGCTTTGGCCCTTCGGGGGAAATTCAGTGTGTATAGTCTACGCAGTCCGGCGTGTCCCGATCGTCAGTTAGGGTTTCGAAGCACGGGTGGATGCGGAAATCGGACCTGGCTGGCAGGGTCGCGATCTATTTTCGGGTGGCCGGAAATGCGCGTGGGGCGGCGTTTGGTGCGCGATCCCGGCGGCCGAAAGAGATCGTCGCCGACGCCAGCGTCGCACGCAGATTCCGCCCTGCTCCGGTTGAATTCGTGCCATTCTTTTTCCTCTCCTTTCCTTCTCCTCTCAATGCCTGGCACGCATTTTATAATCACCAATTAACAGTGGCATTTTTCGAACTGCAAAAATGGACCACCCACTTATTGTGCGTGATAATTTTATGAATCACATCATGCTCGAATTGATGCGACTAAACGCAGTGCTTTGGTTAGACCTCGCATCTAGAATGAGTGCTGGAAACACTGTTCAGCATCGGGCAAAGTGTCATGACGTGCCGTCCGTGACTAATGAATTCCGCTGAGTAGTTGTGCATACATAATTAAGGCAGTAACAAGCCGAAAATCAAATCATGATGAGTATAGGAAGATCTTGGTTCACATGAAAAATCAATCGGCTATGCATGAATCCAGTTGATGCGCATTCCGATCGGCATATGCACATATATCAAGTTGGAACAAAATATAAAATAGGTCGTTTTGACATATTGAAAAACTGGCAAGAAACCTTTTAAATTCGTTCGAAGTTTCGACATTGCTCTCTCTGAAATTAAATTTAAAAAGTAACATGCGTTCATTTCTTCCTTAACTTTCATCAGACGCGTGATTAAAATATTTCTGTGATTTCAACACTTCTATAATGGTGTGCCGATCCTGGAGGATAAGTGCGCATTTTACATGACGAACGAATCATTCGAGTGAACCAAGTTCCAGTCAGAAATAAATTAAATATGCTGCTCATGAAAAATATATTCGCGAGAGACTTGTGTCAATAAAAAGCTTTTGTTTATTTCCGATTTGCGACGTCTTCGGCGACCTGGACGTGGCCGGACTTGTTTTCAAGCAGAAGGCAAGGAAAATTTGGATATCAATAAAATTTCACGGAAATATTTACTTTCAACGTGGATGCAATTTTTCTCGAGCGTCAGCCAGAAAATCTACCTCTTTTCCAGACCGAGAGGTCAGACAGAGGTCACGAGCAGCAATTTCGGGTTCGATCCGGTTCAGTACTGAGACAAGTTCTACCGGGCCATGGAAAGCTGAGCACGTTCTGCAGGAATGATCTGGCACGAATTCAATCCAGAACCAAATTTAACTTTTCCTGGGAATTCTCTGCGACGTAGATGGAGGCCTCGTGGTCTTGAATTTATATTATTTGCATTCCAATGTTTTATTCAACTGTCGAGATGAGGTCGCCCATTTCATCCCAAGATTATTTGAAATTGCTGCTCTGCGTTATAATCGGAATATGAAATTGACATGGTTCTTCTGTGAAGCATAATTGGTCACAACATGTGATGAGAACATAAATGACGAGGAAGATAAGTTTCATGACTCGTCCTCGGGGAAGAGCGGGTTTCGTGAGATTTTCTTTGCCAGAATTAACTATCCAATCAATATTCCTGATTTTTTCTTTACATCAGTGGCTGAAACCCGGAGATTGAAAGATTCTAATTGCGGCTGCTGAAATTCACTGAAAAATCAAATCTTGCAGAAATAAAATTGCTACGAAAATGATTCAACAATAAGCTCGCCAGAAATAAATTGCAATCGCTCACTCTTCATTATTATCCGATCAAAACACTCATATCCTCAGTTATTTTTCCGAAATAAAAGCCTTTTTTTTTTTAGATGTATAAATCTCGAGTGATGATACGAAATACCGATATGAATTCATGAATACGTTCAAGTGTGCCTAGAAAACATTTGACATAAGCATATCCTCGTGGAAACGAACGTCAATCCAATCTCTCAGGAATTTCACTTCATGAGAACTGATCTGCGAGGAGGATTAACGCTAGAGAGGGGATCAAGGAGATAATTGACATAATCAGTGTAACGCACGCTTGAACTGCAGACGTCGATTGACTCATTGCCATTGTTAATCGCGTCATGTGAAGTCTGCGTGGTTGAATTGATGCTCGCGGACTCATGGAATTGAGTGGTACTTTTTCCGTTACGTTGTTTCGCGACAACCAGGACCAGAACTGGGGGTTCCGGCTCCAGGGTGGCGCTGACCATCGAAAGCCACTCCAGATCCAGCGAGTGAGTCGCTTCTAATGTGGGCCTCGCAAATTGAATCCCTACGTCGTCTGCCTTCGTATGAGTACTTAGTAGACGTGAACCCAGCGCTGAAGTGCAGACATTTAAGTAATACGCCTCCCGGGAAGTTCGACTTTGGAAGCAGCGCGACTCTCGCTTTGATTTCAAAGATCCTCCATCCCACAGAACCATGTTCCAAGCGTTGAGCTATTCTGCTTCGGACCTTTTCCTGACTCGCCTTCGCTCTATGTGTCCTAGAACTGAATGATTCGTGTCTTAGAAAAGCTACTTTTAGAATTATAGTCATGGCATATGCTCCTTATTGGCTAAAAATGAAACCATGGACTTCTTTATGCTCGAGTCAACTCCCCTCCGTGCTATTTCTGTTACCTAATAACTGATCAGCGAACTATCGCGAAATTCAGTTTTTGGATCAATATTTATGTTATCGCTGATCATAATCTGTAGATGATGGAACAAGCCACTTTTTAATATAAAATGAATCGAAGACATGAGGCTAAAAGAAAATGCTGTGAGACGAATGCAGAACAAGAAACCGTGGTGTAGGGAAAATCACGCTTTTATTGATGGGAAAAGAGCGAGTGTCTTTTCTGCAGACTTTATGTCTAAAATTTTAACGCTTGGAGCGGCAGGAACAGCTTGCATTTTACGCATCGTCATTTTGCTTTTTTTTCCCTCGTCGTTATTACTACTGTAGTATGTGATGAGAATGGTTTTCCCATTCATTCGCCACTGAAGAAATGATTGCGTTCATGAAATGGATGTTTTGCGCTTCGCAGGTATTTCCGGGGTCGCCAGCTGACGGGAATTTGCAGCGTGGCGACATGGTTATGCGCATTCAGAATCACGACGCTGCTCAAATGAGCCACTTGGAAGCACACGATGCCTTCAAAGCTGCTGGCAGTCAAGTCAGCCTTTCCGTGCACAGGTAAAGAATTTTTTTTTTGTTTCGTGCCTCCTCAAGAGTTCCCTAGGGTTTTTCATGTCGGAGGGGAAACACTGATTATTTTCGAAGAGCCGGAACACGCGTAATCATTCTCTTTATTTATTCATCGAATATACTCGTGGCTGTTCAGTGGTAAGAAATGAAGATTCGATCACAATTACCCATAATCGTCTCAGGAATCTCGAATATTTCATTAAGATTGAGCATGATTGGGGAATTGTGAGCACTTATAGTAGACTTTCCGGTTTCTCTGGAATTGGGCGCGCGCACATTGCTATATTCAAAGTCGAAATAATTTAAGGAATAATCCATCTACATAATTCAAAAATTCGGAGATTGCATGTGAGCGACTTAAAATTGAAATCCCATCAGCAATGACATGTTGCCAGCTCAATTCGTCTGATAGTCGAAATCATCATAGCTTTTCCAATCATATGGAGTTCCAGGAATGCTCTAGATCTATAACGTTTCTACTGATGTGAATGATTGCAATAATTTAAGAAATGTACACGGGAAACCTTCATTATTCGAATGAGTTACTCCATGCTTTCATCCAGATGATAAAATAGTCGTAAATAATTGTTAAGAACAAGCCATTTTTCCACAATACCCCGTAATGAAAAAGGCGACCTTCCATAATCTCGAAGAGATCAAATAACGAGACATTTTTACAGAGACTTCCAAGATGTAAAAATAAAAATAAAAGCCATTCGTGATTATATGGAGATAACGTTACTTGAAACTTATTGGAATTGTTTTTCATTCCAAGCATGAATAATTGAGGTTCTCCTCTAGGTGAAGTTGGACTAACTTTCTCGGTTTCTCAGTGTGTATTGAAAAATGCCATCTTAGTCATGAGAGTTGCGGAAAAATCGTTGCAACACAGTCGAAACTGTTTCCTCTGGAACCAAAAATTCAAATTAATCTGAGTGTTTCCTTAAACTAGAAAAATCAGCAGAAAAATAACATGGTGAACATAGTCTTCAATAAAATTTCGGAGTGAGGAAAAAAGGCGTTCGCGAACGTATTTATCAGCATGCTACTTACATAATCACAGTAAATTGTTGTCATGGATTCTCACGTGAGAGAATGAGATTTTCTTTAAAGATTAGAATGCTGAATGAATTTAAAAATACTGGAAGAATGTAGTCTTGGTCGAGAGAATGAGAATAAGCGGGATGTGTGTATAGACACGCGCCGCCTGCCCAAACGCCGCTCATCAGCCAGATGGCCATCGGCGGCGGCGTTTCTCCGGGCCGCACGCGGTCGCCGATGCCCGGTGAGACGACAACGGCGTCCATGACGTCGACATCCATGATGTCGACTTCCATGTCGACAACGACGACTACTACTCAGCAGCAGCAGCAGCAGCTTGTGACTGAAATGCTGCCTGCGCCGACGCTGGTGCCGACACTAGACCGTCGATCCTCGACCCGGACTCAGGTCAACGAGTCCTGGCAGCGTGAGATCGAGAAGCAGGCCATTCATCACCAGGTAGAAACGGATAGGCGGCAACCACTCCCGAATGCACTTCGTAGGGAGAAGTGGTGGCCATCTGGTCGACAGGCGGACTTGTCAGCACGGCAAGAATGTTCCTATATTCTCTTGCTGAGAGTCCCTGCAACAGAGTAGAATGACCTCCCATGCTCTCTCACGTAAATTTTAAATCACACTGCTGTTTTTTCTAGATATTTCATGCACAGTTTTTTTCTTATCATTCCCTGTTCACTCATGCGTCTTGCGTTTTTGTTGAGGTCCTTCGAAGGAAAACAAAATCACTACAGTACATGGTTTTATCTGCTTTTGTCTTTGTTTCATTTTATTTTATACTCCTCTATATAGACACTTAAAAGGGAGTAAAAATCCTGAGTCTGCCATCTGAAAATTTTCACATGACCTGGGCTTAGGGTTCGAATTGCTTATAACTCTGATATGCACTTGTAATAGTTCAGGATTAGAGTATTTCAGTATTACTCCATATTTGATTGCAAGTAATCCTTTTAAAGCGCCATAGTTCGCCCTCAAAATTGTTTAAATCGACATGGAGTCCACGTTCAAAACTCAATGACTTCATTTCGTGGTTCATTCTATATAGCGTAACTGGCTATGGCATCTCATATTACAGATGGTCTATGTTTAATTTTTTGAAAAGTATTCGCAAATACAATCCGTGATTTAGCTTTTGGAAAAATAAAAGAAAAACTGTTCATAGGAGAAGTCATTTCGATACGTTTACAATGTTAGTCCAAACGCGTTTCATCATCAAAACTTGCAGTTTTTTAGGGAACCTTTTGCGAAGTTTTGAAAATAATCGCTTTGAATAGCTGAATTGATTTTTTCTCTATATTGGGAACCAAATTGATCCCGATTCTGAGTTCGAAACGCTAATGGACACAGCACTTGCTGGAATCAAAAATCGAATGGAACTCGGAATGAGTCGGTGTAAAATTAAAAAATAAACAATCGTGACAACTATAGGGACATTTCTAGGCCTTTACAAATGAATGCACGAATAAGAAAAAACAAACTTTAAAATGTGGTTCATGAATCACAAATGGTTTCGCCGCCCAGCAACTTCCTTGTTTTCCATAGGAACTCATCAAACGCGAAGGATTGTTCAAAATACCAGATTAAACAAGTACAGTATAAAAATTTCTTGGTTCCCATTTTTTGAGTGAAAATAAGCTAGATAAAGTTGCTAAAATGCATGCCGATTTTGAAAGCTATAATTGACACGATGCTTTAACTATCGTCGCTGAAAAAAATTTGAGGCGCACGCCAGGAATTGAAATTTTGTTTAAAATAACTTCATGATCATTTATGTCTATAGGCACTGATATCGCAAACTCTTCTTGCGCCGGGGAATTAGTTCGCCTTCGACCAGCTGGTGAACCGCTTGAGAGTGGTTTTCAACGCGTTTGCCAAGGGTTCTGGTAGGCATTGGTTGGGAAACGGCTTTGGCAGTAGGCAGCTTGTGAAGTAGCCTGCACCTGGTCCAGTACAAGCAAAATGTGCATCTTAGATCCGTTTTCTCGTGTGCTTGGTCGTTTGTTTCACTAGGGATCGTAGCCCAGGCCCCTTATTTCATCCGCAAACGGTAAAGCACGTGATTCCCAACTATGGACATCACAGTCTGCGCAGACCATTCGCGCACGCCAGCAGCGGCACCCGCCGGAACACCGAGAAGCACGACATTCAACAACAGGTAAACTGACTGCCCGAACCCATCCTGTCGAGGCATATTGGTCAGAAACCGCATCCACCAATCACTAAGACAAATTTCTACGTTTTTTTTTTTTTTTTCCAAACACCGTTTGTTTTATTGTCCGTTTCCCAGCTACAGGTGGACTCTTTCTACAACGGTTTCCTTTCACAGCGGCCTTATCAGAAAACATTTTTTTTCCCCTGGCGCTGAAGTACAGCACGTTTTTTAAGCAGCTCCTCTGCAAGAAGTATTTTTGGGTCGCTCAGTATTATCTAAGATAGAGTCCACCTGGTTTTTGTTGACCGAAATGAAATGACTGAAATGTCACGAGGAAAAACAAACTCCTTGCATCTCGGGAAATCCCTTCGAAATCATGAAAACGTCATCTCTCAAAGCAGCGTTTTCTTTGTTCGTTTCAAGGTTTATGCTTCTTTGCAAATTTAGGAGTAAACGATGAGATACGAGAGCTCTAGCACGTCATTTATGAAGAATTATTGTTCTTACTGCACTTTTAAAACTCCGTGTTGAAATAAATGGGGCATTTTCTCATAATTCCAGTATAAGAGAAATTAAGGATATTTTTTCTGGCGATGAGTGCTTGGCAATAAGGTCTTGGCTTATACCTCTCTCACATACCAGGGATGAACAAGAGGTGCTGCAAAAATCGTAAATTTCAAGTAAAAGTAAAAAAAAAATCAAGTGGATTTCCGAAAGCTTCAAATGCGCATTTTTTTCAACGAGAACTTAATTTATTCTGGAATATTTTTTCCCCGCAGTGGAATATTGAGATTATCTAAACTACCCTGATTTGAATCACTCACCTCGTGATATGACTGTCATTACGGCATATTTTGTGTTTTGGTTTTCCATGATGCTTCAGCTCAAACCTTTCTCTCAAACAGAAGAATAGGCTTTTAGTTTCATCTAGACTTAGTGTCACGATTGAAAATCAAGCTTTATAAAGTGAACCGACCAACAATTACAAAACGGTTGAATATTTTGGAAGAGGATCCCAATTATATTCCAATTTTGGGCAGATCTGGGACTTCGCAGTACGTTATTCTTGAGGTGTGAAGTTTCTGTGATGGTTTTAGGATACCATATTCATTCCAGGTAAATAAGGAATAATCTACTTTCTCATCGGCCACTTCTTCCTGTGTATGGCGCTTACGCGAGATGTTTCCAAAGCATTTGAAAAAAGAATCTCCGTCAGCCGAAGTACAATTTGCACTTTTACACCGGAAGACCCAGATATTTGCTTGCCAAATGTTGTGGGAAGGGGTACGCGTAATAGTAATACACGAGTGAATACGAACCGCAGAAATGACTTTAAGTACAATTAAATCCTCTGTTGACTGCCCCAAATTTTACGCAAATTTGAACAGCAACTTTTTTCTAGAAAATGACGTGCAAAACCAGGATTCGGTCATGTTCGAGATATTTCGAAAAGGGTTAACTCTAACATCATGAGATAAATAGGCAGCGATGAATACAGGGGAGAATGATGTTGATTCCGCTCAATTCAAAAATGAGATACTTATGCTTTCCTGAGCTGCAAAATACAGTTGTACCGTAAATGTTTCCTCAATGAATCCATGACAAGTTTGATTATTAATTATATCGTGTCCAAATAACATTGACGTAAAAAGCACAGCATGGTGAACAACCATTTTTTAATGCAATTTTTTTTACTAGGTTCTCCCGTATTCTGAAAATTCGACTTTTCTGTCTTTTTATAGGAAACTGTTGCCAAAAAAATATTTTTTCTGTTTACAGCGTTTTTTTTTAGAAATTGCCGCCCTATTGATTCATGAAGCGTGGATATACGTAAGAATAATATTTTCAGCAATTGGACGTAAAATAGCACAACCAGGATGTTTCCGTAAGCTGCTTAATTTCAGCTTGACAAAGTTAATTTCTGTCCCAGCTGAGCTGAGTGGAAGAAATGCAAATTTCAATGGTCTTGTCAGATGACTTCCCAGCTTAATTAGGCATCAGTAATGCAGAAAAAAGTTCCCTTTAGAGCTATTCTGTTAGAATCAGGCATCTTCAGAACTCGAAGATGAAAAATTCAATTTATTTCCAAGCTTCGTCTATACATTTATGAGCAGTTTTGGGTCAAGTAGTTTTCAAAAAAAAAAAATGTCCGGTACCAACACCACTGCCCGAGGATTACGTAATAAATCAACACCCACGGAAAACGCGGTTAGGAATATGAAATCAGGAAACACGTACAGCAGCGTATAACATTGAAAAAAAATATATGTATAATATAAACCTGGACAGCCCAGCGAAACTTCGCGGAAGGTTGAAAACGTCGTGGGGGGTGCGTAGGCATGGATTACAAGTCCAGTACTTGGGAAAGGAAGCAGGGATAAGAGCGCTAGTATTGAGCCGTTAGTGCTGGCTAATGTGACTGCAAGCATTTGCTGTCTCTGTCATCTCGCGAAAGCCGAGCATAAGTTCGCCTCCCCTCTGATATTCTTCCTGTATACTCACCTTCGACTCGTCCTTGCCGCTGCTGCGCTGCCCGGAACAGGTCGTCCTGCCAAGATTCTTCCGTGACCCAGAACCTGGATTCACGAGTCTACTAACCCCTGTGTGTGTGCTGTGTGGATGTGTGATGCGAGTTTTCCATGGGGCTGGGTTGCAGCGAAAGCGAACCTGCGTCTCAGTGGGGGCACGTGAACTGGCTTTTTTTTTAGTTGACGAAGCTTCACTGGATCTAAATCTCACTGTTCATCACAGATATAAGGAATAGAGTATTTTCATGGGGTTGTATTCCATATTCAAATGGAGCGAGGCTCAAATTCCAGAAATTCACGACACGTGTTTCTCAATCAAGAAGCCCGACCGATTTCGAATGATTATTCCCGTTTAAAATGAGCCAGCTGTGTTGATGAACATTTAAACATTTTTTGACAACAGCTTAAAGGGTTACAACCTTAGTTCAAAGGCACGCGTCAGTTCTAAAAAATCAAAAAGTGAGGCAAATGCGGATCTTTTATGCCTTCCAACCTACTAGCCTCGCATATCTCTTGAATTATATATTTCATTTTCTGTCTTATTTGGAGTATTTTCAAATTCACTCCGTTGCATGGTGGAAGAAAAAGGTCATTCAGAATTTATTGACAATGTCCTCTTCCATCGATGCACTGATTTCACAGTTCATGGGATGATTTTATACGATTTCCTGCAAATGTCTATAGTAAAACGATGTTTTGATAAATTTGAGACTATCGAGACTTTACCACACTCGTGATCAATGTTGAATGGCGCATTTTTCTTTTCTTTTTAATGGTTACAAACTTGGGGGAATATTTCAATACTTGATCATATGAACTGCTCCATTTTCAAATTACGGAGTCTGAAGAAGTTGGGAAATTTGGACTGCGCATGAAAGTTACACACCTCTTGGATTTCGTCTTAAATCTAAAATCCATGATTGCCCTAGTTTGTCTAGTGTCACCTTCAGAGCTCATTTTTACGATGTCTTCAGTGCAAGGAATATTTTATTTGGATGGCTCTCCATTAACAGCATATGTCTGCGACAATAATAAGGGCAAATTTTTGAGATAGGACTTATGGGTGATCATTGTGCTAGGTCTTCGTCATGTTATCTGAAAATGTCGTAAACCCCGTGAAGTCGGTCTGAAGACTCCGAACCGCGGCCAAGTGACATCGCTATATGCATTAGATGCTCTAACAAACTAACGTGTTTGCTGATGCCGTGAAAGAACTTCATCAATTATAAACCGCTCAAAAAAACTCCTTGGCTGATCTTTTCGGGTATTTTGCCCTTTCATTCTTGGATTCGGGGTTGCAAAGGCTTATCGCACGTTGCCGCTGATCACACCTAGCGTGAAGGTGAAGCGAGACCTGCCGATCGGATCCTACTTACGATTCCAATACGACCCGAAAGCTGGACCTCCGAACCTTGATGCCTATGGGACTGAAGAGCTACATGCAGAGCATGCCGGTGGTCACGGCAGTGATGCCGCCATGAAACAAAGTGTGCGTATGTTAAATATTTCACCAGCAGAATAGATTTAAAAAATAGGCTCTTCTTAAGTACACAAACAGTCATATATGTTTTTATTATAAATAGGATTGTGATTGGCTATTTTAAGCCTTTCTTAGAGTTTGAAGTTAACATAATTTTGTGGGATGAATATGTAATCATTTCTGCGCATATGTTGAAATTTTTGCTCAGAAAGGTTGAAATGGAGAAAATTGCAAAAAATTAGCCTGCTAATGAAAAAGAAACCTAGAATCAAAAGTGGGTTATTTTAGGTTTAAAAGACAGGAATACCACAAAATCTCCAAATAAGAATAGATTAGAAGTGCAGGAGCATCCATGCAGCTCATAAGCAATATATAATACAAAAAGTTCTCTTTAGAGACATTAGCAGTGTATATGATACTATCCGGAGGAAAATGAAGCATTCTTGGCTGGCATTTTATGAGAAACTGACTTCATTCCCGAGTGCCAACAATAAAATTTCTTAACAGAAAAGGTCAAAACATAAAAGGAAATCAGATTAAAGATAACAACACAATAACCAGTCCACTGGGCTCGGGCGTCTCAGCATATATAATCAGATTAAAAACACAATAGCTTCTTGAACGATAAAATAATTCTGAAGCTGTCAAAAAAAGCTCATTCATTTGTCTAAAATCTATAGCCTGTGTATCTAGATTAAAATACTGTACCGGGATCAATGCATGCACCCAATCTGAGCTATAAGTAACTCTCAGCAAGCAACCGAAAAAAGGGAATATATTTGATTCTGCTCTAATATGGACAAAATTCTATTTAATCTGAAGTAACAGTCAATTTATAACAATTTTTATTTTACGTCCAAGGTCAGTAGCTTATTTTCTTTAAGAAATAATTTTTAAGCAACATACTGCATTTGTATCATTGGAAATGTAAGTTGGGACATTCTTGTGTCGTGTGACTCGCGTCCCCACTCCAAGTAGGGTTTACGTGCCACACTTTAACTTTTCAGGAATTTCACAGCTATTTCATGATCACCGTTGAATATTTGACAAGTTATTGCCTGAACCCTTCGCTTACAAGTAATGTATACCGATGCTGGTTGCAAAAGTAGCCTTTATTGGACGCTGATTGGCAAGGAAGAAGTTGGCTCAGTCAACACAAAAAAACAATTATCCACAACTGAACATCGGATTGAAAGTCTAATCATTAATCTCATTGCTTCATTTTATTCTGACTGACGAACTTCGGTACCCCAAAAACTTTCCTTACACGCTGGATCTGACGAAACATTTGAACTATCACTCGTATGAAATCTCTAGCGAAATTTTTATTCTTATTGCAAAGTTTGCACTACATGTGCGATTTCCCGAAGGGCTTTCAAATCCTGAACTAGCTGCAGCTAAAGAACAGAGTTAAGAGAGGAAGAGTTTTCAAAGTTTGAGGCCATAGTTAAGGTGCCAGAATGCGAAGGGTACTAGAGTCCTCCGTTCTGCTTCCTTTGAAGCCTGACATCTTTCTGGGGGGCTAGGATTACTCTTTGACAAGGAAATGGCTTTTTCAGCTTTGAAAAGGGCGTTGAATATTTTCAAAGACATTGAAGAACGCTGGCAGATGACGTGCAGATTGTAATGGTGGATGGATTCTGAAGAATTTCCGGTACAGGTTGAGAACTGTGCCAGGAGTCCCAGGACAGACATGTTTATCTTTCACGTTTGAACATTTGCAAAATAACCATGGACGATTGGGAACTCTTATTTCCACCATTAGGATAAATAATGAGAATTGAAAATTATTTCATACATGTACTCCAGAAATAACTCTTGATCTAAACTATCTTCGACCTACGTTAATGTACTTGCAGCATGAAGTTGTGAGTTTAAAATTGATCTGGGATGTACAAGTTGGCATTCGTTTTTGTGTCTATGGTTTTAAGGCTTGATTTTCAGCAGAAAACAGTCACAGAATACTTTGTAGACATAACGGTAGTATTGTATTGACTAGATTGAAACCGTACCTTGGAAAACTTTCTTAGAGTAGTATCAACAGCGAGTCCCGTAGTTAAATAAAACAAAATTCGGAAATTCGTCGGTCAATTCTTACGAAGGAAATTATTCACATTTAAATAAGTTTACTGAGTTTTACCCGGAATGCGCAGTTGGAAAGATTATGAATAAGTTTAAGCATAATATCTTGGAGAATCCCGAAAATTCGGGTATGAACGGCGTGCAAGAGAAATTCTGGTCTCTCGCTCTTCGAAATTCATGTGATCCGTGCGTGTACCGAAAACGTTCCCGTTTTGTCGATACTCTAGTTCCAACCGAAATTCTTCTGCAGTGAGGAGTACTGGTGGAAATGCTCAGTACGAATGTTCGCATTATAATCCTGGTCACTCTTGACTACAATCCGTTTGTTCTTGCGGGAAGTAGATTATATAAGAATTCCAGTTTAGATTCCATCTCTTCCATCTCGTTGTTCTCCATGAACGAGTAGAAAATTCTCCACGGGAAAAAATGACATGTTTTCAGGGCATCTGAAATTCAGGATTGAGTCTATTATTTTGCCATCATACTTCATAGGGATATTTTTAGCTCTCAGCAAGAGCGAACATAAATGCTTCGCTTTCCAGTGCGACTTGATTCTATTTTTGCTGTTCGAACTACTTCTCTAAATTATATAATAAAATCGAACCACGGCTTCACGCTAAGCAGAGCTCGACATGAAAGAAACATCTTATAGATTAAGACTTGGGTCATTGTTTCACATATACAAAGGATCCATCACAAGGGAGCACTCCTAGAAACCGATATATCATGAACCACTTTTAATTTTTTAAAGTTCGCCTATACAGTAATTTCATCGGCAAATAAATCCCATTTCCCATAAACAGATGGGAGAATACGCACTGAGTGTATATTAAAAGTAAACTGTGACTCGCGTCGAATAACCGGGATAATTTGAATTGAATATAATGCCATTATGATTTCTGTGTTACAAGTTGGGTTGGTATCATATACGGTTTCATGTTGAAGATAAGAGAATAGCATGTCTTACACGAATTAAAATACTTGGGCTTACGACATTGATATTCCAAGGATTCAAACATGTCGAAGTACTTCAATGCATCCTCATACCCTATTTTATTCCAGTTTTTCTTGAAAGGAATCATTCTTGGAGAAACGCGCGTTCTCAACTTGAATTGATCATTAACTTTGGAAATTAGTCTAATCTGTGAGATGAAAATTAGTTTTAAATGGCTTTTCGAATTTTCAATAGTTGGTATGCTGAGATCAGTTCATCAGGTGAACTTTTTTGCATTTCACGCGAATTATTGCAAGAAAGACCGCTCCAAAGTTTTCATGACGCCATTATTTTTTCTTGAGACACGTGCAGGAGACTGAATTAAAGCTTACTTGTTGTCAGCCAAAAATTCGAGAGATTTAGCATAGGAGAACCTCTTGAAGGCGTTCGTTAACCCTGTTGAAAGCTAATCAGATGCCTAGCTTGGGGAATCGCATGGGATTTAGAAAACAGATATACACAGGACTCATGGTCACATATTCCATTGTTACTGATTACAGGTGGACTCTCTCAACAACAAAACTCCAGGGACCAGAAAAAAATTCGTTTTAAAGAGAATTTCGTTGTAGAGAACCCCTGTAACACGGGGAGAGAACCCTATGGAACCACGAAAAATACGTTATACCTAGAAAATCACTATAGCGACGAGAGGTATTAATTAGCCTAGTAATGCAAAAATTAATGATTTCCACAGGAAGTTTTTGTAAGAGGCACTGGTTAGTGATGGGGTCGTATTGCAGGTTGCGGACGCAGTGACGAACGTGGCAGCGACCAAATTCTCTTCGTTCCCGATCGCCGAAAACAAGACCGTGGTGAACCAGCAGTTCAACTCGCCCATCAACCTGTACTCCAAGGAAAACGTGCAGCGAACGGTGCAAGAACAAACTGGGCTGACTCCGTGAGTCGTCATCCCAGGCCGGGTTAGGCCAAACCCAAAACCCAGCCCCAGCTGCGGTGGGTCAACGTTGACCTGCCGCAGACAAAGTAGATACTTGTTCTCGACCTTCCCGCTTTTTCCCCCCTTCCTTCCTCCTCGAGCTGTCGGAGCAGGTTTATTTCCGGGCGCGCGATAATGAGCGCCAGTGCCTGACTTTTCGCTTCTTTTCTTCTCTTCTCTCCCCACCTTTACTCCTCCGTCGTGGACTAACTCATCGGGATTATTGGCACCGTCGCAGAATTTTCATTGACCTGTCCTTCCTCCGGTTACGCCGGCACACGGAACCCTACAAACCCCCGAAGCCCAATTACCTGCTGCCTCGACACCGTGATCAACGTCCCCAGTGATTCTAACCCGAGTCGACGGCACTCACACAGCGCTCATGCTTATTGAATAAACCTCGCGGTGGGGTGACTTTTGCCGGTTAATAGCGTGGCGGGAAATGCTCATGAGAGGCAACCTCACACGTTCCTCGCACGGAGACCGGATGAGTTTTCCCTGGGCTTCAGAACGCCCCGGAAAACCCATCTTCTCTCATCCACTCGAGGGAATCCCTTTTCCAAAATTCCTCACTTTACAGCATGATCACCCGGAAAAAATATATCACAATAGTACCGGTATACCCCAACATTGCTCTGGCTATAGCAACCATTATTGAGCCTGGCTTCCTTTCCCAAGTTAAAAACAGATATTTTTATGCACTCTATGAGAAACACGTTTCAAAGATACATGTTAGATGTGGACTCTGATCATCTGATGTAAGTTCAAGTGATCCAAGTGAGGAATCGGGTGTCCGCTTTTTGGGAAGATGATGCACTTCTTCGAGGTTAAATTTGAAATACAATAGAGCATTGCTACAAAAGAGAAACTGGGACCTAAAAAGAGTCAATAAAGTATAGCAAAAATGGATCATATGTGGCTAAACTGGAAGGACCGAAAAAATCAATTTGGATGCAAGTATGAATAATATTGAGACTCTGGTAATAAAAGTCCAATACTGCGCTGTAGTTGTAAATACAGGTGTCCTTATCTCGAGTAGCTGTAGAGAACCTTTTAATGTTCAAAAAAATTTAAGTCAGAAGTGATACTTGGCCGGATGGTGTGCATTCATGAGGTTATATGTGCAATGAAAACTAACTTGTTTTCAATGTGGTACAATTCAGAAAAAAGCTGTAAAACTCTGACCTAAATCATTCCAAACACGATTCAAGGGCCATTTAGGCACGCTCAACAGTTATTTTGGTGATTCAATGCACTAAGTGATTACAATGTGCAAAAAAATCTCAGAGCTCTGTGAGATTTACATGGATTCGAGTGGGTCGAGCTGGAAAATGTCTTTTTTTTTTTACAACTGAAGACATTCGGTACTTTTCAATTACATGCGAAATCAGTGCAAATTAAAGTTGATCATTAGTTCTACTTACCCCGTCATTGACGATAGCAGAAAATTTACTTTTGTTCAGGTGTGATGTTTTCCAAAATATTACAAGAAACTTTTATATCGAACTGAATAAAGGTTTTGAAAGAATTTGAGAAACGAGGCTATCGATGTTCACACGATCAAAGATCTATATTTACCAGAAAATGAATTCTTATTTTCACCAAGATTGGATGGGTTGGGGTTCATCTTGGCGCTTAAAACTTTGCATGTGAAAGGATCACATTTGACCAGCTGAACTTTTGAATGAGAATAGAGTTTCGAATATGATTATAAAAAAACACGCAATACTTAGTCGATTCAGGATAGCACCGGCAAAGCTGTGCCGAATGCTCAACAAGAGCAATGGTGTTTCATCATGGCTGAAGCAACATTTATTCTTGTCAAGGATCTGGCGATGAAGTTCTGTACAGTACTCTAATCTGATTTTTTATCAATATTTGAGAGCTTGTATATACGTGCTTCTTATATACACGTGTGTAAAATTGTTTCGAATTTCGAGGTGGGAAATAGGGATCCTAGAATTGGTGGTGTCTTTCATTTGGGTAACTGTGGTATGACTTTGCATGTGGAATCAATGGTGTCCCTGAGCCGGGGGACTTTTCAAAAGCTTACCAACCGAAGGTTGAGTAACCAGTTTCTTTGAGGTTTGGATTGAGGGGAAAAATATGTGCTCGCTAAGCGTACATGACACTATCCCCATACTAATAACCGTGTGTAGTTGGCCTGCACTCGACTCATAATTGCATCATCGCTCAGACCTGGAATCCCGGTGCCCAAACACTATGACCCCATGAAATCGCCGACGTACCACGCGCTGCAGGAGATGCAGGACAAAAGAGAGCAGAAACCGGTGCAATCCAAGGTGTACACGGCTCCACAGACCGTGGGACATCAACAGCAACAACACGTTGGTTTATTTTTTGGTGGCCTTATTGATAAAATTATTGATCGGATGATTAATTGGAGTGTGCGCCAAGGAGCGGAAAGTTCTGCTCGTTAAAAATCGCGTTCCGCGTATGCACTTTATGCGAAGCGATGTTCGTCCCTCGCACTGGTTATTTGCGGTCCCAAGTTCCACTTGCGTGATTCAAGGAAAACCCATAACCTCTTTTTTTTTTCAAGTCGAACTCCTCGTTTGCCATTTCATACCACCAGGAGTTACTTGTACTCTCTGATTTTTTAAATATTTTATTAGTGCTCATTAATTCAAATTTCCAATAACGTTATAATGATGCAATTTAATCTTCTCGACTTCTCCAAAAATCGAAGAAAACAGATGACATAACCGTGGGGAGATTTGAAAGTTCGAAACAATGGAAATGAAACTAGAACGCACGGTTAATTGGTATTTTAAAAAATCGCGGGTACGCATTTTTCTTTTAATCATGCGTCGATTTTCGAACTGTGACATTGGAAAAATTCGATATTCTGCATAAAATTAAAAACCGGAATATTTGACCTTGAAAACTGATTCTGACCCATTTTTATGATTCTGGAAGCATTAATTAATGTCTAGCATGAGCATTAAAAAATATGGCCATAAAGACAATGTTATGTTTTCTCTCTGAATTACTGAGACTTGTTATTGAAAAAAAAGGTTTCCGCATACTTATTCGTGTCTTTATATACAATAGTTCAAACTTCATTTGTCTGACGATCATTACGAATTAGCAGATGATCAATTCAGCTGTTCGTAATGCTAAAACTTTCTGATAATTTCATAACTCGTTATTGGAAAACTTTCTTCAAGAGAACCCCTTGGCGGAAAAATCCAGCTTTTCTTCTTCTCTCAGGTATGGGGAAAACAACATAAGCACATTTTTTTAATAAAATGTCTTCCAAAATCGCAGATTCGTAGCACTAATCAGCCAATAAATGTTGATTGGCTTAGCATTCTTTTAATAAAACATATTTCCATGCGTAATATTTCCATGAGATTTGCTTCGAACTTTTGGATCCCCACGATTTATAAGAAATGAAGCGAGGACTGGAACTGATTGAAAAATAAGTGGGTTCAATAAGCAACTTCTTTAAATTTCGTAGGAACTTTTTTGTAAACCAGGGAGTGAGTGTATACTGATGAAGATTTTAATTACTTCCCAAGGCGCACATAGGGCAGGATTGATTTATCGGTTTTGTCCGGGTTGATGCATCGATTCCTTCCTTCGCAGCTGAACCAGCTTGGAGTGGCTGATGGAAAGATCCTGCAGAGCTACAGCTTCAACAGGGTCATGATGGACGTGCTCGGCGAGTCCGCGCTTTAAGCGCCTGACTACATCGACACTCATGCGTATTCGCTCGGATACCTTTTCTTCTTGGCGCTTTTTTCCCCCCCAAAAGAGCAAGATCACCTTGAGAGTTTAAAAAAGTTTGATGAATTTAACATTGACAGTACAGGATTTGTGTGTGTCTTCGAATCCGACGCGGATCACCTGCGAAAGTCTTTTCGCCAGTTTGTCTCTCAATTTTTTTTTCCGGGCCACTTGAAGGGCTTTAATTCTTTTCAGAAGACGAAGTAAATCGCTGAACGACGACGGTTAGGTGGATCCTCATCAATCAAGAAAAAATATTTCTTTTTCGATCGACTCCGTTTTCTATTTTTGAGCCTGGGTTTTCTGTTCCTAAAATATGAACCAGCAGTAGCATCACGAAGAATTTTTTTTTTTTCAATTTATATCGAGTGGTTCCTGGGACTAGAACAGTAACTGATTGGCGAAAAATTCTCGATTCCCTGAGCTTGTCTTCAAAGCTGTTCTTGCTCTGACGAAAGACAGTGGGTGATGGCCACTTGTGTTTTTGATGTTTGTGTCGCGTTCTTTTGCAAACGTGTTTCACTTATCGGGCGTGAAATTTTGAGAAAAACCCTTGAAAAAAAAATGAGGATTTAGTGAACTTGCTGATGGTACTGTTTCTGCGACTGACTATTGCCTTTCGCTCGTCCGTCCACCGACGCGCCTGGCATTCGAATCATTTCAGAGCTGCGAAAATTTCCTGGCTGATTCCAGACGCGCGAGTTTTTCCTCGATTAATTTTCGCCTTAATCCCCCCTCGGCTTTCATATTTCTTTTTCTTTTTTCGGCCAGCGTGTCTGAGACGAGACGCTCGATTGTGTGCGTATATGTGGTTGAACGCATGTATGTGTGTGCTCTGGGTACTGGGTTAATCGTGGTTCGTTTTTTCAAGCGTGCACTTGAGCAGTAGTAGTCAGCGCTGTATTTCGCACTCCGCATTGGAATCCCGGTGAGACCGAGTCCCTCCTTCAGGCGGCACGCGGCGATTTTTCTTTTCTTCCTGATTTGGGAAAAAAACGCTTACGACGCGTGTCCTCTAATTGCTACTCACGGCGTTTCGTTGTGAAATCACGCGTCCATGCACATCGCGAAATGAGCAAAACATGAAGAGAAATAGAAATGGCAATGATTATTCGGAATGCAGCTCGCGCACGTATATTTCCTTGCTTTCCTCTTTCGTCGAAGGAACGCACACAAGTGCTGCTTCCACCTTGGGCCTCGGGTCAAACGTGATTTCCTCGCCGCCTTCGCACATCGCAAACGAGATTTCTCTTTTCACCACTCCTCTTCGTAGTATACTAATGAGGAAACTTCGTGGGAAAGAATCACTGCCGGAATCGAACGAACGCACGCATCATCCGGGATTTACATCCTTGAAATAATTTGCTTCACGTCTGCGAAGATTCTGGCAAGAACAACCGTTGAAAAAAAAAACTCATGGCTTCACTTTGAGACTGAGCAAAAAGACAATATGCTGAACGCTGTGCTTCTCTTTCGGAGTTTTTGTGATCATGCTGTGATTTAAGCCCATTTTTTTTAATATCGGAAGGCTATGATCAAAAATAAAATATTTATGTAAATATTAATACCTTTGCAAAAATGAAAAGGTTGCGATGCGGCCAATCGCAGTCGGCATTCAATGCAGTCAGAAGGGTTTAAATTGGATAGCCTTATTTCTTGGCAGCTTTTTGTTGAGCGATGAAAGGTCTAGCGTTATTCCACAAATCTCTGCTCTTATTTCATGCCATCGTGTTTTGGGGAAACCTTACAACGTGCATTGTTTGAAAGTATTCATGTTGCTCTGGGTATTTTCTGCATTAAAAAAAAAAGAGAAAGACGAGCGTGCATGCCTTGAACAAAAAAGGATTCAGCTCGAAAAAATGTGAACAGCAATAATCTACAATACTTTAAAATGCTAATGTGAGCTGCGAGTTTACGTTTTTCTACAAGGGATCATTTTTCCCGGACAGAGGTGTCGTTGAAAGCAATAAAGGAGTGCTATCCGAAACAAAAATCACTCACACGTAACGCAGTGTGAGTAAAAAGATACCATATAGGCGTTTGTTTATAGGGGTGCCATTTTTCGATATTCACAAAAATATGTATAAACATTCCCGCATGAAAACACGGAGAGTTCTCCAAGGAATGACTTTTCAAGCGAAAAGGGTGGCCGATCGTAATGTGGTGAGTGACTCGCGAGTGTCATGACCTCTGAGCTCTGACACAGAAAAGAGTTCAAAAAACAGAAAAACGCTCAGCAGCCTCTTCTTATTCGACAGGAAATTTTGCGAAGGAGTTTTAAACGGCGTTTTGCCGTTTTAGTTTTATTCCTAGGTATAATAAGTGGCTTGAAGCGGACATGGAAACGTCCCACTCAAAAGACACTGCTCTTTTTTTCTGGACTGAGACGAAGAGTGTTCACTTGCTTGGTAACACGCAAGACTTTTCTAGATGAAAGTAATTTTTTCAGGGAAATATGCATTAGTATCACGGATTCGAAAAAAGAATCGATCGAAGAAAGCAAGAGGTTAGAGTGGAACATTGACATGGGCGACGGACTCAAAAATCTCATCAAACATGAAAGGGAATTGCATAGAACTAAAACTGATAAACTTACGAAATTCGAGTTTGAACCAGCAGTGGTGCTCGATGTGGAAAAAACCGTTACCATGTCTTGTAAATGGAGTAAGCACCAGATGTCCTATCATTAAAATTATTTCGTCAGGGTTTCTGGCCAAGAAACATGCAATACAAAATAGAGCCCTGGGCAACAAACCCAATGTCGTTACATTGCTTGGGAAACATTTTTTTCCAAATCATGATTAATCTGTTCCTCTGCCACAGAAAAAAAATTAAAAATTGATTACATTTTAAAAAGTGCACGAAAAAAATACACCGTGCAGCTGCTGTATTGGAAGCAGAATGATATTTAATTTTGATCCAGATTTTATTTCCTCTTTGGAAGAATAATCTTAATTTCGAAAATTGAATTTTTGCAATTTTGGAGCCTTGGAACACGAAAGTCTTTTTCCTTTATTTCCGGTGACTTTAGGTTTCTTTCTCAAGTAACCCGCAGCTGGCAAAATAGCAGAATAACCGGTGTTCCTTGAGTATAGGAAATTCGTTGTTGAGTGTGTTCGGCCGTTAGTGGAATCCCTACAATACTGCGTTGCAAAACGGGATGAAAAAGTTAGAAGGATCGATGAATTGTGCGCTACAAGAAATCGTGATCGTAAAAAAGTTCCAATTTATTCACGCCTGCTCACGCATTGCGTCCAACTGCAAGGTGCATAAAAAAAAGTTATCCAGCGATGCAAGTCTGTAATAAGCTGTGCGAGAGGATCAGACACGTGCGTCGGATAAGTTCCCAGAGTAAAAAAGGAGGGTGACGATTTTACATTGGCGCGACGCGAACTCGACACGGCGCCGCAACAACGACGGGAAAATGCGACCTTGCACGGTGAGGTGCCCTGGCGCGTGACGGCTGCTGGCCGACCCAGCAACATTCCCTGCAGTTCGTGTCGTAACCCTGGTCTGAACCAGCTTGTCAGTACTGTTTCGCGAAAGTCAAGTGTGGTACCTGAAAGAGAGAGAGAGAGAGAGAGAGAGAGAGAGAGAAAAAAAATCGTGCACTGGCTCGGGAACCCCGAAGTATTAAAACTGGGAAAAGCAGTGAACACAGGCGCCAGCGATCACTGTTTGCTCGATGAATTTCCTCCTCAAATTTAGAAGCTTATCGACCGCCCCAGACACAGAGGATTGTTTCTGAACGCCTTGTACGCTTTCGCGATTCATGCAAGGAACTGACTCTCACTCCCCAAATCAAATCTTTCAGAAATTTAGAAAAACAAAAAACAAAAGGTAACTTATACAGCAACTCACAATGCAACATTTTTGTGGACCATGCACAATTATTTTATAAAATGAATAGTTGAAGTTATCTCCTTGACGTTTATGCGGGAAAATTTCGAAGGAAAGCTGATTGACCGCGGTAGTTATTAAATAAGATATTAAGGAGTTATTGAATGATCTGATTCCAACTCGATTGGAAAACAGCACGAAGTACATCTCTATCGTAATTATGCGTATACTGCGCATCACATGGACACCATTCCAGCTGGATCGGAAAATAGTTAAAAACAACTTTTATTCTTATTAGAATGGTCATATGACAGTCATGAAATCGAAGTTCATTCAGACGATTCAACGACAAAGTCAATCATTCAAATATATTTCATACTTTTTTCCTCAATTCAAATTCAAGCAGGCACCCGCTTCAAGATCCTGTGGCTTTTATTTTTACCGCGATTTGAAAAATGTCTGCGAAAAATTCAATTTAATTACGAAGAAAAGAAAACTCTTTGCCTTCCGAATACTAAGCTCAGGAGAACTTACTCTAGTAAAGACGCCACAACAGTAAGTAGATTAGCCTCTAAATAAACACAGCTCGTTCCTTAATCCTTCAATTATCAGGGCGGGAAAATTTTCAATGAGAATCTTCCATGAAAAATCAATATTTACCCGTTCGCAGCTTCACTGATTCCTGAAAATAAAAAAAACGTGTCTAGTCGAGAGTTTATTAGCTGTTCCCTCTGTGGAAGTGCTTCCGGATGCTTCAAGTTCGTCAACGCTGAATGTCGAATATATAGCAGCGATGACAAGACTCTTCCTATATTGGTGAACAATTGTGTTCCGCGCACGTACGGTACTTCCCTGTGAGAATCCGAATAAAATTCCTCGAATTATTTTTACTGTACTAAAATTTTTGAATTTAATTTTTTTCCGGAATTTTTCACCGTTGGAGAGGATTTATCGAGATTGTTTCGACCGTCACTCCGGTTTTTCATCCAGACCAAGTACGGATCGTTTTCCTGTCTGTGTGTGCTTATCTATATAAACCGAAGTGCATATACAAAGGCTGAGGGAGTTACAAATACGTTCAAGTTTGTGCCTAGTTCCTCCCCAACCCAAGCTCCGTTTGCTAGCGAACATTTCATCATTCACATTTGTAACCGTGAAAAGTGAATCAACGTGCACCGTTATTACAACTTTCGAAATACGACAAAAAAAGTTTTTGACATGAATTTGAAGTGTAGGTAAGCAGATTTGAGTCTTAACACTCAATGAAGAATTTCACAGGAATAAAAAAAGAGCTTCGTTTGTCACTTTTTTGAATACTGTACAAGTACACGAACTTTGTGGAAAGGGTGAAGAATCAGAACATTGCGCACACCTTGGCAAATAAAAGTAATTTTATAATTACATCTGAACTTCTCGAGGAAACATAAATTACAGATTTTATCATTCACGTTCGATGAACAATGATTAATAAAAATATTTTATCCTGGAGTTGATTAACCGTCCTCCGCAGTAGCACAGAAAATATGAATTACAGTGGTGTCAAGAATAAATTATTTCAAGGTTTCAATATATTTGGCGTCGATAAAACCGAAGAGGTACACAAAAGAGTCTGTTGACTGAACATCTCAGACAATTTATAGAAACATTATTGCGAGTTTGTTTATATAAATCATTACTATTATAATTCTAGGATATCCGATGGTGATGTCTGCAGGGTATACTTCAAGATTTTTTTATTTACGGTATTTCCGGGAAAGTCATCACCCGGTTGATCAGCCGGAATTCTGTAACAAAGTCTTCAACAGAAACCCTGAAATGCTTAAATAATTAAATTGTATTCTAGAATATAGCAAGACCTTGAAATTTTTCCTGGGAATTTCGTAAGCTTGAAGTTGGGGGAATTTTTGTTTGTGTATTAACAAGTGCCAACTGAAAGTGGTCTGGTTTTAGAGCCTATAAGTTCTTGTCTTGAATCCGGAACATCGTATGGGTTATTTTTACCTCCTAAAATTTAGTATTTAAAGAATATTAATTGAATTCTTGAATCAGTTTGCTTTAAATTGAACTATGAGCAAAACATTATGCATGACACGCTCAAAACCCGCGCACTTTTGAAACGGATGATTCTGCGCTCGATAACCTGACAAGTGCTCAACCATGGTGGGTACCATGCTCATGGTGACGAACTTTTCGGGACATAGTCTCTAGCACTCATCAATGCATGCTCGCCTAGCACTCACGAAATGCTAATGTAGTTGCTTCAAGAAGTAGTGTAACGGTCGAGGAAGGATTTTGCGTTGGTGGCGGTACTAACAGGGAGACATGTGGAGACTGCTGGTGTCTCAGTTATGAACTTCCGTCTCAATGACGAAGTCTTTTCGTTCTCGATGGAGCTTTGAAGTCCTTCTTATTACTCATGCAGCAGTCCTCATATCCCAAGCGTGTTGTGCGAGTAGCTTCAGCTGACTTGCGCCTCTTTGTGCCAGAGGTTGGAAATTCCGGGATCAGTGCCTTCGCACGCTGCGTTTATCCGGAGAATTCGAGGTCAAACAGTTTCTGTACTCTGCCGCGCAATTTTTTCGTGTACTTCCGGGAAACTATTGGCAGTGCGTTCAATGGTTTGTGTGAATTCCATGGCGTAATTCGACGATGTTTTGAACGCGTTTCTGTTAAGTTGATCACGCTGGGTTCGTGGAGATGTGATAGTATATTTTTTTTAACGAGCTTGGGATGCTGAATGAACGTTTTCGGCTGAAGTCAGCATTCGAGTGTTGGTGAACGTTGCGTCTGTCCCGTCCGAGTGATTTGCTGCCCTTCTGTGTGTCGCAATGTATGAGGAAGGGTTCGCAGCTGTGATTCATTTTTGCGTGGAGAAGTCGGATGCGGAAGTTCCGTGGGGGATTGAGCTTGCAGGCGGGATCGACCAAGGTCAACCGTTCACGATTGCAAAAGTACGATATTTTTTCATCTCAAGAAAAAAAAATCCCCATATTCTAAAGAAAATATTATATTTTAATTCCTCCGAGTTTTTTTTTTCTAGCTCGACTTCAGTAATAAAAATTGCATGAGCGTATTCATGTGAATGTGAAACGCAGCACCTCCTACAAAGCACCATAAAGTATTTTGTTTAGTCCGTCAAATTACCTGAAAAATTATTTTAAAGCCCCTGGAATGCAGTCACTTGATGTTTCAGTATGAGGTTTTTCAGAGACTATTTCACACCTATGATCACAACATGTATAGGGATTTGGGATTCAAATGGTGATATGAATGATAAACTCATAAAATTGCGGTGGAGAACTACAGAAGATACTTGTGTCGAATATTTCAAATGGCCAATCAACGATGGAAACATTTGCTACGACTATTATCATTTCGAAGAGGAAGAATAAAGATTAATTCTTCCAGAAGCTTCATCGCATTTTTACTCTGATTTTATTTGGCATGTTTAACACACTGATTATTTCGTTGAAATTATCTCTTGTGTTGAAAGACGAGTCGTTGCATGGTTTGGTGCATAATTACGGACCAGTCCATGAATTTGATTTTTTCATGTGAATTTAAATCGCCAGCATACCTTCAAAATATAACCCACAACAGTGTTCCCCAACCGGTGGTCCGCGGACCCGCGCCGGTCCGCAGAAGATTTTTGCCGGTCCGCGGGAAACATTCAGCAACATAATGAATTTATCAAACGTAGCGATGAAGTGTGTTATCTTTATCCAAAATGTTGCAAAGACAATCGCAACTGAGTTGAAATTATCTGATGAACAAATACAAATTAGCTTTTCGCCCAACTTACACTTCAGACTAATTTTCGCATGCTGAAATAATTGATTTCAATTTTTAAATCCTGAGAAACCTTTCTTCACCTTTCTTCCCACCTTTCTCATTTTTGGAAGACATTTCCCTGTATAGCTGCTTCATTGGTGTTTTTTTTTTACAAAAAGCAAAAACTTTTTTTAATAATTGCCTTAAACTCTTTTAAGCAAAACTTTTTTTGAGTCTGCGAGAAATTTATGAAAATTTGACGGTCCGTAGAAAATTTTTGAGGAATTTACCAGTCTGCAAAATGTGCTTTGGGAAATTTGCCGGTCCGCGGTCCCAAAAAGGTTGGGGAACGCTGACCTACATTACTTGCTTGTGAGTGAAAATCAGGAAAATGGCTTCAGAAATAAGTGGCTGAATCAAGTCGGAAGTCGAACAAAATATTTGAATAAAAGGCTATTTCCGAAAAATCTGAATTTCCAGGAAAAATTCATGAACATGTTGGCTATGACGAAGTATCTTTGAAGTAGGACTTCTCTATTTGTGCATCAGATATATCCTGGAGCATGGACGAGCCAGCGGCTGGAAATAGGAGACAGAGTTCTCCAGCTTCAGAAAGCCGATTTAAACACGTTGACGAATTCTGCTGCAAATCGCATTTTGGAAGCAAGTGCCAAGATAAACAAACTTGAGATGACTATCGGCAAAGCGAGGAGAACGATATCGTACGTATAGTTAAGCCACTGTTCCTCATAGTTGCGTTTTATTGTCACAGATGTCGTTCGATGCACTAAGAATTTGAGTCGGAAAATTATCTAGAAAAGCATTCCGGGAATAAGTGGAAACAGCATTCGTCCGTAAACTGCAGAGCACTTCGTTTCGTGGGAAGGGAAAAATTAAAAATACTGTATGCACATATATCTACAAAAATTCCAAAAAATTTGCCCATTGAAGACCAAACTAATCATTAGAGACTATAATTCGTTGACAAACTCATCAACTGATAACAATAAAGTACAGTTATTAGGATGCTAATGTTTTTTTTTTAAAGAACTTTCAATCATTGGATTGATAAACGCAATCAGATGAAGTTGGCTTTATCGCATTGTGAAGCATGATTGACCACGAAACATTCTTAATTAGGAATGTTTTTTAGAAATACGACAGCTGCTCTTATTGTTGCCAAACGTGAATGGTCGTCTTGGAATTTAAAAAAAAAATGTATATATATACCGGTATATAAAAAGAAGCCGTTGGCCTGTCGCTTCTTGAAGATGTGTTGAATTAGGTATTCTTCGCATACCAAACTTTTCTTATTTTTCCGTGTAATTTATAGAGAATTCCGTTGTATAATTTAAGATTGCTTCTCCAACATCAAGTTGTTTTTTTTTCGGCATAAGCAATCTTTTGACTACCTATTTGCATCGACCAAGTCTGTTGATCGATGTGCCACCATAAATCTTTCATCGGATTCTAAAACCGTTGTCATGTCAGTGAAATGAAAACTGCATGTTATTTACGTGTAGAATGTGAATGACAGGAGTTGAATTGCTCCCGAAGTATTTGCCGCACCTTCGACATTCCCAAGTTATAGCTTCTCAGTGTATAGTAGTCAGCGGACAATAGCCACAGGAATTGTCTTCTACGTGTTCCAATGCCTGGGATTATTTATGAAAGAAGAACAGTTGGGACCCCGAAATAAGGACATAATCTGCTTGGACCTTGTCCGTGAATCGGAGCATCCGTATTTTGAATCATGTTTACCCCACGGACTTGAATGGGAACCTGGTACTTGGTTCTGTTCTCCTGCTTATCAAATATTAGAAAAAAGTCTCCCAAGAAGTATTTATTTTTCTCCACTTTGAAATATCAGAAAATAGCAGCAGAATAAAACCACAGCAAATTTGATCTTTTGGCATCGAAGGAGCTCAAAAACCGAGGAACAAGCTGGAGTCGTTATATTCTGTGCTCAGATGATGAAAAATACCCTGAAAAAAAAATAGCTCCTTTTGGGCTATTAAAAAAAAAAAATTTAATTTTTGTGAATGCTGTATAAACAGCCCAATTTGTCAAGATAACTCAAAATGTTACTTTAAACCCCCAATTTTTCTAAAAAGGTTTGTAAATTGTTTTTATCATGAGACATTATTTGAATGTTCGGGCAGCTTTTTTCGAGTTTTCAAGTGTAAGTTCTGAAGTCGTATCATCCTAATGTCTCGGCGTCCGAATTTCGGGCCCCACTGTCCGTTGAATAATATAACCCCAAGCTCTTGAACCACGCGAAAATCCCGTAGACGTAGAGGCTACCCGAAAATTGGCGGGCATTCGATCACTGAGGCTGATCCTTATTTTTTTCTCTGGGCCGCCGCTCCTTCTGAACCGATCCCGGCAAAAATGTTGCCCCAATTATAAAGTCAAGATTTTTCTTTTCTGCTACCGAGAGGTCGGGTGTAAAAATAGGTCGCTTTCTCGTCGCGGCGTGCGTGGGCGCAGCGCTGCCGTGACTCAGTCGCCACGACCGACACCTGGATCTGGCCGCCGAGGTCACGGTGGAGAGTGGACCTCGACTCGTGGCTGCAATAAACGTGGAACAGCAACTTCCCTGGAATTCTAAATTCAGTTACGGTTGTTGATCAATTTTCAAGTCCCAGAGCAAAATCATGAGCCCGATTCATCTTCATCGCTACATTCCCAAATCCATTACGACAATTGAAAGTTCGTAAACTCAATCCCAACGCTGTAAATTTAAAAAAAAAGGTCTAACCTTATGCTGACTGGTCCACTTTTTCGCCCAATTCCATTTGCAGTGGCGATCACGCCAGTGGCGAATCTTGCTTGCGCCTTTAAATTTTTAGCAGTGCATTCTTTAAATTTTCCCAAAACAATGGTTTACAATTCATTTTTGCAAGAATAGTCTGGTTTACGCCGAGACGATATAGATACGGTTGAAAACATTATTTTGGAAACGGATATCTGAGATGTGTTCGATTGCATTGCATTTTACAATGGCTGTTTCTGTGGTGCCAAATGAAGTTTCATAAAAAAATACTTGGAGAAGTGAATAATATTGTTCCAGAGAAAATATGTTTGGAAACTATACGAGAATGTGTATAAAAAGGAAATGGTGCAAATTTTAATGGGTCAAACTCGCAAGATCTTTCAAATTCGATGCGAAATAATATCACATAAAGTCGAATCGCTCAGCGTAGTCTGGGAATATAATCCTGATCTTGAACCATCTGTTTCGAAACACACTGAATCATCGAAATAGTTGCCAGTGAACAATTAAGAAACAGCGTGAGCTATCACATTGTAGACGTTACAACGGTTTATTTCAAGCAAAAGTGCCTAAAAATGAGATACTTGAAAAATGTATTTCATTCATGGATGGTTGATTACCTCTGATGATTGCTCATTGCAAACAGCCCACATAAATCGAATAAAAATCTGCAATCTGATCCAAGAACTCCAGTTTATACAGAGTTTTCTCGGTAGAAATAAAAAATAATAATAACAGACAACGAACTCAATACAGTACCGTATTTCGAATTTGTATATTTCAAGGGGTTATATACGAAGAACATACTGTACGTGCATTCAGAAAAATAAAATAAAAACGGATATTATTTGAAATCCCAAGCTGGTTATATTTCTTTAACTGAATGATTTATTTCATCATTCGGAGTATTTTTCACATCGCAATTTGAATATGAATTCCAGTACGTCGTAATTTTTTTCTCAAGATATAAAATTCTAATAGCCATAAAAATCATAATACATAATATAGCGAGTTAAGAGCTATTTTATTTAAAATTCCATTAGGTCTTGTTTTTTGTCTATCTCTCATGCTGGTTTAAAAAAAAAAAATGCATGACCAGGTGTAAAATAATTTGGGCCACCTCTTAATTTCATATTTGTCTCAGACCGCTGTGAGTTCTCTGGCAGATGATGCGAGCTAGGCTTAGAGTTGGCAATCTTCCGCGTGTTTTGAAATTCGAGTCTGGCGAGAACAGCGTTCTTCCATGAACTGTGCATTTGCCACCACGGAGAAGAGAAGAGACGCAAAAAAGAGGCGCAGCAGCGGCGCTTCCGCAGCCAACGACGGCAACATGGCTGGGCCTCGACGTCAGTGACGCGAACGTCGTAAAGCCGACATCATTCAAACAAGTGCCGCCGCGACCCTTTGATGGACATTAGCGGAAGAAACCCTTTCAAGGTTCGGTGTGGTTTTTGTTGTGAACATTTTCAGTGAAGTTCGATTCGTGGACCATTCCGAGGCGCTGCGACAGGACAGACGGGCGCCGGATTCAATTCCGAGGGCTTCGGCTCGAGAAGGAGCCGCCACTAACATGCAGCACGACTCTTCCGACAACGTCATACCCTGGAGGTTCGTCTTTCTCGATTCTCTATAAGAACCACTCAGTTTGAATGCGAAAAGCTTCAAGAAATTCCACGCCAGTTGAACTGGGGATATTATGTATCGAGGTGATTTTATACTCAATTTTTGGACATGTAGGTGATATTACACGGACGTGAACTCAAATAAAACCATCGGCGAACTTCCCCATAATATTTCAGAACTCCAAAGTCATCT
The DNA here is from genome assembly GCA_905338405.1 of Notodromas monacha. NCBI lineage: Eukaryota > Metazoa > Arthropoda > Ostracoda > Podocopida > Cyprididae > Notodromas > Notodromas monacha. Next base: position 62,812 of record CAJPEX010000083.1, on the reverse strand, counting down.
TGAAGCGGTATTTTACGAACATATGTTCGCAAAAAGGCCGATTTTTCGACTATCCAGCGCGCTTATTTGGTAACCGAATAAAAATAAATGATAATAAAACTGCAGACTGGACAGTGAACTTTCTATCGTTAACTTTCGTCAACCTCTTGAGCGAATTGACGACTGTGTTTAAGTTAATGATTCAAGTTGAGTGAATCCATTTTTTGGGCTTCTCTTGACGGAGTCAACATTTGGTTCCATGGAGAAAAAAAATGTGGTTTCTTAATACTGAACTGTTTTCTTTCACCCTCGTGGGGTAGAAATGGTTCTCTCATTGGCTCTGACCTTCTTGAGCTGTGATATTGAAGTGAATTTTTAAGAGATGAATAATTCGTGGTATGGGATTTGATTATCTTGACTGAGGCCCTTGAGGTTTTTAGGAATCTCTCTGGAGATGCATTTTACAATTTCTAAATGGAAGTACAGTAACTTTCTTGCATACGATCATCCGTTTCATTTGCTCATCGAGGGGAAAAACACTAATTCATACAGTCAAACTTCAAATGTTATTTAATCATTGGCGATTTAAACCTCTGATATCCGTTATCATTACTTGAACCTGAAGATAAGTTCAACGACTAGTTGCTCGTTTTTCTCTGCAAAGGAACTCGAGCATGGGAAGAATTTTCATCTGACTGTCCCATGATTTTTCACGGATTTCTTTGTGCTGAAAATCTGCTGGTGGGGCACAGCAATTCCACGAATTTTAGCTATTCTTGTTACTTCTACGCGTCATTTTTGACTGGTTCTGATTCACATTTTGACCACGTTCGGCTGTTCGACTGGAAGTATTTTTGAAATATTTTTTGAACTTCTACGAGTTATGCGATTTACTCCTTGTCTTCGGTATTTTCGATGCATTGAGTCTCGAACTAACGAAGCCTCTGAACTGGGTCTTGCGATAACACGCGAATACAGAGCTAGCGTTTCAAGGGCAGCAAACGAATGCCGAGTCCTTTTACTCAGTCCTGGTTGAAGAATAAGCAACGGATGGGATTTCATAAAAGCAAATTTATCCATCCAATCTCAGGTTACTGGGACGCTAAAATCCGTTTGTTCAAAATGTGTATCGTCCGGTTTCTTCGCTGTAAGCCATGTTTACAGTATTCCTTAGAGAGTGAGGTCATACGCACGCATCTTTAATTTTTCAAGCCTTGACTTTTTGTCGGATTGTTGGGGGTCGCTTGTTTCATGACCTCACTCACCGTGCTCGTGGTTTCTGTCAATGCGGAAATTTTGCGGGCAAAATAAAAAAAAAACTTTTCCAGAGTTTCCGGAGTGATGAGAGAAACAAGATCGCAGGAATCCGTCTCAACTGGGTCGACAGAACCGGGAATTTGAAAACAGAGAATAACCACCTCGGGTTTTCTCCACGCGAGTTACGACTGCAGTTGAGACGAATTAAGGCCGCCTCGCACAACGCAAAATGAAAATCCGTCCGAGAGACCCTCACATGTATTTCATCAATGTGTTCATGTGTCACTATGGTTTTGCTGACTTTGTGACACCACTTAACCTGTCATTTATTATTCTTGGACTTTGAATGAACGTCTATCGTAGATAAATTGGGAATTACTTGGCTCCCAAAACGTCACTGAATTTTCTAAAAGCCCTAATTCCTGAAATTTCGAACCTTCCGAGCGGATATGCGTCATAATCGTTTTCCAAGATTCTATATGGAGAACGTTTTCAATTTTTCCTATAAACTACTAGACTGCGCGTTATCATTTCAGTCAGACTAATGTATTCAAGTACAGTAAATTAAAAGAGTCGCGCACACATATAATGAAGAATTCATTTCAACCAAATTTTGAAAAAAAGCCTTTGATCGTCGCTAAAATTATTCTTGTGATAAACGTGCTCCACAAATCAAAAGTTTTAGACAATAAATGCATGAATTACTGTGAGTTATGAGTTTTAACTTTTGAAATTTCGAAAGGCAAAGCAAACATTTTACAAGAAAACTGAACGTTGTTGTGGGTCTAGTACAAGTTTCTTCTGTAATTGATCAATACATGCGTGAATTTTGATGCAATCCTCAAGGGATTTTTTATCCAGGAATGGAAAATTTTTAAACTTTAAATTTGCGTCAGGATTATTTTCGTTGTGCGGAGACGATCCGTTGCATTTCGGAAACTTGTCGAAAAAATGCAAAGGCTTTCGAATAACGAGGATTCTCCATTAGATTTTCCCTCTCTGGAGAAATCAGGAAAAATAAAGTCGTTTCGACAATTTTTAGCATACTATTCGCGTGTGGGGTGCTGTTTCTCAAATGTGCTGTGAAGCAGACCTAAGGGACCTTGGGTTTCGCTGAGTGCTGTTCTGTTTGTGGCAATAACGAGGCGCAAAGAAATCCTCCGCGACGCGAAACTCTCTTCCCTGTTCATACAACCATCCGGTAGTTGGTAAGCCGCCAATTCTTTCCAAGCGTTTCTTTCACGCGACCGAGTCGGGTCTGTGTGAAATTCTTTACGACCGTCGAACATGAATGCTCAACGCCAACGTTTTTAGACTCCCGGGGTTCTTATTGATATTAAATTTCAATGGCAGAGTCTTTTCAAAAAATATTTTCTCTACGCGGAGTTAGTTCACTAGTATATAAGAGTACTGCCGTGATCGTTCCAAGAAATGTTTAATAACTCCCTGGAGGTCAGAATCGGAATTTCTTCGGAATAAAATCTAAGTTTCAGAAAATTCAATGGAACTTACTTTTGATTCTTACTTCGCGATTCCGTGTTGAAAGACAAAGCAGAAGAAAATCCTACTCTCAATGAGCTTCCAGGATAAAGAAAATTTGTCAAATGATACAAAAAGCGCGAGAAATATATAAAGGCTCGAAGCATTGTTGGGATCCTGAAAAAATTCCTAGCTGAAAGTATCTTAAATACGCAAGACGTCATGGGATCCAGAAACTGCCATTTCGTCTGCGAATTACTGTTTCAATAAAGTGTACTCACCAAATTTCAGAGGACCAGGAAGAAGTGTATAGTCTTTTTAGTTTATATGATTTATCCTCAAAGACTCTTCCTAAACTGTTTGGTCAATTACAAACTTTCTGGTAATAAGCTGAACATCTTTTCCTTGAATTTTTAATCAGTAATTCCCTTATGCTTTGACTTTTCTCATTCCTTGGAAAAAGGGGATGACAATTCGTTATTCATGCATTTGTATGCATTTTTATGTGCATTTTCTTTTAATTCCTTTATGGTGATTTTTTAAAATGCAGGAATGTGTGAAATGGACCTTGTGAATGCTGAAAAGCAACAAAAATCTTTTATAGCCTAAAAATATACTGAACAATTCCCATCGCGTACAATGTGCCGATGCTTAGCCTGAAAGTCTAAACATATGTTTCCATGAGCCCCCTCGTCGTCGCTGAAGTGAGTTAGTAAAAAAACTCTTCCTTCATTTTCTTGCCAAAATTTTCACGGGGGGCATATCGTCTTCAGAAGGCCCCCGGGAAGCTTGACAGAGGTAATAGAGAGCAACTCAGCAGGAGAGCGATTAATTTTCTCCCCTGCCACGGAAAATACGTCGAGGCCGAGAATGTCGGGAATCTCGTGAACCCCGGAGTTTCCGGATTCTTCTCCATTCCATGAATATTCTCTTACGCAGAACCAACGGTAACTACGTAATGAGGAGAAGAAGCAAACGCACTTGCTTTTCGGCAAGTTCATAAAACACATTCTTTCAAGAGCAGAGAAACTGAAATAGATTACTCTAAAAACAATCGGAGGCGTTTGACGTGGCCACTGGACTGATGGCACATGGACATCGGTTATACGCAGTGTAGGCAACATTTTCATAGCATAAAGATAGTCATTTCAATCATTGGTGAAGCAGCAAAAGAAGTACATGGAAGAAAATTGTAATTTCATTTCTAGATCGCGCGGAGAGGACGGATTTAACGAAAACAGCTACGAGAAACTACTCAAAAACCGAAGCGAAAAAAATTAACGCTGGGCGGACAATTTTAAATCGGTACTGTATACACAGTACTGCGTCATAAATTTGATTATGTTTTTTCAGGGCTACATTGTGCAAACATTGCTTTCCGTGTCCTGAAAGTACGTTCCATCCAGAGAAAGGGTACGATAACCCTGATGTGTGATGTGGCACCTAAATATGCAGCTGGGTATTTGAACCAATGGTATTTCAGCAATCAGCATACAAGTTTACACCTGGCAGGTGATTCACAAGATTCTCCTGATGGTCTCGCATATGAAATAGGCAGTGCCTCCGTTGGAGCATAGAAAAGACATCAACTCAGAATGTGAAATAGAACTGCTGGTCATGATAACCATGAAACTTTACACCTGGCCTAAATACTGGTACAATTTTTTCCAGCCAGCCACATGCATACCACTAGTGATGGTACCTTGCTAGGTTTTAAGCAGGAATTCAGTATTTATTCATTATTCAGAATTTTTCACGAAAATCACAACTTTCATTATAAGAAACGAACTCATCATTTTCTGAACAAGGCACGAAATCAAAGTTGAAAGTTTGGTGATTGGTGTAATTATGTCGAAACCCGGAAAAAGCCCGGTCATTGATTCCATCGCGGAGAAAATGACTGAAACGTGATTCTCCCGAGGATGGATCATCGTTGGACTTAATTTTAAAAATAACATTGCAAAAAAAGCGTGGTTTTTGTTTCATGAACGAAGACACGAATTCACCTCTCGACGACGCTCATATCGTGACCACGGTTTCAGTCCTGCTTTTGATAATCGTTGGTGTGTTCACGAGCACAGCAGAGTGAATGGAGTCAATGGACTCATTCGAAAAAGATGCATTCGTATCTATTCTTTATCTATATTCTATGGAGACGCATGATCACTGCGTATGTGCGCTTCTTTGTAGCAATGAAGTACGTGTGACGCTGCAATTTTGTATATTTTTGCTGTCCCAGTGAATCTCATTACTTTCGTTATGGAAATTATTCACGCTGAATGCAGTCTTATTCTGAAAAATCTGGCCAGTCGTCTAGAGACTTTGGATTTGATTCGAAATCGTTCAACTTATATGCCTGAATTTATTGTAAGGGTTCAGATTTTCCGTGGAATGACTTCAGCGAGTAAAACCCTTTCCAAATGTGAGTGTGAGGTTCTCGAATGATTTACAGGGTTTCATCCGACTTCTAATAATGATAGACTCGGACATTTTGTCTTATTTCCTGCATTTTACAACTTCAAACATGGAGAAAGGTCTGAAAACCTCCTAACGCAGAATAATGTGTATCATGATTCATGCGCAACTCAAGATGGGATTATATAGCATGTTTCACTTTTTTTTTTAATAAATTCGTGCTTAAAGTTCATCTTATTCCCACTAATTGGTTTCGTTAAGTCCTCTATCGATGGAAATTTTTTTAGAATTTCAGAAAAATTTCCAAATGCATGTCATCAATTTTCAACGTACAGTATACAGTACGGTACATGCAATTCATAATTTCGGCTCTAAATTTTAATGCCTCACAAATTTACAACCTTCCCGGTGCCCTTCCGGGCTATTCAGACAAGTTGAAGAGAAAATGGAATAAGTGAACTCTCATTTATTTATACTGTACGAAGTTCATGAATTGCAGTTAAATGTTCAAGTCCAGAAAAATCCGTTAACGGTTTCAAGATTGCTTCGTGCGTCAGCAATTACATAATTACCTATGAAGACGCACGTTTTGTTCATCTCAGGAAAAATGAATCGGAAACACGTTGGAGTCACTGAGCGAAGTTGTTACTGTTTCCTTCAGAGGAGCCTCTCTTGAAAAAAAAATTATTTTCCCTTTCTTCTTGTACCTTTTGTTGTGTGAGGGCTGATTATTCGTGCGTGGAACACGATCAAGGCGCGTCCGTTTGACGTTAGTCGAGCCCACTGCGGTCATCTTTTTTTTGCATATTTATTTTCTTCAGACCGTGAATTATTCCAACCGTCGCCACTTGGAGTGCATAAGGAAATGAGTTACCTCTTCCTTCTCCCCTTGCATAGCACATAACCTCAAGGTTGATTCGGTGATTTTCCGAGGAAATGCCGAAATTCGAACTTGATTTTTCGAGGCTTGAACAGTAAAGTATTTTGCAGTAAAACTCCTTTACAACGAACCTCGCTACAGCGTATTTTTCCCTATGCCAAATCTTTTAATCGGCAGAAAATTTTAAAAACGTTCGAGCATCATCAAAGAATAAACTGTGCGCGTGGAGGATTTAGTTTCTACAAAAGTAAACAATATTTCATATTTATTGGAAATTTTTAACTCACTTTGAGAAGGTATGCCTTTCTTTCAAATGAATAGTGCTAAAAAGCCTCAATTTCAAAGGAAAAAGCAGGTATGAATGAATACGTTTATTTGAATACTGTATAAGCATTCATTTCTTCATCATCTAGTGTTTTTCATCATATTTTCAAGACATACAACACAGTAGATGAAGAAAGGCAGGCTGGCTATGTAAGAGAAGCACTGCATATCCAAAATGTTTCTCCTTCATTTCATCATTTTAAAAAATGAAGTATGACTGGTCTTAATTTATCTGTTGTAAACGCACCAATGTATTTATAATGTATTGCCCAGTTCTCCCAGAACGTCAGTTTAAAATCTGTTCCAAATCATGCATCTCAATATGGACAATTTTTTGTTCCGAAGATTTTTTATTAGGTCACTGCGGGTTCGCTATAACGAGATTTTACTGTGAATTGAAAACGGGATCGAAAGACGGAGAAATGTGTTGCGTACTTCATTTTTGCATTTAATTTTGGTCTCTATGACGCCACACAGATGTATGAGGGTCAGTTGGATTAATTCAATTTTATGTTTGAATAAGTATAGTGCTTTATCATAACGATACCCCTATCATCCAGTACTTGATTCCGATCTTATTCATTCCAATTGGCTGTTCAGGGTTCACTTCTTCTGCTTACCAGCAGGACACTATATCTGGAATGAATAAATTCAGCCAGCAGGATCTCATTTTACCGTATGACTGCGGCATTCATATGTACAGTACTCATCAACGCAAATATGACGTCACCAAACTCTTAGACTGCCCTAAATTTCCAAACCTCTCCAACTTGCAAAATTGAAGATGTCACAAATGATTCGTTGGAATTGTCACTTGCTTCAGAGACTCGTTTTTGCGAGTCAAAATAAATGAAATGAATTTATTTATCGGCGACATCTATTTGAAATTATATCTGATTTAAAAATTGAATGGCTATTTTCCGCTATAGTCACTTCAGGGAATAAAGAACTTTAATACTGTAGTTGAACATTTTCTAGATGTGTGAATACTCGGATTAGATACTGATTGATTGAGTGATAGATAAATTACAGTAGATTTATTTTCCGCTTTTCAGTGTTCACAAGGTTCAAATAATTTTCCCACATCCAACCCTGAATAGGATGCTATAGAAGTGTATAGATACTGATACAGCATCTTATCAATTTGAATGAGTACATCATTTTTGAGCAACCCTAGGCTGGATCTTCTTTATTATACCGTAATCTCAGGAACCTAGGAATAAATGCTGAATTTCAAGAGTCAATGTGAAATTTTATAAAATGCTCCGATAAGGAAGCAAAACGCTGTATGCTGAGAAGAGTACGAGTGAGCATTGGTACCGTTTAAAAGAATTACTGTACAGTACTACAGTGCGAATATGATTAAACCACCCCGTTCCAAAAATAGGCATGAGTACCGTATAAGGAATATTAACAGACGATCAGGTTACGGTCAGTTTTTCGGAAAGTGGGCCTGAAATCTGAGTGGCGGACTATACAAGAAAATTTCCGAGTTTTCTATCAGTATGGGGCTCTCACGTGGCATATCTTCAAGCGAATTCGACATATTTTATTTCAAAAACGAAACTTTCTATTTATCTTCTTCTGAGGGTCTTACATATGTCCTTAGTTAACATCAGGCATTCGTCTCTGATGGAATTCATTATTCGTAACCGCTAAAAAGATCCTCTCAGGGCAATTGGTAGGGCTACAACGTGCAAATGCCCACCGACAAGTCGATTCAATTTTTTTTTTGCGGCCAAAACATTTTGCACTGTGGCAAACGCTTAAATCCAGGTGCGGCCTATACTCGCATGAATAATATCCAATAGTTCTTCGGTAGAGTTCACAAGGTGCACTACAGTATTTTAAATCTTGACTCGCATCATCAGAATCTCGGGTTTCGGTTCATCCGCGGCTTGCGATACAGAGCCATCCCGAACCCGACTCGCAGCCGCGGCGCGGCACCCTTATCGACCGAGTCGCCAGAAAACTGGTTCCCGAAGGTACGCCACAGATGGATGGATGGAACCCGGCCCCGGAGGAGCAAAGAAAGGTGCGCTGTGGCAACCCCGGGCATCCCAGCAATATATATGAAGTCGGTCGGTTTCTCTTCCGTACGCGGAAACGGGTGTGGTGACTCAGAGGTGACTCGAGCCCATCGCTGGCTGACGCCTGCGAGTCCGCTCAGTTCAACTACGACGGTGCGGGCCCGCGTGTGCGTTTCACTAACGTTGACGAGAATAAGTCTCTGTGATGGTGAAATGTGTTTCAAACTTTGATTTTCCTCACCGTTCTCTCAAGATTCATCCGGTGATTCGAATTCCGAAGAGGGGAAAAGTTCCTCAGATAATTATAAAGAAAATCGCGGTTCAGGCCAGAGCGTGTCGAAAGAGTGCCTTATATGATAACAACAACGATCCTCATAACAAATGCGGATGATTCAAGATGCTGTGTGTACGTCACAAAACGGAGGAAAACTTGTGAAAGGAACTTCGTCGTCTACATTTTGATGGGTTCTGTTATGGAAAATGTATAACCCGTCGCGGGAAACATACTGTAATTCGAAAAATGAACGTTCTTCATGCGAGTGGACGATGTAAAATGTTGGCTATCACAGGTAAATTTGTTTCTGGCCATATTATGAGGTCTTCTTGAGGATTATACGATTGTTCAGACAAAAATGGTAGAGTTACCTCACCATCTCAGGACTATGCAGCAAAAAATGCAACATTTTACACCCAGATGAAGATTTTATAATCAGATTTTTTTTAACGTTTTAATGTTAAATGTCATCAGATTATGAACTGCATTTTGAATTGCTCGAAATTCAGTAAAAAATTACTTGGTTCCTCTGTGTCTGGTTGGCAAGTCAATGTCCCAAACGTTTCGTTTCTTCTTTAGTGTTTATTTCTGTTGGCGCATGTTTCAATTTTTTGCACAAATCCGAAAGCTTCTGTGTATCCTGGGCACGTATCCTTTACCACCTGCGCGAGAGCCCAAGTACCACTAGTGGTACGCATACCGCTTGTTGAAAAGCGTACCTAGACAATTGAGCGCGTCCCAAACCTATAAGCGTAAAATAAACTGAATAGAAAACAGTACTGCATCATCTGCATGCTCATGCATAACAGCTTCTCAGTGTCAGAGAATGATGCCACGAGGTTGGTTCAGATAAGATACTTCTATGAAAAATGAAAAAAAATCACCAACATTCATTGTAAACGTCATGCCGACTGATTTTTGTCATTCCGGCCTGACACCATTAATACTTATTATTACCCGAGGAAAACCCGAATTTGCAATCAGAAATGCCTATAAAACGGCAAATATATGCCGAAAATAGTGCGCACCAAAAACATGGAAACTCAAATATGCAGTACAGATGCAAAATACTGTAGCTTATCTAACCATTACGCAGTTATGCATAGCTACGTTAATTACCCCAGCTTTTTCATGAAGATGAATTTCGCACTTTTTCCAAGAAAACGGCGTCTGAAAAATATGGCTCTGAAAAGTCTGAATTGAATGAAACTTGGCTAAAAAAAATGTTTGTGCGGGTAACGAAATAATTAAATAACCGATTTTTTGCGGTTTTTGAGGCTAATGGTTGGTGATCGCTATGGTTTTTCTCATCTTAAATCGTTGATACCTTCATTTTCTTATCACAATATTCAAAACAGGCTGTTTTTATATCTGCCGTTTTGAAACACGCTCGATTACCTCGGTGTCACATTTTGAGTTTGGAATGACTTGATGCGCGATTCCCCAATATTCTCCATTCTGTTTAAACATGTATGGTATTGAGTACTTTGAAAGCGATGAGGAGGCTCACTCGTTAATAGTTCCTGAGAAATTAACCCGGATTTTTTGCCTCGTAAAACGTATACTGTACTTGGTCTTGTTGCTGCTGGCGTGTCACGGAGCGTGAAACCGGGTAAAGAAAAACGCGTTCCGCAAGAACCCACGAGAATTTTCTTCCCCATCTCTGCAGCTTTCGCTACGCATTTTATGGAATAAGTACCAACTGCTTTTTCCGAATCCCTCCGAACAGACTGACGCAATAAAAACGCTGTCTACCCTTTCCGGAAAATTCCTTCGCGAAAGTTTGAGTGCATTCCATGTCGTAGCATTTGAATCGCGCGTTAGAAGTACCGCGCGTAGAGTACACCGTGAAGGCACATTTGGATATACAATCTAAGTGCAGTACTTAAAGTTTCACGTAGGTTTTCTAATAGTTTCATGTACAGATACTGGAGGACATCCTACGCGGTGTTCGAATGATATGAATACGCAGCAAGAAAGGGTTTAGTTTATATAATTTAAAGGACGAAAGGTTCAGAACTCCAGACGCGCAGTTTGTACGAACGCTTCTAGCCTCAAGTCACGTTTCGACCCTACGGCAGTTTTTGATTTAAATGTCATGTTTAAATCTATATAAATTTCTAAATCTCTATAAAAAATAATGTAAAAAATATCTCTACTTATATCGTGGACTTATTGAATCGAATTCAGAATTGCCTGATGAGATGACGATATGTTCAATCCCTACGTTTCATCGTTCATTTTTTTTTAATGGAAAAACCACGGCATGCAGAAATTCGATGATTGCAACCGAAGGGTCTTTGGAAAACTTTTTAATGCACCCCTTTCTTGTCGACATACTCTGAAAGAAGACTCGAGTTCGCTTCTGCTGAACCTGTATAAGAGGATAATCAGAGAGTACAATACAGCTCCAACGGAAGAAAATCCGTTTGCGTTAAGAACACTCCACCTGATCTTCCCCTATGGATGTTATTAGAAGTGAATAAAAATAAATCTTGTCATCGCTACCGCCCTTGAATCAATAAGCCCAGAAGTTTATTGTTATGCATTTCATTCACAAGATATGCATCCCCTTGCATCCGAAAGCGTCACGGGTTGCTCCTGCATTCAAATGCGAATTTTGATGAATTTTCGGAGTTCTGTATGCGTGAAGCAGCAGCAACGTGATTCTCTTTGGGGTTTGATGCATACTTAAGGATCTTTTATGCCTGCGAATTATACGAAACTAAAAGTGTTTCACAGAAGAATTCAATATTTAAAATTTCGGAACTTGAGGAAAAAGCTTGCTGCATATGCGCATGAATGTAAGCATTAGTCAGCAAGAATCTCATCAGTTTAGATTTCTAGGATGTCAGGACAAATCGCTGAAGAACAGACATTCCCTCACTCATTCCAGTATTTAGTTTGATATGACGAGATTGTTTACCAATTTTTTCAGAAAATGTTGCACGATTTTGTCTTTAAAAAGTAAATAGAGATTGGAAGACTCCTGGTGGGAATGAAATATTGTGAAATTTGCTGCGTTTTTGTGACGTTTTCTCTCCCTGTTGAACCTATTTAGAGTTTTTATATTACGAAAATTGTACCTTGCAAATCTTCCAGTAGTTTTCTTCAGATGATCAGTGGTTGTTCGAAGAATCCGACTTTTAAAAAAGCACGAGAACCGCGAAGTTCTTGGCATTCCGGAATCTACTTGTGGTGTACCTGGAATTGAAAAAAGGGAAGGGTTCCGAAATGTGCCGATTTTCGGGATACAATAGTTCCTTTTTTAGCATCCTCTTTTTTTTTGTGCAAAGGGTCGTTTTCAGCCATGCGAATCCGTCGGTTGCCCTACTGTCGCTGGCGCGTAACCCTGGCTCACCAGCACATGCCCCGTGTTTTTCACGGACTTCAGACATAATCATAATTCATGTTTCCGGAACTCAGGTGCACGTGGTAGCTCCAAATTTCCCTAAATAAATTGAGCGGCGCTTTTGCCTGGTCGGGCAGGGGTACTGAAGTTGTACTGTATTTCCAAGTGCGTGAATTCACCTGAACTTCCCTTCTCCGCCGGAAATTCATTCTGCGCGGTACTTCGGCCTGTTACCTGTCGAAACAGATTTTGAACACATGTTTTGAAATTTAATTTGCTCTCCAGGTATGCTTTGTCGAGGGTTCGTGATGCCATTCGTTGTTGGTGATTTGCAATTACAGCATTTCGCTTAGAAGTCTATCTTTGAATTTTCGCAAAGAAATGGTAACCTGAAAATTCGAGCTGTCTCAAAGTCGTTCGTCAAGCATCAGTTCATAATAGTTCACCATGTGCTCAACTAAGAAAAAAAAAGGAATTTTCAAGTATTTTCTAGTACCTGTACTTCATTGTCGGACCATACTCGTGATCATCAAGTTTCTTGGCATTTGGAATGCTAGTGCTGAACAGAGGTAGTTTTTGTGAATGCCATCTTTCCAAGGTGTACGTCACTTTTGATGCGGGATTCCAATTTTTTGAAATGTTGTAAAGCTTATAAAAATGATTCGGTGGTAGAAAGAAGCCGTCTTTTGGAAGCCTCGGGCAAACTTCAAATTTGAGTCCAATATTCTGCTCCTTCACTTGCGATTGATACATGGTCAGCCTTTAACATGTGGAAATGGGAAAAATATTTGAACAGAATATACAAAAAGAACGTCTGAATGTCCAGAGGTTCAATATGCAATATAGTGGAAACGACAAAAACGCAAGAATTTTTCAGTTTTTCAAAGAACATTGACTCTTACGAAATTTTAAAAGAAAATTTGATGAAACTGCGAATCTCTAGAGTATGAAATGCAGCGATTTTATTCACCGATATATATTAAAGAATTTTTTTTTAATTGGAGCTGCACGCGAAATTCTAAACACGAACTTGAAAAAATTTGCATTTTGAAAGTCGCTTGGCAGTGGAGAAGCTGCAGCAGTCGCAAGTTAGGCTTTTCAAGATTTCTTCTAACTACGTTAAATAAGATGGAAAAAGGAATTTTTGCGCTTTTTCAAACGTCACGGTGAATTTACGGGTGTACCGAAGCACACGAGTCCAGTGGATACCATACATCCAAGATATTCGGCCATTTCCGTTTGTTTACACTTCATTTCACGTGAAATTTCCCACACGCAAAATTATCAACTGGAGTTGAACGGATTTTCATTTCAAAAGCATTCAAGTTGGTGCATCTCCTCTCTTTCTGTGCTTTGAGAACAGATGGTGCACTCAGATGGGATGACATTCTTCATGGTCCCCGCGTTCTCCGCCTTTTTTTTTCATTCTTTTACGACTTTTCTTGTTAGGAAAAAGGGGAATTGATCGGAATCCAGTCACATCACGTCGCAGTTCCGAATGCCGATCGACAGGCAGAGAGGCTTTTTGATTGTCACTCCTTGTTGGAATTGGTGGGTGGGTAAACGAGGCCGACGCGGAGGCGAAGAAACTGTGCCCAAATCCGGAACCCGGTGATTCAACACCGGGGAACGAGTTTCCTTAACCGCTCATCCAATCGCCTTATCACGCGTGCTGGGAGATAAGCCGGGGCTGCGAGACTATGACGTTATAAAATGTGCAATCCCGAAAAAAAAACTCATTCTTATACAGTATTTTGCTTTGGTATTCGACGCCGAGCCCAGACAGGTTCGAATCTAAGAACCTCCTGCCGTATGGTTTGGAAACACATAAGATACTCGGAATAAATTAGGTTCAGGGTTTAGACTTTTTTTTATTCAGGATTCCTTCCCTTTCAGGATACAGTACTGGAGCATTCGCAAAATACCTCCTGTGCCCACGACTGACTTTCAATTCAAATTGAGAACGCTTTACTTGGCATTCGTTTGAAAAATTCCGTGTAGAATACACTGTATATTCAAATTGAATCTTGATGCAGTTTCTGATACATTTTGAGCGAGTGATTATTGACAACCTTGTCGTTATTCCAATTTCTACATTTGACACTGTAATACTCTTCCTCTTAATTTTTTATTAACGAGTTTATATTACAGTACAGTGTATGTATCATTCGAATCTTATTGAAACTCGGACTTGAGACTTCATTGTAATAGTGAGGCTGGGATTCTTGGAACATGTGCCAGTGCTATGGGCTTACACAATTTTTACCATTTCGAAAAGGCCCTTCCGCGTTGTCGGTGCAGTATCGATGAATTGCTTCTCAGACCAGATCGTACCCGGCGGTGCCCCACGGGTTCGACGCATTCCCGAGCCCAATCGTCGAACGGCGGTTTAACGAACCCGCGGGCGACGACGTTCACGCTGGTTCACGGCTGGTCGTTCCCGTGTGGTGGCGACGAACCCACCTCCCAACACGTGCTCTGGACTATTCCTTCAGCACACAAACAGAGGTTTTGCTTCCATTTGCATGTGAACCCTGTGCTGAGTGATATGATACATATACCGTATTTCATTGTAGCTAAGTTTACGCGTGTATAGGCCGAGTGAGTGAATAGGCCAGAACTGGACGTTGAGCCAAAATTTCAGCGAGAAAACGGCGTAGGCCGCGAACAATTATAAAAATGTTCGAGCTTTTACCCCAGACAAGACGGCAAATGTTTTAGCGTAAAAATCACCGATAGCGGAAAGAATAATGGACCAGTTGCAGTATTTGAAATCCAAAGAATTTCCGATCTATTCCTTCTGGGGTGGACGAAAGAACCACTGAAAAAACAAATTGTTACTTCGGTCCCGTAAGAAATCACAATACAGTGTTTCAAGTGTAAACGAGACTGCGATTAGATTACCGCGAGTTTTTCGAGGGAAAATTACCACGTGAAAATGGTGGAAATGGTAGACTTCTCTGACTTTTGATCTGTCACTCACTTTTCAAAATTGGCATGGATAGTCAAATTTAATTTTACTGTACTACCTCCTATTCCACAATAGATTCAGGACTATCCCCGAGTATGTGTTCCCGTTTTTAAAGAACACGACTTTCAACCAAAACAATGACAAACGACTCTGCACTTAATCATAAATATTTGATTATATGTCTCCTCATGTCAAAGAATGTGAATCCCACGCTTGAGACGGATCCCGAATCTGATAAGGTTCTGAGAAGCATTAGTTCAATCTTGATTCTGTTCCGCTGGTTTCCTAGAATGTATGTGTGACAAACTCAACATATTCTTTCGGGAGAGTTTTGTATCTTGGACATTCTTGGAGTGAAATTGTTCTATAAAGTGTTTTAAACGCTCTTATGTAGTGGATATTGTTAGAGGGATTTTATTTAATGAACTAAGATGTTCAATTGCTTTTCAGGATAGATTTATCTTTGTCCCATCGCTTGTGGGCAGGAATTTCAGATCATCTGTGTACTGTTCTGTGTTGTAAGTATGATTCAACCTTCATTATCGACCGCAAATTGAATTTGGTGTACTGAATTCAATCTAAATTGGGATTGAACACGAAATACTATAGGCGTGAAAGTCAACAATCGTTTCACGCGACGCAATAATTTTTTGCATACCAAAAGCTCATTGGTCAGAAGAGAATTCCTCATACGTACACGTTGCATTTAAACTTGTCAATGCGTTAATGCGTCTTGGCAGATGGCTGAGATTAAGAGCAACAGTGAAGCGTGACTGAAGGAATCCAGCGCTTTCTCTAGCTTTCTTTCGCTGATGACAGGTTTTTTCTAAGAGTTTTTTGTTGCGGTTTTTTTTTTTTGAGTGTATGTGCTCACGTTCTGCTCCCATAAAGCATTCTTCGAATCGAGTGAAATACTTGAACGGAAGCCCGAGTGATGGGGGAATTCTTCCGCTCGCTTCCGGGTTCTCTGAGCATTTCCCGTCGAGTCGAAGGCCGCGAGCTGCGTTATTTTCCAGCCAACGAACAGCACCCAGCTGCCGGGCTGCGCGGGGCCGGGGTCATGGCCGCAGCTGCGACGGCGCGGCCCGGGTCATTTCGGGGAACGCATTTCGAAGCGAACCCTCGCGATGCGGCTCGCTTTTCTGCAGAGCCCGGATCTCGGGTTGCGGAATCGCGGAGCTTTGGAAGGAAAGGCATGGGTTCTAGAATTATTGGGAACCTCGAGTGTTTCCCAAGAATGTGGAGGAAAGCAGAAGATAAATTCTGCAAGAGAGCGGGTTTCGCCGTTCCTGGAAACCCGCATACAGTACTTCTCTCGCGCAATGGCATGCAGTTATCTTTCAGACTCACGAACAGCTGATTTGGGTTCCGTATTTCCGCGCACATGAACTCAACTTTTGATAATTTCTTTCCCGGAAATCAGAGAGCTTTTAGAGTGAAGAACATTTTGTATTTATGACAATGCACCGCGATGAACTTAATTCTGCGGATGCGTTCCCAGCATCAGAAAATTCACCAAAAATTGAAAAATTTACTATTGGAAGTGTGGATGCGTAGAAACATACGTGCACGTTATTTCTTCAAGGTACTTGTGCATGTTCGATTTTTCATTCGAATTTGAAGTTTTGTGCGCCTTTTAGTCCGCCACGAAAACTACAAATCTCAGCATATTCAAGCAGGCATTTTCATTTTGTGACAGAGGAAAATACAGTAAATGAGTTGGGTCTTTTATTGAGGTGTGTCGTCGCGTTAACATTTTTCGATGCATGCGTATAACGTCACTCGTATCTTGCTTTGCATGATTTAGTACGAATTTGAGACTTGATTCACCGTGATGTGGATTTCAGGTGAAGTCAGGGTCATGAAAAGGAATGCAAGAACATTACGAAGATTCAACGCGAATAGAAAACTGAAGGCTGCTTTTAAAAGCGCGATATTTCATGAAAATCCCGTCATGGAACCATTTCTCTCCCAGCCGTTCGACATTTAGTGCTTCAAGTTCCTCATCTGAAGTGGTTACATAATGATCGTTTACGCCTACTTACGCTTTTAATTGCCTCGAAGAACATTGCGGGAGTGTTTCCAGAAGACTAAACCAAGGTCGAGCAGTTGGAATATTCTCGGGATGCCCGGGCATCAAGGAACTACATGAAACCACGGGGATTCCAATGCCAAGGAAATTCCGAACGCAGCTGTGCAGCATCACGGGGAAGATAAAACGTTTAATTTGAGCTACAACGCCGATGAAATTCTGCGGAAATCAATTTTGAGAGCCACAAGAACGCGCGAAATTTCTGACGCACCTGTGAGAATCAGTTGCCATTTCTCGTGATATGGTGGCTGTTTATTTTTTCACAATGAGTCGTAGGAATTTTGGCCGGAATATTGATGACGTCCCGCTTTTGTTCTGTGCACCACTTCTACGACGGAGACGAAACTCTTGCGCAATTTGTTTCCAGCACTATCTAAGCTGTTGTGGTAGGAAGCGGTCCGTCTCACCGAACGGAATCGATTCTCTAGTGACTGGGTTTTATGCGAAATTCTTCGTTTTTTTTTATTGCGAGTGCGAGCTGACGCGAAAAATTAGAATCAATCGTCGGGCTAAAAACGAGTTACTCACGAATCTCATCGTGCTATGAGACACTCGGCAGATAAGTGATCCAATGCATCTTTTATTCCCGATCGGGTCGGCGAGTCTTCGTTCTTTTCTTTCCCGTTTCCGGACGATGTGACCTTGCGGCGTGCTTCTCGCCGCGGGTCGTGCGGTCACTCGAAATTTCCCCTCTACTCTCTGCGCAACCTTGCGGCAACCCGGCACGCAGCACTTCCCGTCTTGTCTTCGTTTCTCTCTGGTGCCTAACAGTCGCCATGCGGAGCCCATACTGGCCGCCTGGTTTGTGATTCACCCGCTGGGCGTTTTCTCTCCCCACTTTCTATATGTGTGGATGAGTGTCCTAGAAAAAGGATTTTTCAAGTGGTGGTTCGCGCACCACTGGCGGTACCGTGGATGAAAATTCCAATTTCGAAGATTTGAGGAAGGGAAATTGATCAAATTGGAAAAAGAGTCAGAAGTTAATGTGCGTGGGAATCAGAATGCAAGGTATTGCGTCGATATTTTGAAATATTCAGCAGTTGATGCATCGTGAATTTTAGTGAAAGTTGCAGATAAAGCGCACACCACGTCTTGAATGTAGCTCAATTCTGATGTTGTTGTACGTTTACTAATTTTACAGGATCATCACATTTTTCAAACTCGATTAGAATAATTCCACAGCAATATTCTTTCTTGTTTTCATTTCACAGCTGGATCATTTTTAATATGTTGGTAAAACACTCTCTTGTTAAATGACTAGCTTCTCGATAATTGAAATCAGGAGCATCTGTAAACTGCGCAACAATTCTATCCGTGCTGTGAAATCAGTGGAGCTATAGCTGCTGAAGTGGATTTTCAAGCATGTCAAGTTTTCATTTTGTATTTAATCGTTCACCCGATCGGAAATAGGAAAAAAAATTCTTAAAATTTTGAAATTTATGGATCGTGAAAACTGAAGGACATACGAGTGTGTCCTGTGTGACCTATATGTTGTGTGTGCTATGTGTTGTGTGACGCCTTGGAAAGAAAACGGATTTGCTTATACAGTATACGTGATCCGGTTATTTTTCGAATGAAAAAAGAACTTTTTTTCATGCAATTTTTGAAAAATCACTTCCGAATCGAATGGCCTTATAGATTTGTGTGAGGATGCCAATCCATTGTGTGATCCAAAAATATTCAGCCCTTGAAAATATGTTAACAGTACCTTCCTGTCTCACTGAGCATTGCAGACGAGTCGAAAAAAGGTTCCGAGTCTGGAACAAATCTACAAATGTATAGAAAGATATGTATAAAAGTTTTATAAAATATGGCAACGTAAAATCTGATTTATTTTCGTTTTTTTGGTCGCAAATTGGATTGGCAAAATTAATTTTCCGTTGATGAATACAAATAATTTACTGTAAATTGTTTTGCATGTGGTGATGTCAGATACAAGTTTATTCATTTTCTGACCCCAACCAGCACATTGAATTGTACCAATAATTGTGAGATGAGTGTTAGCATCGAAGGTCCACCGTTAGCAAGCATTCTTTTCAGTATGAACTTTGAAATGGCTACAAATTAAGTTTTATTCTAGTACAGTGAATGCGGGAAATTCCTATAGCGTTCCGACTGATGCTTCTTTTTTAGTTCAAACTCGAAAAGATTTTGTGTGCATCTCCTGCGCTGCCAAAAGTGGATTCTCTGTGAGAGATGACCCGTGAAACACGTCCTTGCAGCTGAGCCCTGCACGCTAACCTGTACGTGAAGGAAAGAACCTCCAGCTTCCTGGTTCGGATCCGGAAACGCGGTTCTCTCGCAATTCGTGGATGTGTTCATGGAACGGAAATCCGCGGGTTCGCAGATTACAATGCGGAATTCCCCGACATCGCGACTGATGTTGTAATCGAAAATCTGCCTTGTCATCTGCGACGTGGAGGAATTTGGAGCAAATCCAAGAACAGCGAGTCCTGCAAAGTTTTTTTCAACGACAGTATAATTGTGATAGGTCCAAAAAAATTCTCACAGACATACTGGAGACTCAGAGTTAGTTCGAGTTTTCGACAATATCTGGGTTCATCTCTGTTCGTTTAGACTGGAATGAAATTCTCATGACATTATCTAATCTGGCTTCAATCCAATCTCCCTTCTTCGCAACAAATCGCTCGACTCCGAAGAATAGTGGATACAAATATATGTTTGGGAGCATGATCGCCCAACTGAGTGCCTCTCTCTGTTTGTATCTGTTGTACTGTTCTCCGTGTTTTCTTGTATTAAATTGCAAATTTTCACTAATTAATCTCTCATACATTCCCTGATGATTATGTCAGGCAGCAGGACAATTGTATACAGCATTTTCTTGGGACCTTTTATGGAATGCTTCGCAAGTGATGAAAAATTCCAGTCATAGCTGAGATTTCCAAAATGAGAAAATTATAAAATTTTTGCGTGTTCGAGCACTTTTGTGTAGGAATGGTTAAGCAAACTATGTGTCAATCACGAGGAATAATCTTCTTATTTGGAGGATGCTCATTTAGGTGTCGCTCAGTTGTCCGTGGCGATCACTGAGGTGGTCTCAGGTGTACTGTATATATTGTTCAGATGCTGCGCATTCCGAATTGACAATCATTTGACCCTGCACCGTTTTAAGGTCTACTTCAATATTCCGTCAGTAATTCTTTCATTTTATCTTTTTTTCAATTGCTGCATTTTTCAAGATTCGTGTGAGCAAAATTTTTCTGATACAAACATGCAATTTGAAAATATTATAATCATACGATTATCTTTTATATATTTCTAGTCCTGAATTTTGACGTATTTCCAGAACAAGCTCGAACAGTGAATTTTGCAGTTTTTGTTCGAATGTTCTCTTATGCGTGATGCGACCGATTCAGAAAATATCTGTGAAGTTCTGGAATGAAAATTTTCCTGATATCAAAAACTGGAGAAAGATGCATTTTCTGGCACCGATGATTGAAAATCTGAAGAGGTTATGCGTCGAATTTTCTACGTGTAGAAGAAGGGTTAGATCGCGTAGGGCATAATCGCATTTTTATGCAATACCTACAATTCAGGCCGCAAAATAAGTGCGGTATTTATTTGAATATTCAGATTATATGCCGCCGCCAAAAATTGGTCGATCTGTTCGCGCGTGAATGTGTTTTTTTTTAGTGACTCGATCAATTTCAAATTCTATACAATTGTGCATTCCGCAAACTGTATTATTATATTTTTTGCGAAGGTAATCACGTTCTGAAGAGTTCAGAGTTCGAAAGTCGGTATAAATCTCGACAGATTTCGGTACAGTACTCATTTGCTTCGTTATCGCGCGTCGCTTGAAGTTCGAGTGGGTGTTCGTGAACCCAGAAACCATGGCTGCCAATGCTGGCAAGGTGGACATGAATGACCCGCAAGTGCGGAAACTTGTGTACAATATGTACCGAGGGATCCTAGGCTCCTACAACGACCAAGCCAATTCATCGCTGGCCGCTGGACCCGAGAAACGGGTTGTGCAGGATAAGGGCGTCTACGACCAGATCGAAAGCATGGCCCAGAGCCTGGACAAACAGTGAGTGTGCAATTCCTTGATTACTCAAATATCAAGTGCCATTGATGCACGAGAAACACCAGGAGTTCGGCATACAAACTCCAGAACGACGATTCTGCTAACATTTAATAACTATTCAATAATATTTAATGGACTGCGCAATTGAAACCTATTTCAGAAGGTTGCAGCTGTAGAAACCCATCGTTGGAACATTTTCGTGAGTAAAATAATCGAGAAACTCTACAGTAAAGCATGTAGTGGAATATAAGACTCTCATTTTCCCTGAAAGAATTAAGAAATGCATTTTAAAAACAATGGCGCATTGAATTCGCAAGCAAAAAAGTGAATCGTAATGGACACAAACGTACATTATTTGAATCATTTTAGGATCAGTCTGGAGGGTGATTCCTACGAAATAGAGAAAAACCAACGATTAAATGAGCAGCCGAGAAAAATAATCAAAATTTGTTCTCTCGTGGTGGATTAGGTCAGTGAATTGATGATGTTTCAGTGATGCTTAAAATTTGTGGCGCCCTTGGTCTGAAATTGTTCGCATCTCACGAATAAGCAAATGCAGGATTTTTGAGTGTTTTACTCTTTTCTTGGAATAGTCATGTATACTTTTTTCCAATCATGTTGATGGATTATTTCTGGTCACTTCATCCCGGAAGAATAAATTCTTAAATCTTATTGAAAATCCCTTCCTTCAAATTCGTGATGCTCACTGAATGGATCGGAAAAATGGAAGTTTGAATTATTAAACCCAAATGTCAAAAATAGCAGTCATACATTTTTTGAGATACTGTATAAGTGCATTACATGCGTAATTTTGAAATCCGATGCACTAGAAGGATCAAGAAATGATTCGTATTGAATCAATCAAGTGTAGATACAGTAATGAATTTCTTCTTCGTTCAGCTGTGTTAATTGTTAATTTATTTTTACGAAATAACGTCCACCTTATAATCAATATATGTAGTGACAAAATTTAATCACCTCACACAAAAATTTTAAATAATTTAAACTTTGCATGGAGTGCATTATTAAACATCGGCGTGTCCATGAATTTAAAAGCTTACAGAAGCTTGTGAACTGCCAACACATGACGCATTTCATGGGTTCTTTCTTGAATTGAGAAAACATACTACAGTGAAGTGTCTGCCGTTTTACAAGGCCCATATGGAAGTCCAATAACTCGACGACATTAACATTACAAACAAGTATAAAGGAATAATGTCCAAAGAACACGGAAAAAATCCGTCCAGAAGGTTACTATAAAACGGCAGTCATCTTTTTAGAGAGAAAATTCATTGATTCAGAACTTTTATTCCCCATTGAGCAAAGTCGGCGTCGACTGCGGTATAATTTTTTTATGATCCTTTTATTCTGAATTAAAATTCGTCTGGCATTGGAAAATTAAGCTTGTTACGGTTCACGAGCGCGAATAAACCCAAGAAAAAACGGCTCAGTTCCAATATTCATTGACTTCTGTTCATTATCAGCACTGTTCTGGCGTATCACTTTTTTGTGAAAGGTAAAAAGCATGAGCTAAACATTGATAATAGTCATTCAGACGGCCAGAATATGTAACGCGAAACTTCCGCGAATTATAAATTGCCAGATCCTGACAAATATTTACTTATTGAAATTTTTTGAAGAATTGTTGAAGATTTTTCTGCGTATAGGCCATCTTTCCGCTAATTTGTGCCTTTTCAGTTTCGTTCTCTCCTGAAATCGCTGGCTAACAACGGGGTGTGGTTAGTGCGCTTGTGAATCTAAAATTGCGGTTCATCTATTCTTACTACAGACCTAGTAGTCAAACCACTCGAAGTCGAATTTCAAGGGACCAGCAAAGAAATTCAACTTAGAGAGGTTTGGGGTTGGGAGGGTTTTAGTTGAGAAACAAGCGTTTTTTCATCATGGGGAAGATGGAAGAATTGCCGGACATTGTAATCGCTAATATTGTGGGCCTTGAATTGCTTTCTAAATGACTTGACAGGATGCTAAACTTGGATGCAAGGGCTCATTTGCCCAATCAGACTTTCACTTCCTTTTGAAACACATCCAGTTGGATTTTTTATTTCTTTTCTCTTTCCTGTGTCAAGAAAATGATACCCAAATGGTCTCAGAAAATTTGAGAGGTTTGAGAGGGAAAGCTTTTGAGTTGGAGAGCTTTTTTTAATACACTGCTTTGAAGGGAATTCAGTCAGGGATTTGAAAAAATTTCAACTTAGGGAAGTATTTCTTTTATTGTTTTTTCCCATTCCTTGGCAGAGTTTAGATTTTCTGGTGGCGGGTGGCGCATTTTAGTTTGACCCAAGGTCATTGAAATATTCCCAGGTCAAGAAGGCCTAAATCGGGAAAATCCTAGAGGCACTATTTTTTTCATCTTCCATTCAAATCCTATGCCGGGGATGCATGAAAAAATGTTGACCAGTATGAGGGATTTTTCATTCTAAATTCTCTGCAGGATAAAAAAAATATTGGACTTCTTTTTCTTAACGTAGGCCTTAGTACAAAAGCAGAATTTTTTAAATTACCAGTGCTCATTGGAACAACATTTTGCAAAAATATCCCAACTTTGCCGCACAAGGATTAATTTAGTGGGTGTAACAGGTGACACACGCTCATGCAAGCTTTGATTGGTTGCCAACTTGATTGATCTCTTCATCGGTATGTTTGACCCNATTATTAAACCCAAATGTCAAAAATAGCAGTCATACATTTTTTGAGATACTGTATAAGTGCATTACATGCGTAATTTTGAAATCCGATGCACTAGAAGGATCAAGAAATGATCCGTATTGAATCAATCAAGTGTAGATACAGTAATGAATTTCTTCTTCGTTCAGCTGTGTTAATTGTTAATTTATTTTTACGAAATAACGTCCACCTTATAATCAATATATGTAGTGACAAAATTTAATCACCTCACTCAAAAATTTTGAAATAATTTAAACTTTGTATGGAGTGCATTATTAAACATCGGCGTCTATGAATTTAAAAGCTTACAGAAACTTGTGAACTGCCAACTCATGACGCATTTCATGGGTTCTTTCTTGAATTGAGAGAACATACTACAGTGAAGTGTCTGCCGTTTTACTTCCGGGTATACCTTCAGGTTATTGAGCTGCTGTAATTGTAATGTTTGTTCATATTTCCTTATTACAGGTTTCTTGTGCCTTTTTTAGGCAGGTCTTCCAATGATATTTTGCCGTCAGTAGAAAAATAAGAGAAAGTTTATTGATTCAGAACTTGTATTCCCCATTGAGCAAAGTCTGCGTCGACTGCGGTGTAATTTTTTTATGATCCTTGTATTCTGAATTAAAATTCGTCTGGCATTGGAAAATTAAGCTTGTTACGGTTCACGAGCGCGAACAAACCCAAGAAAAAACGGCTCAGTTCCAATATTCATTGACTTCTGTTCATTAGCAGCACTGTTCTGGCGTATCACTTTTTTGTGAAAGGTAAAAAGCATGAGCTAAATATTGATAATAGTCATTCAGACGGCCAGAATATGTAACGCGAAACTTCCGCGAATTATAAATTGCCAGAGCCTGACAAATATTTACTTATTGAAATTTTTGGAAGAAGTGTTGAAGATTTGTCTGCGTATAGGCCATCTTTCCGCTAATTTGTGCTTTTTCAGTTTCGTTCTCTCCTGAAATCGCTGGCTACCAACGGGGTGCGGTTAGTGTGCTTATAAATCTAACATTGCGGTTCATCTATTCCTAAAAACCACTCGAAGTCGAATTTCAAGGGACCAGCGAAGAAATTCAACTTAGGAAGGTTTGGGGTTGGGGAGGGTTTTAGTTAGGGAAACGCGTTTTTTCATCATGGGGAAGATGGAAAAATTGCCAGAAATTTTAATCGCTAGTATTATGGGCCTTGAATTGCTTCCTAAGTGACTTGACAGGATGCTAAACTTGGATGCAAGAGCTCATTTGCCCAATCCGTCTTTCACTTCCTTTTGAAACACATCCAGTTGGATTTTTTATTTATTTTCTCTTTCCTTTGTCAAGAAAATAATACCCAAATGGTCTCAGAAAATTTGAGTCAGGGAATTTTGAGAGAAAAAAGCTTTTGAGTTGGAGAGGTTTTTTTAATACAATGCTTTGAAGGGAATTCAGTCAGGGATTTGAAAAAATTTCAACTTAGGGAAGTATTTCTTTTATTGTTTTTTCCCATTCCTTGGCAGAGTTTAGATTTTCTGGTGGGTGGCGCATTTTAGTTTGACCCAAGGTCATTGAAATATTCCCAGGTCAAGAAGGCCTAAATCGGGAAAATCCTAGAGGCAATTTTTTTTTTCATCTTCCATTCAAATCCTATGCCGGGGATGCATGAAAAAATGTTGACCAGTATGAGGGATTTTTCATTCAAAATTCTCTGCAGGATAAAAAAAAAATATTGGACTTCTTTTTTCTTAACGTAGGCCTTGGTACAAAAGCAGGATTTTTTAAATTACCAGTGCTCATTGGAACAAATAAAACGTTTTTATAGGGTTGAAACGGCGTGTTCCTAATTAAATCACCCACATTGTCCACTGTGTGCGAGTACGTTCGAAACTAACCAACGGTTGAACTAACTAGAGAAGTAGCCATACAAACTGGGTTGGAAAAAAGTTGGCAGGGACTCAAGAAAACGTGCTCGGGAATATCCTATTGATGTTTGATCTGCAGCGCGGAGAATATTTGCACCTGCGCAAGGGTGCTGAGCAAACGCCAAAGGCTCGCGGCTGGGTTCAGAGCGCACAGGCATTTATTCCTGCTCACGATCTTCAATCCCGCACTCCAAACTTTTTTCGCTTCTTCTATGTGATATGAAACTATTTTTCCTCCCTTTTTTCCTATTTCTTTTCTCATGACACGAAGGGTTTCGGTCCTGAGAAACCCACAAATCTCTTTCGGGCATCTTTAGAGTGAATCGGGGCCGGCCTTTTCCCTCCCTCAGTCCGCTCAACGACTTCGGGAAAAGATTTGGAAGGTGGTAATGTTACCTGTAAGTAAATATTTAACTTCAACAGAAGGTTAGAAAAATAATAAAGAAAGTTTTCTGATATGGCAATATTAATGAGCAATCTAATCCGCCTGTCTCCAATTCTCATTCAATCGGAACTTTTTCGAGTGAATTTTACATTTTCGAAGAGCTAATTAGATAGTCTATAATTCTATATCCTTATGAGTTTGATTTCTGAAATGTTCAAATTGATGAAGCGTTCAATCGGAATTCGGTGAAATGCATCTGGGATGAACTAAGATTACGCAGATCATATTTATTTATTCTTTCCCACGCCCAAAGATTTCATTTTCGTACATTTTAAGAGAATTAAATAATTGAAATTATTTGCAATCGAATCACTTTGGAACGGAGCTTTACGGCCCTTTTCTGGATTTTGCCATTTTCCAGAGAAGGCAGTGTCCACCTTCTAAATGGAGAAGTATACGATTCACTTCATGGCTGTAAAATCTGCCAACATGAGTTCGATTTTTCATTTAATACCCCAAGTCGATGGTTCTGTGCTGGCGAGGGCTCCTGAAATATGCTAAATTCTGGCTCAACATATTTTCCAGTCTCCGAATGCAATGAGCACATGGCCTGCGAGAATATTTTCGGTTCCAGTAGAACCCTCAGTACCGCCTGACAGGTGCCCGTGTACCACCAGTGGTACGCTTACCATCGGTTGGAAAGCCTTGTTTCGGATGACGGAGTACAATCAAAACAACTAATCGATGCACTGGTGCATTTTCTGAAGGCGCGATGTTGTTATTATTCAAACGCACTTGAAAGAGAACAAGTTGAGAGAAGTTGCGAAGCACATTTGCCGATTTCCCTGCGTGAAACGGGTTCACCGAAGATGGTACAATATTTGCGAGCAGACTTCTTCTGCGGCAACGCATGCTCGTCGGTTCCTTTGGCGTGTCAGCAACCTTCGACTGATTCAGCCCGTGTCTGCACGTTTGTGGTTACTTTTGCCCTGGAACCTAACCCACCCCAACTGAAATTAACGCAAAACCCTATTCTGCACCGCGTTGCATTCGGCGAATTTCAGCTGTTATTCACAAACAAACCCTGGCCGTCAAAAACTGAGCGAACGTTCCCTTGCTTTCTTCAACACGTTTGAAGCGACGAGTAAAGTTCAAACCTGATGAAAATTTCTGATGGTCTTTCGAAACTCCATGGGAACTAAAATGTACTGCAAATCCGATTATCCATGCTCTGCTTTACAGAGTATTTAATTAATCGTGTGTTTGGATACGGGTTTTCTCAGAAGACTGCAAAAAAGTGCATAATCTGCTTTTCCTGTTGGAAAAACGCTTGGATGCGCATAGAGCTGTATTTTGTACGTCACACGAAACGTGCTTTGCGCAGGAAAGACCGGGTCTGCCTTTTAGTTGTATGAAATAAAAAGACGGATCCTGAGTTCCTGATCCTAGGATTAATTTGGCAGTGGCTTTCTTCATGAGATTAACGCTTATGACGGAAAGATCTTTCATTTCACAAAGACTTCGAAAAAGATTACTCGAGGATGAAGTTCCCGGGGAGTTTTAGTGTTGTGTAAACTGACATTTGGGATTTCCCTCAGGCTTGGGTAAGGATGGTGCTCAGACAACTGAGCGCCAGCCAACTAAGCGTGAGTTGATTGAGCTGACATTTTTACATGCTTGACGAACTGTTCTTATCACCAGTCGTATCAGAAAAGCGAGGAAAAAACGTGTGATAACTTAGTCAATATCTTGAGCGGTTGCGATGCTTTCTATGATTTGAAATGGGATAATTTGTGAACTCCTTCGTTCTCTCAAACACGTTGATTGAATTGCTGTTGCTACCACGCACAAGCACCAGGATGTTCATGCGAACTTGGTGTGAGTGAAATTATGAAATTCACAGACCTTGTGGATGAGCTGACATTTTTATATGATTCACGAGCAGTTCTCAGCACCATTCGTGCAGGAAAATAACAAAATTGCGATAGTTTTATTGACGTTTTAAACGCTGGAAAGATCTTGCGAATGAGCTGACATTTTTGTGTTATTGACGAACATTTCTTAGAACCAGTCGCATCAGAAAAACCGGGGAAACACATGCGAACATTTAATCGATGTTTGAAACGCTGGCGATGCCTTCTATGATTGGAAGCAGGATAATTTGTGAACTCCTCTATTCTCTCGAAAACTTTCCCCGAATTTCTGAGACTACCACGTACTAACAGCAGAATATTCATGCAAACTTGGTGCGTGGAAATTTGAAATTCACAGACCTTGAAACCATCCATGCACGAATTATCCTCCGATATTTAGAGCGACGCTCAGATGAGTGGCGATCAGTTGGGCGGTCACGAATGATATTATTCCAACATGTACAGTATTACAAAGTTTCCGAGATTGAGTGTCGCATACCGGTGCAGGCATATTTTGACGCGAAACCATAAAGCCGTGTATAACAAAGGCGGGATTGCCCGAGTTTTCGACGTTGGTCCTTCGGGCGCCCGCGTCGTTTGATGGACCATCCGACCAAGTGGATGCACTGGGATCAGCTGTTTTTCTCCCATGGGCATGGAAGAAATGCGGGTCACCATGCGGCTTATGGATTCCCCGTGTTTTCTCCGAATGCGTGGCATTGACAGTGGCGGCACGAGCGTGAAAGTGGACCGGTCCGACGCCGTCGATCGGGGAAAACAAGTCGCATTCCGCAGCACGGCATGCCAGGGATCGCATTCCCGGGTTTAGGGAAAGCCCTACTTTCCTACGGGCCCATATGCCTTTGTTGTTCTTTTCGATTTATATTTTTTAATGGACCCCGATCATGGCTTTGCCCAGGCTGATGACGTTTCCTGGATTACAGCGTGATTCTTCTCGCCGACCAGAACGCGAGTACCCTTCATTGAATGTACTAAAAGACTATTAGAGCACTTATGCGGGTATATTGAAGGACCGGATTACCCCGGGTGCAAGTGCGGATAGTACTAAGCAAAAATTGCAGGAATACGAATACATTAGAATGTACTGTTCACTAAACTTGTTTGTTAATGCTCTACTTCCGAATACAGTATATATCATGCTTACAATAGTGTTTTGAATCGATTTCGAATGTCGTTGAGGAGGTCCGGTGGTCTGTCATTCATACTTCAGACAGAAAAATAACTGATTCTGATTCTCATAATCATGAAACAGTTCTTATGTGAGTTCCGTCGAATACAGAGTGATCAGGAATTCAAGTTTTTCTCGGCGCTGTACATTGTAATGGGGATATAATATACTGTAATTAAAAAAAAAGGGGGAATGATAATTTCAAGGATGCAAACATGACTATGCAATAATGGTTTTGTTGGGACCAATTTATGAGTGGGATTCTACTTGGTGGGAAATAAGTGGGTCTTTGGTTTCGGAACCATGAAGTCTCTTCCATTTGCTGACGCACCCCTTATACCCGAAATATAAATTAAATTTTGTATTCCTTACCAGCCAAGCTGCACTTGATTGATGCGTATATATGGAATTATTTCCTAGGTGGAGAGATGTCTAGCATTTTTCGAAATTTTATTTGCTGACTTGGTCACATTTTTTCAAGAACACCATATACCAACATTTCAAGCGCGGAAGGATCGCAAAACGTGTTACAATAAAAAATTCAACTTTGATTTTCTATTACATTTCATGAACCTTATTGTTAGTATGGTGTGTTGAATCTAAAGATGATTTGAGTCAGCCATCCATTTTGGTCTTACGTAGTATTCCCTTTTTTTTTGCCATGCCAACCCGACTGGACGTTTGAAAGAAAACCCCGCTCACGTTCATGGTGCGATTGGGATTTTTCTGATTTCCCCTCGAGGTTCATTACCACCATCCGCTGGTGGGCCCCTTTTCATGAAGGCGGAATATAGACCAGGTGAGTAGGGTTGCACTAGAAGGGTGGGGGGGGTTTAGCGGGTCTTCATTTGGGTGAAGAAGGGATTCGGGGCCCGGAGTTGAGATGGAAATTCGTGCCGGTGGTTTTCCTGCTCGCTTTTCCCTCCGAACTTCACGGGTGAAAGTGCTCTTTGTTCTGAGAAACGCTGCCGGAAATTTTTTCAGCTCAGAAATTTCGCCGGGTGCTCTCAGCTAGTCTGGCTGCTCCGACTTGATCTCTCTGAAAATGGAAATAGGTGCTGGCCACTGAGTATATTTTCTGATGAAGTCTTTCTGGCTCCAGATATCTCTCTTTCTTTCTTTTCTTTTTTTTTTTAGCCCGTTTCATCGTGCTGGGCTGGTGAAATCGACCGGGGATTTTTGCTATCACATCTTACTCCTGGTTGCTTTCGATCGCCTACTTGAATTCATTTCATCAGACAGTTCATCGTTTAATTGAAATGCCAACAATATATCATGTGTTTAGTGCAATGAGGGAAGTTGACGATAAAAACGTAGGGCGTCAATCAATTTTGAAATTGACGAAATGAATGAAGTATACAGTAAACTCTCGCGACTGTATAACAAACCCCCACGGTCCTGATTAATTCCTTATAAAGATATAATAGTGTAAATTGTTTTTGTAATATATAATTTAAGACCTGTCATAATTTCTAGGTCTCTATGATGAAATGAAGCGGAACAATGTTGAATATAACCGCACATCTTTTGTATACTGGGCCTGCGTTTCTTCTAATCTGCCATTTGAGTGATAAATTTATGCTTCTCTCCAAATCAACTAATTCATTCATAGCAGTTCGTTCCTTTAAATGAAGAGAAATTCTTTTTAACATAATTTTAGCTCGAAAGATAGACACATTCTCAAATGGAGTTGAAAAGTTCCAAGAAATATGTCATACTGTGCGTTTTCTTGAGCATTAATTCTCCCCACAGAAAGTGTTCTTCCTTTGATGAAATTGGAGTGCTGCACCAGTTAGATTTTTTTTTCATTTTTCTGCAGATTATCAAACAATCCATATGATGGCTTATGCACAGAGTCAGAACAAATAATTCGTTTTACTGAGATTACATTCTAACATAGGTTGTTAAAATATATCTTTTATGACATGGTGCATATGGAAAAACTGCTGAGACCAAGAAAAAATGCATTATGAAGAAGAATTCCTGGTAACGAGATGCCTTGTAATTTTACTGTACTGAGAGTCCATTGTATCGTCCATCAGACGGAGACGCGTATTTTATATCGCTGCTTGCTGACGAAAATGTTCTCTACTAATTGCGATTTTTACTGTATTCGAGCAAGACTTCTACTGGGAACATGAAAGGAAGAGATTTGAGAGAGACGGATGAATTTGATCGGTGATCGACCCGTCTTACGGGTGGGAACTCAAGACTCAGATGAAGAAAAAGAAAAGGAGGAAAGGAAATCTTGAGGCTTCATTTGCATTCTGGCGCCTTATTGTTTCCCCTGAGTAGAACCCTTCTTGTTCCCTTGGCTTGAACGTGACTTCGTCCGCATTTCTCATCCCGTTCCCTTTCTTTCCATACCCAGTTCTTCCGCTCTCCAGTCCGAGAGCCCCTCTTGAGTATCTTACGGAGGGATTCAAGGCTTGAAGTTCTCAATGACGGCTTCCCAGAAACACCGCGAGGGAATGTTTTCGAGCATCCCCCAACTTTCGTTGCGCTAAATTTCACGAGCGACCGGAAAATACGGCTGCACTCAAGCGTTTGTGTTTCGACGCTAAATCCGTTCTTACTCCGTTGTATAGGCCTCACTTTCTTCATGAAAAGTTACCTCTGTAAACGGATATCGAGTTGCAATATTTGAATACAGCATAATCCGCTTTTCGGTGCAGTATTTGAATTGAATGTCGAGAGAAAGAACTGCGCGCCGCCGAAAGGGCTTGTTGCTCTTCGCGCGCAAGAAGCCTGCGATTTCAAGCACCCGGCCCCGGCTCCGTAGTTGCCTTGGGTTACCTGTCGAGTGCGGCCGCGCATCGTCGACGCCCACTCGGACTGTCGGAACGGACGCTTTCTGGTGCAGAATTTTTCAGCAGTGCTGATATTTCCTCTGTCTTCCATCGCTTTGATGTGTGGAGTGAGTTCTCGGACAGATTCGCGTATGAAATATTGTGGAACTTCGCATTCGGAAAGTCAGGATTGTTTCGGAGCGTCGTTGCTCAAAGTGATGAACGTCACGAATACTCCGAATGATGTGTTGGTAGAATATCAGAAAATCCCGTGCATTTTTTTCAGTTTTTAGAAGTTTCTTTGATCAAGCTATAATTTCCATTATCGTTGATATAAAAAAACAATTGTATACTGTATTTTCAAATGGTCAAATCTCGCGTTTCCAGACCGCACATTTGCCTAACGGTGATTTTATGAAGTGTTGCGCTAATCAATAAAAATACTTTATATATTTTAACTGCATTTTTGAAGGTTTTACCCGCGATTTTAGCTCATATTCCCCATTCAAATATAAATTTACGGACGGAAATTTATGTAAGTCGATGCTGATATTGCAAAAACTAAAATAATTTAATTAGTTTTTTGAGAATGCTTTATTTTATAATTTGTGCGTGAATTATTTTTCTCGTTGGTGGAGGCCTTGATGTCCATCTCCAGTTTTTATGCGATTTCAGGCCACGACGTAATTCTGCAGTTCTGAAATACGTATTCATAGAGCGGGATGTATACAATATTTCTGTGAAAATTTAAAAAAATGCAGCATATTCAATTGGCGAAGTCTGCCAATTTTCTGGAAACAATTTAATTTTTTTTTAGAAATACGGGGTGTGGTCCTGGATTCGAATAATTGAAGACTGGATCCCACCTGAAAGTTATCGCGTTTTTTTTTTTTTAATCGAAGTGCGGCCGATGACCCGATTTGCTTGAAATGCTTGTGTGAATTCATGAATGTCTGTTAAACGAGTGACTCCTTAAGATCTTGCCTTCCAGAGTTACGCGTGATCGTTATTACTATTGTTTTTATCGTCCGTTTGTGTGAAATAATCTTCGGTTGCATTTGATGGCGCGAAAAGTCGGCTCGTGAAATTTGTCGCCCATTAGAACGGACTCGTTCGTCTTCGCGGCATTAATTAAAAAATCCAACGAGAGTGCGATTGCTTGGCTTGGAAGAAAGTGGCGTTCGCGCATCGGAATTCCTTTCAGCCTGGGTTCGACGAGCTCGGCGTTTCGACTTTCGTGATTATCGATCGCGCTCGCAAAAAATTGCCTTTTCACGCCAATGTGGAGACTGGGATGGGCTGTATACGGGGCCTGGCGCGGAAGCCTCCGTAAAAGATTGTTTCGGACGGGTGGTCGCTCGTGGACGTAATTAGTGGCGCGATGAAATCACGGCCGATTTCCCTGTCGACTGTCGAAGGGTGACGCGGAATTCGAGATGCCTGCTTGACGATGAGCCGCGATCGTCACGCCGGGCTCGGCCGCTGACGTGATTTGATTCGCTGTCAACAAACTAGTTTTAATTGGTCTGGAAACACATCGATATTTTTTTTCTACGCGCGCTCGAAAAAGTGAAGCGAAAAAAAATCTCGATTCCGACCCCTTGTACCATTTGTTTCCGCAATGATTCCCTCCTTGTTCGTAATTCAATCAGGCTTGTTCAAATTTTATTTCGGTTCCACATTTTTCACGAGGAAGGCTGATGGAAAGGCATGGGAAAGTCTTGAATTCCCCCTTACATTGCCCATAGAATTCTAGTTCGCTTAGCTGTCATTATTTTGCGAAGATAAAAAGGAAGATGATAGTGCCACGAAAGACAAACGTGCTCGATAAAGACACGATTTACGTAAATTCAAAAATATTTGCCTGGATACAATTCTCATATTCTACTTATTAGGTCAACGTTTTTGGGGTATCAAGAGCCTGTTTATTTTTTTACCAAAAATAAATAAAATAACGAGAACCAAGACTTGATTTCTCGTGCATCCTGAAGAGCAGTAAGAGGTGAAATGCGGAAGGCAATACGCCGGAATTTAATACTGCATATGGTTCAAAAGTTGTCGGGCCCCTAAAGTTAAAAAAGACTCGAAACATGACTCGGATTATTTTCAAACGATTTTGTTCAATCACAGCGCTGACCATCGGTAAAGCTTCTCACGAATCGACTTTTTAGGGTAACCTTCACATTTTGGGCCCCTTAAGGATTAGTTCTAAACGCTAATTTTTTTTGAAAAAGGTAGGAAATGATTGTAAGATCTGTGACATATTCTCTGGAAAAAAATTATAAAATTTTACCCAGTTGGAAGGTTTTATGCAGCCTTTGAGTTCATAAACCGTGGAATGTAAACCAAGTTTCTAGGCAGTGATTGAGTATTTATATCAGTGGTCACGGAACGATCAAATATTACTCTGCAAGAATAACGTTTATCGTACTACAAGAACCAACTCTCTGTTGAATAGTAAATTCAATTCTGTTAAATGGTAAATTCAACAGAATGGATAAAATGATGCGAGCTTTTATTCGTATTTTTCTCGGAACATCGGCGAAGTCGAGGTCATTTTTGAAAGAAGGAAGACGATTCAATTTGACCAATTGCTGATGCATGCTGCGTAAAAATGCGTCGTTCGATTTACAGTACCGGAAGTCGACCTCGAAAGTTGAAGTCTGATCTTGGTGATCGTTTCATGTTGACGGAGATGCCATGATTGGAATAATTTTTGGCAACCATTTTTGTTAAAATGCAGTAGATGCATACTATATTTTAGCTTGAGCTCATTTTGGCATTGCAAAGAAGAAGAAATCAATCGCGAGTGTTCGGAAGTGAGAGGTATGTCGGCGATGATG
The DNA here is from genome assembly GCA_905338405.1 of Notodromas monacha. Lineage (NCBI taxonomy): Eukaryota > Metazoa > Arthropoda > Ostracoda > Podocopida > Cyprididae > Notodromas > Notodromas monacha. The sequence continues at coordinate 28,010 of CAJPEX010000083.1, read as the reverse complement.
TTCGCGCCGGCAAAGAAGACCCGCGACCGTTTCTTCGTGGGCCGTGCGGAAAGGCAACCCGTGTTCCCGGATCTCGTGTGCAAATTCGGCGCCCGAGCCGAACCCATAGTCAAGCAGGCGCCGGCCCAAGTGCTCATGGCGCGTGCCAAATCCACGCCCGACCTGCTGAGAGGTCAAACCATCAAACCCGACGATTGCTGGTTACGAGACGCCCGCAAAAGCCTGCGCAGTGTTCAGCGGTCGGATCAGCTCCAGCAACCCGCAGAAGCAGAAGTCGACTTGCGTCGGGTGCGAGTCACGTTACGTCATTGGGCGGCCGCGAGCCCGCCGCCCACGGGCCGCTCTGTCGGCGGCCGCTTTGTCTGCAGCCGATAGTTGCTTGTCGAGCAAGTCGTCGCAGCTACGGACGCTGTCCACCAAGTGTGTGGAAGTAAGTTCCGTGGTCTTTACTTTCTCACTGTTACAGTGGGGGAAGACCGTTATCCCTTCTAAAACAAAACATTACTCGTGGACTTCTCTCTTCAACGAAATTCAGGGGACCAATTCGTTGTAGAGAACCCCTTTACGATGGGTGGATAACCCTAAGGGCCAAAACATAGCTTTATACAGAGAAAATCGTTGTAGTGAGAGTCTACCTGTGTAACCAGAATTTTCCTGGCCATTGGTCGAATAAATTCGCTAGAAAATTTCGGCCTATTTTTTTTCTTTCACCTCCCCCACGACTGTACTCCAGACATTCGATTTAGTCCATAGCACAATTCAACCCTCACAGTTCAAAATATTTCTGGATAAGTGGCAAGATTTTTTTCTTTTTTCAAATATGAAGGCTCAGGTCCCCGAGATATTTCTACGCTTCTGTGGCCAACGCTATGTTTTTTCTTCTTCGTGTAATTAGCCATATTCAGTCTTATGCAGTCGATAGTTGCGAGAAATTCGCTATCGAGTACAGCATTTTAAATGTATTAAGCAATTCAAAATATGTGTTCAAAGGTGACCCGATTTTCTTACGAATTCCGAAGTTTTTTTTTTAAATCTCGAATAATGCCTTATAGTCGGATTTAGACAAATCAGCTCGAGTTAAAATTTTGTTCTGTAGAAGCCCATCCGTTTTGACTCTATCAAAAAGAATTTTTGAATTTTCGATTTCTTGAACGAACTTTTGTAGGAAGGTACGGAGAAAATTGTTGCCAAAAACAGACAAACTTTAACGAACGATGAGAGCATCTACAGTAATTATTTTACTCTTGAGTAAAGAAAATTCAGTTTTCCTCGTAGATGGGGTAAAATCATTACTCATGAGATCTTGCCAGAGCAGACAAGTTAGCGCCCGATTCAACCGAACTTCGGGACAACTGCGCAGCCCAAATGAGCGCCAGGGAAAACTGATCACCACCCAACTGAGCGTTAACTATTTGACTCGACTGTTGAAGTCGATTGACAAACACCTGGGATAGGATCATTATTGCTGTCAGAAAGGTATTACAAAATCTCAATATTAAAATTTTGTAATACATTTCTGACGACAATAATTATCCTATACATTGTCTGGAAATCCAGACAACGGCCGGAATTACAGCAGAATAGGTAAAAAAAAGATTACATTTGACGATTGATTCGTATTGCATCCACATAAAAGTACTGTACCAGGAAAAGACGGATAGTTCAATGATTGAAAGGATGCAATTTTACGAAACCCCATAAATGTACAGGAAAACCGTTCCACCATATCCGCAAAGACGCTCAGGTGGATAGTTGTCAGTTGTCCCTCGCACCGCGTTAAGCTGCGCTCAGTTGGTCTATCGAGAATATGTCACCATATCCGAAGAAACGAGCATATGCAAGAGCGACCAACTTAACCCGACGTCCCGTAGGTTAACCCGGACCCCCGTCGACCCCTGCACAAATCCATGGACGATTTACTGTCGGAACCCAAGGAACCCCCGGAAGAAGACATGGAGTTCCGGTCGCCGCCCGGGTCGGACTCGGGCGTGAGTGACGTGGACTCGTCGTCCAAGCCCGGTCAGGCCGACGCGAAAGACGGCTGGCGGAGTAGCGGGACGGCCAGTCCGGACGCCTTTCTCGACTCGGGACGCCTTTTGCGCCGTTTCGTGCGTCCGTCTCTCAAGGAACGCTTTGCGGATTTGCAGACCAAACTAGAAACTCAGCTAGTGTCGTCTCACTGGACGCCTCCGTCATCTCTCGTGCTCACGTGAGATTTAACCGAGAAATCCGCCAACTGAAAAAAGTTTGATATTCTAAACTAACTAAAGCTTTCTTGGAGAAAACGTTCTTCTGGTGAAAAGAAATAAGCTCGCTTTCCAAAACCATCCAAATCGGCGTGGAATTGAAAAATTGCTTCCTGGTTCTGAGAACAATAGCGGGCTCTTCGTAATTAAAAAGAACCTGAATCAACGTCTATGACTATGAGTACATCCTTTTTATGGGAATAAACAAAATTAGTGATGCTCAAGTTTCTTTCCGATTTGATTTTGGAATAACATCATTCAAGGCTTTATAAGAATACTAACAATTTCCGTGAAAACAGTACGAATAAGTAAACGTAACAATATAACGAGTTCCCTCGACCAAGGTAAGAAGTCAGTTAATATTATAAATAAAGTAAGTTTAAAATTTTACTTCGGGAGCAGCTTCCAAATTTTATAAAATATATACGTAGTTGTTAAATACCGTCATCTTTGGTCGGTTTTTCGCATTGTTGAACCCCTTCTGGACTATACGAAAGTGGTAATCATGAATTCGTCTAAAAGCTAAAACGTCTTCAAAATCTCCGAATATGCGGATGCATTGATTCTTATGATTCAGTACGAAATCGGAAAAATTCGTCCGGGAAAACTTTATCGAGTTGGCGTGCGATGCCATGGAAGTTTTCCCACCGTCTTGATTGATTTTTTGTGCAATATTACTTACTTTTCGCGAATATTGCCCTCGCGATAACTAGAAATGTAATCAATTACTATAAATTCTGGGAAAATCAAACGAAATCTTTCCTTCGGTGTCTAGCACAGCAAAAGATGCGCGTAAGTTACGTTTTGCTCGATAGTGAGCGGGCACTTTTTTAATCGTCGACGAAAAGGCGGCTTTTAACGCCCCCTTTACGGCGAGCTTGGATAGCCCATAGGGATTTTTGAAAACAGGTCTTCGATGAAAGGTTCTCAGAAACTTTCCCAGGGCTCGTTTGTCTTGAATTTTCTGCGGGGTGAACTTATATCTGTATTTCACGAGATATTGAACGCGGAAACTTGGATTACGCCGTGATTTTCTTGCAGGAGACTAAGAACCTATTAGTCACTGGGTTATAAAAGACTAGCGTTTAACTTTAGTGCTGATTGTACCAGGTAGCAAGCTTTTTTTAACTCGAGAAAGGCATTCAGAACTCGAATATAAAGAACGAGTGTTCGAAAATTGTTATCAGGCCTATTTTCTGAAAAACACAGTATCAAATTAAAAAATCTTCGTGCAAATCGAACAGTATTGCAGTTTATTTTCCTATTTTTTTTCGTGGTACGGCAAATTGTGTTGAAGATCTAAGTCTTTAGCGCGAAAGCATGAACAGAATCTGATGAAGAGACAGTTATGATATTGCAACAGTCATGAGTCTCCTGGGCCATAAAAAAATATAATAAAATAATCTGCTTACCAGTTCCTCATGACTCGTCACTTTTCTCACCACGTCAAGTATGATCTCCAAGACGGAGTCGAATGATCGTTCTCGCCACCCCGCAATATCCGTTCGCCATTATCTCTGGCTTGAAATTCTGTTAGCGGTTGGCGACGACGCTGACGCGTTACTTGCCGCACTTACGTGATGCCGGGTAACGAGCTGTCTCCCAAGCGGCTTCTTCTTCGTCCTCTAATTCTTGGATAATCAGTGACCCAATATTTTCTGATCGCAAATTGAAATCACGACTAACATGGTCCATCGTTCGAAAAAAATTGAGCTCTTTCCGTAAGTCTTGAGCTTATATTTCTTGCAGTGTTCGAAAATTGTGATCAGGCCTATTTTCTGAAAAACACAGCATCAAATTGCAAAATCTTCGTGAAAATCACACAGCATTATAGTTTTTTTTCCATTTTTTGTCGTGGTACGGCAAATTGTGTTGAAGATCTAAGTCTTTAGCGCGAAAGCATGAACAGAATCTGATGAAGAGACAGTTATGATATTGCAACAGTCATGAGTCTCCTGGGCCATAAAAAAAATAGAATAAAATAATCTGCTTACCAGTTCCTCATGACTCGTCACTTTTCTCACCACGTCAAGTATGATCTCCAAGACGGAGTCGAATGATCGTTCTCGCCAGCCCGCAATATCCGTTCGCCATTATCTCTGGCTTGAAATTCTGTTAGCGGTTGGCGACGACGCTGACGCGTTACTTGCCGCACTTACGTGATGCCGGGTAACGAGCTGTCTCCCAAGCGGCTTCTTCTCTGACACCCACTGTTGAGTTGCAATTTTTCAGGGGCACACTGGTACCGGGTTCTATTTGACCTCACTCGCGCGGCTTGAATGGCTCGACTGATAAACTGTCATCCAACTTACGAGGGTGGAACGAACGTTTTAATATTCCTAACTGGGAAGTAGAGGTGAAAATCAGGAAGAATTCTTCTGTATTTTCTACATCCCAGCGTCAATTTGTAAAAAAAATGTAAATACATCGTTTGAACTGATCAGTTCACGATCAGTAGAACGAAAATCTTGCTATTTCTGGCTGCTTTTGCAAAGAGGGAAGTAGGTGATGATATTATAATAAAAAATTTAGATGTGTCTATATTTTCTGCATCCAAGCGTCAATTTTCAATCACTCAATAACATTTTTCGAACTAATAATCACCCTGAAAGAAGTAGAACGAAAGTCTTGCTATGTTTGTCTGCTGCTGCGAAGAGAGAAGGGTAGAGTAAAATTATAGTACCATTTCCGTATGTTTATATATTTTCTCCATCTAAGCGTCAATTAGTATTCACTTGAGCACACTGTTGAAACTAAAAATCGAGTCGGAACGACTCTTATTTGAGCTTTTTTTTGTCTTTCAAAAATTCGAAGACGTGTCCGCTTCAGAGACGACCGTGCTATTGTTGTCCTCTGGGAAGGAAACCTGGAAATTCTGAACGTATCTCATGATTTGCCTGCCAAATGTGGGGATGCATTCCAATATTTTCAATGCAATTTTTAAAACTTTTCTCTCGGTCGCGAGAAGGCATTAAGAAAAGGTTTATTTGTATGTTTTTTTAATACATTGCATACTTGAAGATATGTCATTTGATTGAATACGAATGAGAAACGACACTTGATTCTCAAAAGCGGGTAAAAAATCAATGATTCGCTGGTAATTTTTTCCTGATAATTTTTTTAATTATCATTTTCTCGCAGTTGATGCATAACAAAATTTTGTTACTCGCGCTGTGAGAACTGGATTAATCTTGATTGAATAAATAAAAAATTTACGTCGAAGGGGGCGGAAACAATTTTCATCATCCTTGGACGATGCATCGTTGAAATTAATTTGAAGTCTTGAAATAGGTCCTGACATGCTTAAATGCATAATAAAAGCTGCATCTTTGTGAGATGAAAACAAAACACAGCTGCATATTAGCTGCTCGTTAGCTGAAGTTCGAGCCGTAGACAGCGAAGTGTCGATGAACTACGGAAAGCTTGTTAACAAAATATTTTAACTTTAACATTTTATGTATTTTCAGACGGCAAACCAGCCAGCAATCATCCATGGGGTCGCCGTCACCATTAACAGCTTCTCCTCAACCTGGGTTCCAAAGCTTGAGGTTTCCTCCCCCGCCTCCCCCAATCACAGGTGTGTAAAAAGTTTCGTAAATTCTTCATTAACTAGAGTTATGATGAATTTAAAATGAAAAAGGCTCATTTAATGACTGAATTCCTGGCATTAAATAGGGGATAGTCAAATCATGATCGGAATGAACAGCGTAGGCGGTCCTCCAACGCCACCGCCTCCTCCACCACCACCACCGCCGCCACCCCCGCTTCCAACCGGGTTTTCGATGGGAAATAGACCTAATCAGCAGGTGAGCTACAGTATCTGATTCATCTCACTCCGAAATTGCATCATGGAATACCTGTTTTAAAATATTAAAATATTCCACGGAAATACTGCCCTCTCACTTTTTTATGTTTAAAAAAGATGAATGGACTTCGCGGGGATCACGAACGAGGAAGCGGCATGCCGCCACCGGCGATTCAGAGCGCCATGGCCAAGGATAAGAAGCCATTCACTTACACGCCAGCCGGGATCGACTTATCGGAGATTAGGTCTCCACGGATGGCGAAACGGATCCAGAAGAACGCGATGGCGGAAGGCACGGCGCCTCCGCCACCGCCACCACCTCCTCCACCGCCATCAGCAGGACCTCCGCAGCAAGCAGTTTCGTCGCCTGGAGTTGCTGATTATATGCCGCCACCACCGATGGTGAAACTACCGGCTTTCGCGCCGCCGAAACCTGGCGATTTCCCTCAGGTACGTAATTCCAATCCATGTTGGGGAAGGATTGCTGAAAGGCTAAACATTAATATATACACTTTTTTGGAATACCTTTGTTCGTCAAATGCTACAGTAAAATATTTTTTCAACTTTTTAAATGTGAATTTCTCTGTACAGAATTTTATTTTCTTCCGCCTTACTTTAATCTTTCACTTTTCCTTATTTTTACTTCTTACAAGTTCTTCTAACTTCCTGCTGCCAAATTGAAAGATTTCTGATGTTGCTTCTTTTTCCGTGACCTGTGTGAACGGAATTGACGTATTTTCCTAATTTAAAATGCTCATCTAAGTTGGGTCAGCTCTGTGGACGAAATTAGACGTTTTATTTCAGCAGTGGACTGATTAAATTGAAGAGAACATGTATTTGACTAACTTTAGTGTTCTCCATGGTATTTTATGCCTCTTGAAGATGATCATCCGATTCTCCAATATTTCTAAAAATGTCGACGTCACCCTCTACTGTAATATCTCTGAGCAGTTTTTTGAGCATGATTAGCGGGAATTACCCAGAAACGTATTTATTTTTGAGAGATCCAGGTATAATTTTTGTTTTGACTGAAAACTTTGAATTGACGCCACTTCGTTTTACTCTTTTACTGCAGTTGAGGCCAGCTAGCAGCAGAGTGCAGCCAGGGTCACCGCGAGTGGCGACACCTGTGTCACAGGAAACGTCGGCGGAGGGCGTTGGTTCAATTTATATTCCACCGGTGATGCAAAGTCCAGTAGAGGCGTCACTGAAGACGGCACCACTGCCATGGATGAATTCCAACAAAGTCAGTGCACTTTTATTCTTCCAATAATGTTTCAACGTTATTTTTTACTCAGCTGAATGTGTTGGAAGGGATGGTATACCCAGTTATGTTTATTCGGTTGTAAAATGGAACCTCGATTATTATATCCTAGATAATTATCTCTTCCGGTTCATGAAAAAATCAATGGTAATCGAACGCTTCCGAAATTTTATACCATAACATCTTCGGGGTATTTCTTGAGCTATATACTACGCCAAGAAACTATCAGACAAATGTTCCGCGGCTCGAGGATATTCGAAACATGCATGCTGACCGCATTCAGCTCAAAATTTCGGGTATTCTTGAAGGAAGAACTGTATAGAATCAATGGTTAACCACCTCACAAAAAGCTTATACGTTCTATTGTATGTTGTTTGCCATTTCTTGTTCTACCAGCTGTGAACTGGTGTTTTCTTTTTTTGAAACGTCAAATCACGAGATTCGGCAAAGTAAACCCGTAATTTCGGATATACAGTAGTTGCATTTCGCACAATACAAGCTATTGCAATATTTGTTTGCCGATGAATCAAGTTTTTCCTCGCATTGCAAACTGGAAAAATGCGGAATATTTTGCAGAGTGAGGGTTCTTTATGCTTCAACCATCTCTTGTGTATTTTATGAAATACGAGTACTGTACGCTGGAAAGAAACCCGTTAAATATTTTGTGATGATGGCAGGCGCGCCAGAACACAACTGCACAGGCGCAGCCAACGTGGCAGAGCCAGCAACAAACTGTGCGTTCTCCACAATCGGCGCCACCGCCGCCTCCGCCGCCGTCGTCGTCGACAACACGAATCGTGCCTATACAAGTGGAAGGGAATGAGTGCCCTGCTGCAGAACAGTACCACCGCCAGGCTCGCGAATTGGCCCAAGGAGTCGACCAGTGAGTGAAAACGAGATATATCTGTAGAATAAAATGAAATCTATCGAATTTTGAATTTCGGGGTAATTTTCCCCGCGCTGATTATTGTGAAAGATTCATTGATTTTCGTTGTTTTCCAGCATGTCCGTTAGCGGTGGAGGACAAACGATGGGCGATCCAGTACAGTCCAGGTCCTTCCGAGTGCTGCAAAAACTCACTTCTGAAGAAGCTCCGGATGGTAAGCTGTGTTCTGTGTGCCTTTCAGCAGAAAAATAAATACCGTGCACTGGTGAAACCGTTAAAGGAGTTTTTTGAGCACTTCTTCCTCCATTGTTTCCTTCCTTCTTTAAATTGTCGAATAGATTTTGAATATTTTCCTTGAAGTTCCTCCAGCTTTGCCGCGTATCGAGCATTGCTTCATTTACTGGAATTGATAAAGTAAAATCTAAGCCAAAAATTTGGAAAGAAAGGAACACTGTATGCGCATACGCGGTTTGAAGCATTCATCGACAATCTAGGAAAGTTTAAATGCAAAAAACGATTCATTCATTGAAGGTGGAGCTTATGGGATGACGATGGCACCTTCTGGGCAACGGAAAATGGATCTTTCGGAAGACGATCGTCGTTTGATGAACCACGTCAGGGAAAAAGGTTGACTTTTTCATTTACCTATTCTTTGAAAATTGTGTATCCGTGAAGATACCTAAAAAATTATACGGATCTGAAATAAAAAATACCAACCCGTCATTCTCGACAGATTTTAAATGCATCTGATGCGGCATCTAATTTTCAAAGCCAATGTAAAGGTTCCAAAGTGAGTTTTGCAGTGGCAACGTGGATGCAAATGGAAAATTCCAGCGTTAAAACTGGAAAAGCAGCAAATTTACTTCATATTTTTCCGGTTTTTGAGCAATTACGTAAAGAAGGTTTTTTTTTCAAAAAAATGTTGAGAATGATTTCAGATTATTCAACGCTTTTTGGGCTTTTGGGGTATTACTTTCTTGACACAGGAAAAAGAAAATATATTAAAAAGTAACGATGCGTTTTGAAAGTAAGCAAAATACTAATTGGGCGAATAAACACTTTCCTGTCCAAGTTCAGCAGCCAGTCAACTTGGGGTATTACTTTCTTGACACAGGAAAAAGAAAATATATTAAAAAGTAACGATGCGTTTTGAAAGTAAGCAAAATACTAATTGGGCGAATAAACACTTTCCTGTCCAAGTTCAGCAGCCAGTCAACTCGTTTAAGAAGCAATTCAAAGCCCGGAATATCACCATTTACAATTCCCTGCGATTCTTCCATCTTTCCCGCATTCAAAATATGTTTGTTTCCATAACTTGAAACCTCCCTAGCTCAAATTTTTCTGCTGGTCCCTTGAACATCAACTTAAGAGAGGTTTGCTTGTGAAGTAATTTTGATGTTCATGGTACATTGCAGTATTCGGGCTTTTCCATCAGGCCAAAAACTTTTGATACAGTTGAACCTCTGTTGTTGAAGTCGAATTTCTGGGGACCAGGAAAAAAAACTGACTTAGGGAGGTTTAGACTTGTGTAGGTTTTGATTTTTGGAGGTTTCCAGTTGATGAAGCAAATCCTTTTGCTGTGAGGAGATGTGAAAAAAGTGTGGGAAATCATAAATAAGGATATTCTGGGCCTAAACTTGCTCCTGAATGAGTTTACACCTTGCTGAACTTGGAGGCAGGGGTTCATTTGCTATATTTGTCTTTCACTTCCCGTCAAGATGCATCAGATTATTTATTTTAATCATTTTCTCTTCCATATTTTAAGAAAATAATTACCAGAAGGCCTCAGAAAATTTGACTTACAGAGGTTTCAGAGAAAAATACTTAGACTTAGAGAGGTTTTTAACCCTTGGACAACAAAGTTGGACTTTTTCTGCAAAATTTTGTGTTTGTAAGTATACAGAGTTTTTAAAAAAGAGTGAGAATTCACCCAGGGTAAAGTCCAGTAAAATCTAAATGTTTTTTTTTAATCCACAGAAAAATGTTGCCCAAAAATAAAAAAATGTATCACCGAAGCTGAGCCTTTTTTTAACCTCTCTCTGGATTAGTTGCATTCTTCTCAGATTTGTAACGCTTTCATTTTGGGTGCCAGATGGAGGATTCTTATATAGAGGCAGAAAAAGATTAGCAGAAAAAGTCCGACTTGGGAAATATTAGCAGCACCTTTTTGTTGGAAAAAGTCCGACTTTGCCCTTGGCTTTTGTGGCCTTCAAGAAAAATGAAACCCACAACCACCCAAGAAAATCCCAACTTTGCTGCGCAATGGAAACGAACCCTTTGCCATGCAAGGGTTAATGTATTGATTCTAAGGGTGTTCAGGCAGGGACATGAAAAACATTGAATTAGGGAGGAATTCAACTAGGGGATGTTTCACATATTGAGGTTCACCTGTACTATCCTTGCCTACCAAGTTGCCTGATACTTTGGAAAAGCCCTCATTTTTGCCAGTTCTGTTGACGCATTCTATACATTTTTACAGTGAATGACGAGAACTACTTACACGATGAAACGGATCCGCGGTACCGCGGCGCGTACATCCCGTCTCGGGCTTTCCGGATGCTGCAAGACATGACGAGCGATGACGGTGAGTGAAACTGGATTGCCTTTTTCCGGCTCTGGGTCGCTTGCGGCTTTCCTTTCAAATGATTAAGTGGTGGTTCTTTACTCGTATGCCTATAACCCGGCTGTGGATCTTCGATTTTCAGTTCCTCCTAGTGCTTGGCAGAGGAATCAAGGTGAG
>CAJPEX010000083.1:0-16818 GCA_905338405.1 Notodromas monacha | reverse complement strand
AGAAAAATAAATACCGTGCACTGGTGAAACCGTTAAAGGAGTTTTTTGAGCACTTCTTCCTCCATTGTTTCCTTCCTTCTTTAAATTGTCGAATAGATTTTGAATATTTTCCTTGAAGTTCCTCCAGCTTTGCCGCGTATCGAGCATTGCTTCATTTACCGGAATTGATGAAGTAAAATCTAAACCAAAAAGTTGGAAAGAAAGGAACACTGTATGCGCATACGCGGTTTGAAGCATTCATCGACAATCTAGGAAAGTCTACATGCAAAAAACGATTCATTCATTGAAGGTGGAGCTTATGGGATGACGATGGCACCTTCTGGGCAACGGAAAATGGATCTTTCGGAAGACGATCGTCGTTTGATGAACCACGTCAGGGAAAAAGGTTGACTTTTTCATTTACCTATTCTTTGAAAATTGTGTATCCATGAAGATACCTAAAAAATTATACGGATCTGAAATAAAAAATACCAACCCGTCATTCTCGACAGATTTTAAATGCATCTGATGCGGCATCTAATTTTCAAAGCCAATGTAAAGGTTCCAAAGTGAGTTTTGCAGTGGCAACGTGGATGCAAATGGAAAATTCCAGCGTTAAAACTGGAAAAGCAGCAAATTTACTTCATATTTTTCCGGTTTTTGAGCAATTACGTAAAGAATGTTTTTTTTTCAAAAAAAATGTTGAGAATGATTTCAGATTATTCAACGCTTTTTGGACTTTTGGGGTATTACTTTCTTGACACAGGAAAAAGAAAATATATTAAAAAGTAACGATGCGTTTTGAAAGTAAGCAAAATACTAATTGGGCGAATAAACACTTTCCTGTCCAAGTTCAGCAGCCAGTCAACGCATTCAAGAAGCAATTCAAAGCCTGGAATATCACCATTTAGAATTCCCTGCGATTCTTCTATCTTTCCCACACCGAAAAAATGTTTGTTTCCGTAACTTGTAAACCTCCCTAGCTCGAATTTTTCTGCTGTTCCCTTGAAGTTCGACTTGGGAGAGATTCGCCTGTGAAGTAATTTTGATGTTCATGGTACAGTGCAGTATTCGAGTATTCGGGCTTTTTCATCAGGCCAAGAACTTTTGATACAGTTGAACCTCTGTTGGTGAAGTCGAATTTCTGGGGACCAGGAGAAAAATTTGACTTGTGGAGGTTTTGACTTAAGGAGGTTTTGATTTTTGGAGATTTCCAGTTGAGGAAACAAATCCTTTTGTTGTGAGGAGATGTGAAAAAAATGTGGGAAATCATAAATGAGGATATTCTGGGCCTAAACTTGCTCATGAATGAGTTTACACCTTGCTGAACTTGGAGGCAGGGGTTCATTTGCTATATTTGTCTTTCACTTCCCGTCAAGATGCATCAGATTATTTGTTTTAATCATTTTCTCTTCAATATTTTAAGAAAATAATTACCAGAAGGCCTCAGAAAATTTGACTTACAGAGGTTTCAGAGAAAAATACTAAGAGTTAGGGAGGTTTTTACTTGGGCGGCAAAGTTGGACTTCTTCCGCAAAATTTTGTGTTGTGAGGACAGAGTTTAAAAAAAAGAGTGAGAATTCACCCAGGGCAAAGTCCAGTAAAATCTAAATGTTTTTTTTTAATCCACAGAAAAATTTTGCCCAAAAATAAAAAAATGTACCACCGAAGCTGAGCCTTTTTTAACATCTCTATGGATTAGTTGCATTCTTCTCAGATTTGTAACCCTTTCATTTTGGGTGCCAGATGGAGGATTCTTATTAAGAGGCAGAAAAAAATTAGCGGAAAATGTCCAACTTGGGAAATATTAGCAGCACCTTTTTGTTGGAAAAAGACTGCCTTTGCCCTAGGCGACCTGGCTTGGCTTTTGTGGCCTTCAAGAAAAATGAAACCCGCAACCACCCAAGAAAATCCGAACTTCGCTGCGCAATGGAAACGAACCCTTTGCCGTCCAAGGGTTAACGTATTGATTCTAAGGGTGTTCAGACAGGGACATGAAAAAAATTGAATTAGGGAGGAATTCAACTAGGGGATGTTTCACATATTGAGGTTCACCTGTACTATCCTTGCCTACCAAGTTGCCTGATACTTTGGAAAAGCCCTCATTTTTGCCAGTTCTATTGACGCATTCTATACATTTTTACAGTGAATGACGAGAACTACTTACACGATGAAACGGATCCGCGGTACCGCGGCGCGTACATCCCGTCTCGCCGAAAGGCCTACGACGTTCTGTACTGCTCGCTACTGCCACTCACTTTGACCTAACGGAAAAAGGCCGAGACCCAGCGAACGCCGAAAGGAAAGTTTACTAATTCACCACCAAGAAATGAGCATACGGTATAACCCGGCTGTGGATCTTCGATTTTCAGTTCCTCCTAGTGCTTGGCAGAGGAATCAAGGTGAGGAGACGGCCTTGCTATATTCTTGCCTTTCTTCGGTCTTCCCGCGCGTGTCCGAGTTTTTCCTGTCACATATCATCGAAAAACCTGTCATGGCATTAAAGCAGTGATGATCAGTCGTCTAAGAATCGAAGAAAGAGATATTGAGAGATACATTAATGAGCCTTCACCTCTTCTTTTTTGGCGAGCTGAAATACTAGACGGAACAATTCCGCGTGTCTCAGAGCAGCGCCTCCGGAATTTCGGCTTCTGAAAATTGTCGAAAGCACAAAATCACGTTTTGGCAAAGCATTTGCGAAAATATAAACTCCTCAAGGCACTGCTGGTGCTGATCAGTTGAATACAGTACTCAGGTTTTTGCGTTGGGCAATGTAGGTTCTTCGGTTCGGCAGCTTTTGTCAACGACGGCTTTTGATCTATAAAAGTTAAAAATGCTTTTCTGAACTAGTGTTATACCCATCTCAGTTAACGATTTACACTCTACAAGTTTACAAAAATAAAAAAGATATTTTGTCGTTTTTCAATCAAAAACATTCATGCAGAGTAGTTGATATTTTCCTGGTGTAATTTGCGCGCGCTGTTTTGGGATACGCTCAATTGTTCCTGGGTTGCCAAATTAAAATATCGCGGTGCAGTATAGTGACAGGTTTGGACTCGGAACGAGCATGAGGTGGTTCGTTGAATTTTTTTTTTTTCAAATAACTTGGAAAATTGGGTCAATTTCTCTCACATGCACACCCAAAAACTCCTTCGTCGGCTTTGACGGACAGAAGCGTCCAGTGTGACAGTGCCCCAAACGCACTGGCGGTCGGACACCAGCCAGACCCCGTCGCGGTCCTTCCGAATGTTGCAGCAGATGACAGCGACTGAGCCGAGACTCGGTACGACAGTAACCAGCACGTTTTCTTTGCTTGCCAACTGATGAACATATTCAATATTTTTGCATAAATGCATGCATGCAAATTGATTCATGGATTATTGGCGCTTGTGATGGGTCACTGCACGTGCCGCTTTTTTTTCGAACTGCACACGTCGAGGTTACTCACACGCTATACCACGAGGTTTCCTTTCCCTGCATGGTAGCACTTTGTTCCTAGATTAATGTCAGTTTCAATTTTTAAAGCACGCAGGAATTCGAGGTGAAAGGGAAAATAATTTGAAAGGACAATAACTTCTTGAAAACACTTTTCTATAGACGCCTCTATAGGATACTGCCGTATGCTTTTGCTGTATGCTTCTACTGAAGTTAGCATTTTTCGGAGATTTTATTTCTGAAATGTCTGCAATAATTTTATTTTTATTTTGGATGATTAAACTCCGATTATCAGTCAACATTTTACAGGCCATGATAAATATCGCTTAGTTCGCCTTCATGGGCGCTTGAATCATTTTTTCACTATGATTTGCGCTGATTTTTTTCTCGGAAATCCATAATTTTGAATCAAGATAAACATGCATATATGAGCATGATACTGGAATGCTTTGATACTTGACCATGAAAAGCCATTCAGTTATAAATTTTCGGGAATTGTGAAATCAAATATAAGTTAAGTCGATGAGAAAATTCTAGGGGGAAAAATGGTTCAAAAGTCAAAACCCACCTTCAACGCAGAAAATGTGTAATTTAACCGTGAAATAATGTTATGCATTCAAGATATTTCACAAATTGGTCATCCTTTTTTTAATTCAAGAATACCTCGAAAGGCGCGATCGAAGAGAAAAGCGCAGGAAGATATAATTAAAAATCGTTCTGAGCTAAAAAAGTAAAATATATATATCAAACACTTCATCGCTCTAAGGATTGTGACGTACTTGGTGACTGAAAATGTTAAATTCATTCATACTTTTCATTGTACTTATCTTCCCTTCGCAACATCTCTCACCGATATTCTCGAATTGGCATCAAGTGGTACAAAATGTTCTAAAATTGTTGATGATCCGTGATAATCGGAGTTGTACTTTTCGTATTTTTCCTAGTGCTCAAGATCGAAATTTCACACAGTAGCTTTTGTTTTTCTCTTCTGTTTCGGTGAGCTTATGAAAGGAGATGGATGATCGTATCCTGGGTAGATTCACCCCGATCTCGTAACAGTCTGTAGCTGCTTGATGCGATTTGCCACGTGTGTTGTTCGTAGTCCGACAGCAGCAGCACGAGCTGCACGCGGCGTCCGTGCCAGTGAACCGCGGACCGCCGGCGATCCGTGGCACTCAACAGCCGCTGCATCGTCACACGGCGTCCCTCGTGCGGGTTCGCGACGAGTCGGAGCCAGAGGCGACGGAAATCCGCTACCGCGGCGCCTGCATCCCGTCCCGCACGTTCCAGTACCTGCAGGAACACCCTGACACGGCCCCGTCAGTCTTCTGCAAGAAACAGCACCCCTTGAACCAGCTGGAAGCATTGCGCAAGCACTAGCCTGCTGCCGGCGAAGTGCTTCCCTGCTGCATTCTGTCCCTCATGCTTATCCTGCTATGCACTCCTGTGAGCCCCATTAATAACTGAACCCCGATGTCTCGACTGATTTTTGTCAGCACGTGTTTCTTTCGGGTATGAAGTTGAGCGAGTTCCAAAAACGGCGCGTGCCAAAAACAGCAGAAGTAAACACGAGTTCTGTAGTGTGCATAACGGGTTCTATAGACGTCGGCCAAAAATGCCTTCAGCCTGGTTTAGGAATGCAGTCAAGCCCCGATGTAAGACGCCATACTTCGCAACCGCCAATTTATTTTAAAAAACATATCTTCCCTAAATAAAGTATTGGAAATCTCGTTAAAAACGTCATCCGCCAAAATTATTGAACAATCAAATGCGCTCGTGTCAGTTAATTTTTTCGTCGAAAACATGCCAACAAGAATCAAATTTCTGCGAGAGATCTCCAAAAAAAATTTAAACACACAATCGCATATAATTAACTTCTCGGGAAAATTAGCTGGATTTAATTCACGCATCCAGGGTAATTTTAATAGTTTTCCTGAAGGATGAGAATTTTGTTTCTTATTATATAATTGTACAGTTAAACTTTTATTTTCCTTTAGCTTTTTTGAGAAACCATCAACCCCGTTTAAACTATCAACCTCTTTAAAACGCCACAAGCAAGTGGTATAGTGGTTTATCGATGCTTGACTGTAGTTGTTTCGCTTCTGAGTTTTTTATATCCTGAACGAAGCTTCAATGCGAAAAAAAAACGAAAATAAATAGGGGAATCACTGACAGTTACAATTACTCAATTATATTCCTTCTTCCTGTTTTTATTTGTGGAAACGAAATGTTTTTGGGATGCGCCGTACCGCTCTTTTTCATACACTCTCAACTTTCCCAGCACCGCCTGGAATATGACTAATTTGATGTAAATTTGAATGTGCTTACCTGTATGCTGCTTGCACTTTGAAGCATAGATATTATTGTATGCTATCTTTCTTTCTCAAGCAGTCGGCATTTTTTTCTGGTTGTATTTGATCAGAAAAGGCTCACATATTTTTTCTGACGCTTGAACAATTTCTCTACCATATCGTTTGATTACAACCGCCTCATCTGAGAAAGTGCTGCAAACTTCCATCTTAAATGATACAGAATGATTCATGCCACATGTATGATGATACTGGTAAATTTTGTGTAAATGTTTCGAACGTCTTCAGCATTCCGCCGGAGCTTTGAATATTTTAAAATTATGTATGTCGCGAGCTTTTGCGCATGTGTATGTAATTTTCAATTTCTTCATGAATCCCTCAGGTGGACATACGCCCGGACAGTCCGACCTTTGAGCTGAAGGACGACGGGGACCTTTTATAGGCGGAAAACAAGGAGAAAATGTATATAATAACCGGATCCGTATTCTACGATCAACACCGGACAATCGCTTCCCTGTTTACATCAATACCCGTGTATGAGAGATGATTTCCTGAGCGAATGAATGATGATGAGGGCACCCATCTATGTGATTATTTTTTGCCGACGCGTCGCTGCACATATTTTAGTGTTCCAGTGAATGCATGAACCCCTTTTTCTTGGTGTTTTGTGAGGTTTCAAAAGAAGAGCTTGGCTTGAAGGGTGGACACTATGAAAGAAAACTTTCCAGGATTGAAAGTATCGACTTTTCAAAAGGCTTCGCGAAATAGACAACTCATGAAGGGCCTTAAATCCTGGATGAAACTCTTCCGTCTTAAGCCTTATTCTCGTGCAATGAGGCGATTGGCACACTGTGGGTTGCGTTGTACTACATTTAATTCTGGAAGATGAGATTAAACCATAGCTTCACGCTGCTTCATTTCTGGAACAATTTTCGGAAGAAAAAAAAACGTAGGGCGCTGAAAAACGTGTGATCATTGGAAAATCTAATCATGTGTCCTATCCTTTTCAAAGTAGATGCGAGTTGATTTGACCAGTGGGTTCGAGCGAAACGAATTTCTTTTCCTGGCTCGCGAATTGATATTAACTTCAAATTTGCTGTCACGAACTTGACGAGTAAGCTTGCAAGGCTCAAACCAGTAACTTCATGACGAGCTGGGTTTAAACAGAAATTTGACCTCGTCCTCTGTGTCAGTGTGGAAAGAACGCTTATTGGGGCCTTGAAATTTGTTTTCGTCGTAATATGCTACAATAAATCCTCTCCAAAAATCAAGCGGAGAGTTGAAAGACGTGTTTGAATTGTTTGAAAGAGCGTGTGAACATGACGATCGAGTTCCGATGTATGCGAGTAAATTTGTTATAACACGCGGAATTTTCTTGTGAAGAATGAACGCTCGGCCTTCGAGTTTCATAAATCCGGCTTTTACATTCATTTCATCAAAACAAACGAACATTTTATGGGAATCAATTGTCTTTTCCTTTCTTCTCCGCACGTACAACTACAAAACTAAACAGGTCCAATAACTCATGAAGGTATCACTCGTCTCAACGAGTAAATGCGATTCACTAAGGGGAACTAGATCAAAGAACACATTCGACGAAATAAATGTTGAACACAATCGCGTTAAGGGTAGGTATAAGGTACAGTACAGTATTAAAAAAACAGCCACACATCAGAATAGAAATGTAAGCGATGGAATAACAACTGTAGGCATGCTGTGCCTTTTAAAATATTAAAATGCTTAATAATCATTCTTTCATGAATAACGACGTTTCAAATAGAGAATAGTTGAATTCACTCGTATGTGATCAAAAGTACAATTTTTTTATTTAAACAGATATTCCGATTAAAACTCTGAGCAATCGTTACCATAAATTATCTTATTTGATCGTACAACACTCTCCGTTGATGAAAATTCAAAAATGCGATCTGGAAATGATCGAGCAAACATGATTATTTTCTCTGATGAACATTTTCTGATAGAAGTTCGCTTCAGCTAAATTCTTTTTTTTTTAAAGTTATTCAAGTCTTACTGCAGGATCTTTGAATCGACGAAGGTCTGAATGCAAATAAAACAACGGCGAATTTTTCGATATGCATAAGGGCAACGATAGAGAATAGATGATGGTGGAAAAATATGTCCTTGAAATTTTGGCAAGTAACTCCGGGTCTCCTGACTATTTTCTGCTCATGGCTGACTGTTCCAACTCGTATCAGCACAGAAGGATCCATCGGAAGAATATTCGTACAAGCCAGGGTCGTGTGGATACGCGCAAAACGAACGCTGGTGGTGGGGGTGGTGGTGATGATGGTGGTGTTGATATTCGGGCGTTGGCGTGGCACCATGGTGCATCCCGCGCCACAGCATGTCCGGACTGGAATGCGCCACTGGGTGCATTGGGCGCGTTGGCGTGGCCGGCAGGCTTTTGCTCTCTGGTTCGAGTCCCACGTCGTAATCGCAGTCTGACTCTTGCTTCACCACGGATGTGAACATGGATGATAGCGAATCAGCAGCCTCTGGAGAATCTCCTGTCGTGCGCATGATCGTGTTTCCGTCGTCGCCAATTCGCACAGTTAAGTTTCCGACCTTTTTTCAATAAAAAAAATAAAAAAATAAAATTCAAATCTCTCAGGCAATCACATTCTTCTAATTCTAAACTATAATGTCACCTGATCGGGGTCGTTCAATGGGCCACAAGTATTAAAATGTACATATTTCGCGGATGTTTTCGGAGAATTGAGAAGAGATGGATCTCCAAAAAATGCAAGACATTTTTGCAAATTTGTTTTTCAAATTTTTACGAAAGACGAAACGGAGAAAGCACCATGAAAAAAATTGTTTCGCACTTCACAGCAACATACAGGTTTAAAATCTGCGAAGTTTTGAACTGCTGAATTTCTATGAGACAAGAAGCTTTGACCTGTTCAAGCAAAACACAGAACGACTTGTTTATTTAAAATAAATGTTTTATGTGTATTCATTGAGGAACAAATTATATGCCCAAGACGAGACAACTAAATGCATTAATACTCATCATATCTAAGAGTTTCTTTGAAATATATTTCGTTATTCGGCGTAGGAAGTTAAATTAGAGGGTCAGGCTGGCAATTTTTCCAGTGTTGATATATTTGGATAGCTCCGACATTTTTTTAAAGGTGGGGGTTTTTTTTCATTACCCCAATAAAACTACTAATTGATGTTCCCGTGATGAATGTGAAATGTGATCGGAATTGAGTTATAAAATGTTTCATAGGTAATAAGAACCCTGCACCTGAGGTCAACGGAGAAGGGGGGGGGGGCATAGGTCCTACATAACAAAAAACTTCGCTCAGGGGGACTTTTCGTTCAGTTAGATTCTGCAGCCGTGTATGCAAACTTCGTTGTGGAAATCAATCGTTGTAAAACTGGTAGAAAAAAACAAAAAAAGACTCATTGCCATCACAATAGTTACGGAGAAACGCGACAAGAGACAATTTACCAAGAAAGAGTAGGAACACTTTTAGCTAGTAAAAAAAATTACTAAAAATTTGGAAACAACGTTCGCGAAAAATTGGCCGGTTGGATTCAAGTCAGTTACTTCACCTGAACAGTGAGAGGCGATGTGGACAGGACATTGATGACAGGCTGTTCTAGCCCAGGTGGTCGTTCATCGGGCTCTTGCAAAGCCCCAAGCGTGTGAGTCAAAGCGTAAATGTAATTGTGCGCCAGTCGCAGAGTCTCGATCTTGGTCAACTTGGTGTCCTCTGGAAACGTGGGCAAAACAAGGCGGAGACGTTCCAGAGCCTTGTTGAGCATGTGCATTCTATTCCTTTCCCGGTAGTTGGCTTTCATTCTCCGAAAGGCTGCGTCGCTATTTTGGACACAAAGGTTCATGTCATAACATTATTCCGTAATGGATGGCAGCGATTTTAAACCAGAAGGAGCTCCAGCTCTTTTTAAAAACACTGGTAGCATTTATAAAAGAATAGCAGTGTTGAGAATTTAAAAAAATTATATCTAATTATAAAACGAAGAGGTTTTTGTCAAAAACAAGCAATAGTTCTTCATTGCTTTGAGTGCCAACTTTTCGCTGCTTTTGTAGAAGAGCATGAGAACTCACTGGCGTCACAACTTTAAAAAAAAAAGAAGTTTAACCTACCCTGAACGACTTGGTAGTTTTGGCACCATTTTTTTATATGAACTGCTTTATCGTGCCACGAAAGACATCGTGATGAATATTTAAACTATGCAAGCTTACTGAAAAACGTTGAAAATTCCGAGAAATAAGCCTCGAAAACTGATTCAAGACTGGTCTCATTGCATAAACTCTCGATTTATGCATAATTCACATTTTTTTTTAATGTGCTATATACATGGAATCCATAAAATCGAAGTAGCCTTTGTATCTTGCACGAAGGGAATACGAAAAACTGGGTTTGAAAACAAGTTCATGCCTAAATAAAAATTTTTGTCGACATCTTCAGTCATTTAGGGAGAGAAAAAACATTTGTGAACATAGTTAAATAAGATATTAAAGCCGTTATTTTCCTTAGAATGCTAATTCGATTTTTTTGTAGACATCACGCATAATTTTTAACGAAGAAATTGAACCTGGGTTGGACTCCGAGTTCGGGAACGGCTTTTTCCAGTGCTGGCGTCGAGTGGGATTGCAAAAACGTGGGTGACGCTTCGAAGAAGTCACTCGACTCCCGAGTATCACTCGCGAGGGTGAAATCCATCACCTCACTCTCATCCCCGATTCCCCATCGCTAAAAATATTAAAAAAATAACACTTATTAAAAACATGTGTGAAGGAGCATTGGGACTGCAAGTAAAACTGTATCCAGTCCCGAGTCTTCCCGACAATATAAAACTTCTGAACAAAATGCCATAGCCACGTATGTTCGCGTTACTCGGTTCAACGGTGATGATTTCGAGCCCTCTTGAAGCATCATTGTGAGAACGTGAAATGACTAACAAATACTGTATTTTCCGATTTCATAACAATCAGTAGGCATCTAATTAAAAAAAATGGGCTCCGCGACTGCGATTTTTGGCATCAAAGTGGCTGCTCTTGCTGTTTAGAAATCTGACCTGGAAATCGTTGTACAGTAATACCAAAACTTTTCTACTAAAATCACAGAAACACCTGTGAATTGGAGGACGAAATTCCGCTGTATCCTGATTTTACGTGATTTATTTACATAACGGACGCATAAAAGCATTGAATTCATCTGTGGATAATTTCATTTCTAAAATTAATGCCTACAACTTATTTTTTGATTCAGCCGAAATCTACCGGAAGAGCAATCGAAACAATTTCCAATCTGAAGTTTAATTTAGTACAGTATTAGCGACGAAATTCAGATAGAAAATTAGTTATCTCTGCAACGCTTCAGATGATCCTCTTATGAAATCTAAGTTGACTCCGGAAAATATTCTGTGTCTCAGGGAGTCATCGAAAATGGTCCCCAAAAATGTCACAAACTATTCACGGTCACAGCATATTGCAAGAAAATCACACGAAGCACCCAAGAAGTGCTTTGGAAACACACATTTTTGATGTCATTTTCGCGGTCACACGTGACCGGACGGCTGCGCGACACGCGTCGCTTCCGGGGCCATGAAAAACTGAGCTGTCCACGCGGGACCTCGGTTGATCCCCTGGCTTGGCTGTCGCCAAGATCCCCCTTCCAATCCCCCTCGGGGGTCGCCAACTGCCTCTCCCAGTAGGGGTTCATCAAAAATGTCACCACATCATGAGAGACTGACACTTTTTGGCAGGCAGAACTGTTTGTTCATCATCTGGCATCAATATTAGCGTTTAAACCTTTCATAACCTCAGGCGATGGACAATATACTTGTCGTGATTTTTTTTCAGTTTAAATGAAAATATGCGAGGAGACGTCAAAAATGGAATTGAAATCAAAAATATATCTCATTGGTGGCTAAGAAAAAAATCGTGCGGTCTCTAAATGCATCAAAGTGAAAACCATGATGATAAAAATATATAGTATACTTATTTTTTGGCATACGAAAAGCTAATACAGTATTACCATTTAAATCACAGTGAGATTTTCCATATGCGGAGTTACAGTGCACGATAAATCAACCATGTTTCTCATAAAATTCTGAATCCGGCATCAAAGCAATAAAGTTGTTAAAATTTTGAATGGTCTAGTTTAAATTTACGAAAATAAAATAAGCCTTATTTATGAACCTGTGAGCAACTCGGATTCGACAGTTTGGTAGAGGCAGCAGCCTGATGATGTTGGACAATTCTATTCATAAATGTATTTGGAATGAAAGTTGCGTTCATTTTTAAATTTCTTGCTCATATGCTTATTTTTCGTAGAGAATATAACCCTGTAATCGCAGTGGATAGGGTTAGCGCCACATGGAAACCAATGGAACATCCCGTGCTGAAATAACTTTTGAAAAGCCCCTTTGCTTTGTACCCTGAAAAGCGAGTTGGCAACGAAGCTAACTTGAATAGGGGGAGAAAATCGTCACCGAGCAGCGAGTAACGAGCGATTCCACGCACTATCAAGGTTCGATCTTGGCACAAGGGGGGGATCGTACCCAGGGGGTCCCCATTCACTAAAAACCATTGTTCAACCCCCACGTGCTACAGGGGTTCCCTGGGTCTCCCCCACGTCCCGAACAATTCAAACGGATCGAAAGATCCCTTCGAGCCGGGTTGCGAGCTCGTCGCGCATTGCCGTGCCCTGCACCGACACGACGTCCATTTAACCTCCGCATCCAGATCCCAGGTATGCGTGCAGATTCTTGCGCAGACATCGACGCGAAAATCGACGGCGGTTGTGTGATAAAAGTAAAAGAGCATCAGCAGCAGGGGGGAATGTATCCTGGACGTATTCCACGTCGTTTTTCGTTCGTCATTGTCAATCAATTCCGCAAACAACGTTGTCGCACCAGAACTCGAAAAAAATTCCATCTGTGCATGGACGGGAACCCCGAATAAGCAATAATCAATGCATTTTTCTTGCAGTATGCAAAATATATAAATTATAAGAGCATTTCAAGCACTGTACAGTACTTCCTTGAACGATTATTACTTCTAAAAAGCGCGATATCTGGATATTCAATAGGTTACTAGTCCGAATTCAATTTCAGATTTCCTCAGCCTGGAAGTATTTATATTATGTGTGGAATATATTTTGAAAGAAGTATTTGACCCAAGCGTGTTAGAGGTTTGAATTTGGTGTACTTGGGCGAAT
Organism: Notodromas monacha; assembly: GCA_905338405.1. NCBI lineage: Eukaryota > Metazoa > Arthropoda > Ostracoda > Podocopida > Cyprididae > Notodromas > Notodromas monacha. The sequence goes on along the minus strand of CAJPEX010000083.1, from coordinate 3,875 downwards.
TGACATTATGAATTGCCGTGTTATTTTCAGTTTCACAAAGCAGAAATGCTGCGGGGATTTGATGGATTTACTCAGTCAGGTCTGGGGTAATTTATTTTTTTGGCGATGTAAGATCAAAGGGAAATGCTGTATTGTTTTTCATGAGGTTACCGTATATGTACAGAGCTTGCTATTTTGGCGAAGTTTCGCATGATAGAAGCAACTGATGAATGATCGCCGATTATTTTCCAGGGCAGTTAGGAAGAGTCGTCGGGGGCTTTCCGTTAGCCAGGATGTTTTTTTCGTCGGCGGCGCACCCTTGGCGGCAGTGCACAAAGACGGATCAGCTGGGGCGCCCTCGGCGGCAGCTGGGTGCCTGCAGTATTGATCCGCGCCCATTTACACGCTATTCATTGGTTGCGACTCGCTATTATTCCGGGCCGCCCCAGAACCTGACGGGTCCTGCTACGCTACTGTTACCGATTCTTCTAATTGCTGTCCCTTCTTTTGTTGGTTTAAAGCACTATCGAGCATAGCAGGAGCAATTCACTGGGTTGTGATGAACAAAGAATCACTGGAGAGGAAATATAAAATTTCGAGAGTTCACCGGAAGCTGTCCAGCATGCGTGAGCCTAAATTGGTGAAGTTCGTTTTTGGGGTCTTTTGACTTTTTCAAGTGACGGTTTGACCCAATACAAACGAGTGCAGTGTGTACAAAATATGCTTTTCCGGAACAGCGCGTGTAAAAAAATAAATAACGCATGCAATCAGAAATCAGCTTTGGGAAATTTTCAAGAACAATATGCTGTAAAAGATTCTTCGAAATCATTTTTTTCGGCTATTTAACCCAGTTTATTCAAGAAAGGCCAAACTGAATTCCAGAGCGTATTTTCAAAGCGACTAATAAAACTTTTAATCACATCAAATGATGTATTAATTAGCTCCGAGAAACCGATTCGTATAAAAGCTTGTTGTGCTTGTTTTAGAGACAGCTTGGCACAACTGCTTTTCTAATCTTTTGATGTTGAATATTATCTGTTCTGGAACGACCTGAATAGTTCAACCACTATTTACTCAATAGCATCTGGCTGTTCTGTGGCATTGTAATTCTATATTCACGAAATATTCCTTCTTATGCTTCATCAATGAGACCTACTCCACAATCTAATTCTATTAAAATCCAACTCATCACGCACGGTTCATCATTCAGGCAGAAGTGCTTCAACATGTCGATTGTTCTTGCACTTGAACATAAAATATGAGCTCATTGAAAAAGAGATTTTGACCCAATAAATTATGCTTCGCTTAACATATTGCGATACAATGATAAATGGGAAACTGCCTTAAATCTTGTTGAACGGCAAGTTGTTCGTTGAACTTCGAAGAAAATTTAAATGATATGTAGATTTTAAAATTCGATGCAATAACTTCAAGACGTGCTCTGTGAATGATTTGGAAGTGTCCCCTGTTTTAGGATCATGGGTTTGAAATTTAGGGGTGCCCCAAACAACGAACTTAATTTCTTACGATGATTAGTTTGCTGTTCAGAGATTATGAGACACTTTTCTTTCAACGCTCCGTATTCTTTAAAATCAAAAACAACCTTTTATTTTAAACCCTAACGTCCGCTTCTTAGAAAGGGAAAGTTTTCCTTTTGTTATGCTGGATCTGACCTTTCAAACGTCGTTGAACATTCAAAACGATCGAAAAAGGATTTATTCTTTTTTTTGCGGCGAACGTCATGCATTTTGTTTTAGTTGATGTTCCTACGCCACTTTTTGTTATTAAATCGTTTCATCGTTCAAATTAGTGCTTTTCATTAATGCGAGTATTCTTCAAGCAATTTTCAAGCCGAGTTCGCGTTGCGTAACGTGCTGTACATCGAGGCGTTCTGAGATTGATGCATTACGGCAAGATGGCGTTTCCCCGTCGGGGGTTCATCGTGAATGGTTCTTTCGACACCTACACTTATCACCACAACGGTGCATTCGCTCACAACCCTAACAATGTGAGCGCCAGGTGTGTGGCACTAGCTTATCTCAATGCCTTCTTCCTGACGTCATTAATTGACGCGTCTTATCAGCGCAGAGCCGGGCATACGCGGGGAGCTCATCCGACCTAAACGAGCACTCAACCCGTGTGGGATTTCTTCCACGTGCGGGGAAATCCAGTTCACGTCGATCGCGGGAAAGCACGATCCTCTCATTCGATCAAACCTACACTTCCCGCATTGATTATCTGGAAGATGCGCAACAAACGAGAAGTGACCCGAGACCGAGATAGAACCGGATGCAGCGGAGGTTCCTGACAAGAGGTTGTGGAAGGATAAGGGAAGTTTAGCTCGAAACTGAAACATGGGCGAGGAGCCCAACAACAGTTCTCGGAAGAGAAATTGAAATGGTATACGATTGAGCTGAAAAGCAATAATTATTGGGGGAAAAAAAGCATTCTTCGGCACGAGAAAAAAAATGAAGTCCATATTTTCGACATATTTCATGGAAAATTAAAGAAAATGTCCGCTTGGCAGTATTCTGCTCTTCCCGCGAGAGACGAGGCACCCATCATCTGGCAGATTTTTTTGGCATAGCGGTCGAAGAGAACGTCCTAAGAATTTTAAATGTACCGGAATTAAGCTTCCCAATAAGACAGTAAAAATAGTTGTCGGCGGTAGTGTCGTCGGTGAACTCTACTCTTAAACCGCCCACACTTGTTCCGGGAATTTTTTTTTCGTGCCGAAGAATTTTTTCAATGAAAAATTATTGTTTTCCAGCTCATTCACTGCCATTTCAATTGCGATTCCGAGAAAATTTGTTAACCTCGCGTATGGTGCAGCCTTAAGCTTTCTTGAAATCAGGGGAATTTTAATCTTCATGAATAGACGCGTCATGGCAACATTTTTACGTGAGGACGCTGAGAAATTCAAGTTTTGGGAACCTCTACACTAGATTAACTAAAGTTAATCATGCTAATGGAAAAACAGCGGTGCCACGAACACCGAAATCAATTTTATCAACTGTGTGGGTTCGTAAATCAGAGGAATGAAGTAAAATCTCTGATCGGCCCACGAAATAAATAATATGTGCCAAAAAATCTCCGTTCGTTCCACAAGCAACTTTCGTACCGCATTTGCTGGAAGATAAGGCACACATTTCGTAATTATTGGCAGAAAATAATTTGGCCGCGGAGTATCAAATCCATGACGCCGTTAATTCGCAGAATAGGTGGGTTATGTATTGTTTAAAAAAGCAAGCTTATAAATAAAAAGGGAGGTCGCAAATTCCTTCATCACGTACTTTTTATGAAAGTAACATACCATTCTTTTACGCAAAATTTACGTGTCTTATTCGAAAAGTTCTCTGGGTGTGTTATACTAAAGTTAGCTGCTGCAGAATAAGTCAAGTAGCTTATATACAGTATACAGTATTTGCTCAAAAATAAGCTGTGCCGAACCATAAATAAGATGCATCAATGATACACGAAAGTACCAAAGAAACTCTTACCAGTGAATTTTAGACACAATTTAATTAAATTTAATCTCTTCAGATTTCATTGTGCTCCCTAATCACCACGGCAGTCAGCAACAGTAGCATTAAACACTAAACATATTCTTATAAACTCTTCAAATAAAAATTAGGATCCTAACCCTGGTATGAACTGAAAACGGAAGTAAAAATTATTGCTTGCCTTTCATGAAAATTAATGAATTTCTTTTGTCAAAGGCAAGCATCAATTTAACCTGTGGAATAATGCCGTCGATAGGGGACCGAAATAGAAGCCGTTTATTGCAAACGTTGTACAATGACACCTCCGAGGTAGATAAATGTAAGCTTTTCTTTACGTTTCTACTACAGGCATAGATGTCACTATAATTTCAAACTCGTCGATTTTTGCAACAA
>CAJPEX010000082.1:131143-205330 GCA_905338405.1 Notodromas monacha | reverse complement strand
CAATATCTCAAGTGAAAACTACCATTTACAAAGATGATGAAATCAAAACAAAAGCAGAATAAAATCCTGATGAGTCACATGCACCTTTCTAAACTTTGTGCCAATTTTTTTCGGACATGCACGAAAGAAAAAAGGACATTTTGACAAAGATGACTTCATACACGCTCTTTCCCCCGCGAAAATTAATGATGATCCATAGTTTTGAACAGAAAACGTCCGTTTGAAAAACATAAATCAATACGAAACACCTCAATATTTCAAGCAAAAAAAAACATTTTCCAAACACGGCAGCCGATTCCAAAAAGAAAAGCGAAACTAAAATCAGGACGAGTCGCATGCTGAACTTCGTGCCAATTTTTCCAGTCACGCAAGCAACTAAAAAATAAGCGAAAATTTTGACAAAGATGACCTCACACACGCTTTTTCCCCCCGCGATAATTATCATGTTCTTTTTTTCCTCCAACAAAATGTTGTTCGCAAAATATACTTGTAATTCATTATTATAACACACCTGTGTCAATATTTCAAGTGAAAAACCATCTTCCAAACGGTTGCTGATTCCAACACACACACAAAATTAAAAAAAATAAAATCAGCAGAGTCGCATGCTGAACTTTGTGCCAATTTTTTGCAGACACGCAGCAAGCGGACATTTTGACAAGAGATGACCTTACGTATACACACACACACACACTCGCTTTTTCCCCTCGCGCGATAATGATGATGTAGTCTTTCCCCCGTGTGTGGAGCAGAATTAGGTTCGCCCAAAGACCCCCGTCATATCCTGGCCCTGGGGGGGGGTTCATGGCTCGCTGAAAGGTACATAAATTCCGGGACCCGGAGTCGTGACACAGGGCCATTAAACGCCAGGGCACTTGAGCTGAAAAGTAATGCAGTGCAGAAGGAAAGCGTCTTATTCCCTCTTCCTTCCCAGCTCACACAGACACACATATAAGTACAGTATATAACCCCACTCTTCAGAGGATGTGCTCATTAGGCCTCATCATGACACTGTCTCCTAAGCCGAATGTTGGGGGGTCTGCTGCTGCTGCTTCAGAGGAAGTCTCACCCCCTTCAGCACCTCTGGATATTACGAGGATGACGACGGGGGGGGGGAGGGGGAAGGGACTTCAATTCCTGTTGGTCTATTCTTTACATAAGCCAGGACTTAAAAAACTGCACAAAAGGAAAAAGAACTGAACTCTACCACTAAATACTGATCTATGCTTGGTCTATTCTATTCTTCATGTTGGTATATTGTTTACATAAGTCAGGACTTGAAATACTGTACAAAAAAGAAATGAACTCTACTACAGTACTAAATACTGATCTATTTTTGGTCTAGTCTATTTTTCATGTTGGTCAATTCATTTTCATAAGTCAGGACTTGAAAATACTGCATAAAAAAGAACTGAACTCTACTACCAAACACTGATCAAATAGTTGAACCTGTTAAAATAAAATTTGAAGGCTCTCTTTTAAAAAATCCAGACAGTTTGTAAGTCAATAAATACAAGAATTTAATTTTATGAATGAATGAACAGAACACTTTATTTGCCGTTTTGCAGCATTCACAAGGTTCAATCAAGATTTCCACAACCAAACCCCCTTATTCCCACCCAACCCAAATCCACTCAATGACATTCAATCACTTCAGAGCAGGAAACAGAGCACAAATTGATTAAAAAAAAGAAGAAAATACAATCCATGAAATACAACTGATGGACATCTGACATGTATGCATACACCCATTCATTCCCTGACATTGTAAACAAAATATATGTTTAATATTTAATTTTTGAAAGGTTCTCTCTGAACTCTTGGAGGACGAGAAAAAAGTGTTGGCTGTTTATGATTTCAGCTCAAAGGTTTGCTCTGAATTGTTCAATCTATTCTTTACTATTTGGGTATTTGGGAATTGGCTCAATATAGCTTTTGTGCTTTAAATTGTGATTACTAATTTTTAGGTGCTCAGGATTTTTGTCAAGAAAGGACCCAATCAAAGAAATTATGCATTTGTATATGCACTTTGATTCACATTTTTTTTCAATTCTTATTTTCAAGGAGGGGAATGTGAGGGAAGGGCAGGGGTGGATCAAAATGTTTTAACCTTTGTTAACGCAAACAAGAGGCTCATCAATCAATCAATAAATGGCCTGATGCGTGCAGGTTCATGAATTAAAATGAATTTCTGGCATAATTGTCACAAGATTTCATCAATCTTTTTAGATTTTCAAAATTATGTCGAAATTGTTCAACATTATAGATTTAAAGATGTGAATTCATTGATCTTTGGACCGATTCATTCTAGATGCGACACCTATACCGAACATGAGAATTTTGAAATTCAGAGATATTGAAGTTTGAAATTCGAAAAAAAAGGTTCATTCTCGTGAAAATATCGCCACACGTTTCACCAAAAAAATGAAGAACACGGGCCAGGGCATGTTAATCTTTGGAACCATTGAAGCGACATCTACCCCATATCCAAACATTCAAAATCCATGGAATAAAGAGCACATTTCACAAAAAGGTTTCATTCCCGTAAAAATGATCGCAACCCGTTTCACCAACGACAAAAAATGAATAAAATGCAGGAGCCAGGTTCTGCTTCTTTTGAGGTCATATAGGATCTTCAGTACAGTATTTTTTTGGGCCAAAAGCTGTTAAGTGCACTTGAATTCGCCATTGGCGTGCTTTCACGTGAACCGCATTCTGCGTAGGTTGTATGGGTCAAAGGCCTCGGGACAAAGTCATGGAGCTCACACAGCACAAGTATTGACAATACTGCACAGCACATCCCTTGTGGCTGAGTGTGCTTTACATCAGCTTTGCATGCATTATTGCGTGAAGACACACGTGTAACATATACACAAAGCACAGAAAAAAATAGGATTTCTTTCGAAAGCTTTAAAAAAATGATACAACGAAAGCAGGCACGGAAACACGGGCACATCTTTTCACGGCAAGTCTTGGAATCTGAAAATGATGCAACAACAAACTATAAAAAAAAATAAACAAGACCATTGAACAGAATAATCAGTCATTTAGTTTCATGCCACAAATTTTACAGCAAGTGTAAACTCGATTAGGGTTACTTCAGCGTTAATTACCAAAATTAAATGCGAAGAAAAAGCACCATAATAAAACATGAGCATCATCAAAATTCTTCTTCTTTCAAATTACACGCATTCCCCTTTTAAAAAATGCAAGTTCTTTGAATGTCAGACGAGTGAATGGAAATTGCTGCCAAATAAGGTTCTTCTCTCGAAGCTTTCAGCAGGAAACAGAATGTCTCTCACATTCTGAATTCATGCAAATAAAGAAAAGGTCATCTACCCTTTTCTCGCTTTCTATAGAGAACCTTATATTTACGATTTCTGGGAAAATAACTCCAAAAAGGTTTCTTGTATAATAAAGGGCTCGTTTTGTTTTTTGAATGCCAGAGATTTAAAACTGAATAACTGATTAATCACACAAGTCTTGCTTATTTACTACCAATGCTTCATTTTGCCAAATTGTGAAACCCTTGCATCAATATTTCGGCCAAAGTGCAAGTATTTGCAATGAAATATTTTATTCGATTCTTTATATCCTATATATTTATTATATTATTTATTATATTATTGATCATATTATTTATTATATTATTTATTATATTATGTATTATATTATTTATTATATTATTGATCATATTATTTATTATATTATTTATTATATTATGTATTATATTATTTATTATATTATTTATAAATTATTTATTTATTTATTTGCCATTGTTGTCACACATGATTTCCTTGACTGTATATTAGCTGATTCAATGCGCCATCTTTGTTCCTGCATTCTATATATGCCCAGGAACGTTTTCGAATTTTCAAAAAACATTTCCGTAATTTTCTACCTTTCATCTATACCAAAGCTTGCAGTCAAAAATATTTAATGATACATCAAACGCAAGAAGAAGCATTTCCAATCAACAATACGAACTAAATCTCATTCATTATTATGTTCGTATGTTACAGGGAAGCCCAGGAACGTCCATGCGGTTCGAATCGCAGCCCAGGCCAGAGGGTCTGCAACCCGGGAAACGGCGGCCAGAGCCGCCCTCGGGGCTATTCAGCCCAGGATCCCTCCACTCGTTACCCAAACCCAGTATAGCCTCGGTTCGCGGCGTGAACCTTCTCACCAAGATCCCCTCCAGGGAAAGCATTGTTTGAAGATCCTCTCGCTTTTCGGAGACAACGAGAGAGAGAGAGAGAGAGAAAAAAATCAACAACAACAACAAAACCAAGCATCCATATCTGCTTTGGAAACTGATGCATAAAAAAAGCCAGAGAAACGCGTTTTTTTTTTCTTATTATGTTACGTATTTAAAAAAAAAAAAGGAAAAATTAAATTAAAGGGAGCTCATGTCGTGGGGGTTGTTTTCCACTAATAGTGCCTGAGGCTGTGCCAAAAAAAAAAAAAACAATTTTGAAAAAGTTGAGTGGGGGATGAAGAAACGAGTTCTCCGCATTTTTTGAATGGGTGTTTTTTCGCTTGCCAATTTTTTTTTTCTTTCTTGTTGTGGTGCGTGTCCATATCAGCATGTGGATTTTTTTATTGTACCTCATCTGACGTTTTTTTTCTTCTTTTTTTTTTCTTTTTGAACAAGTCTAGGGGATTTGGGGGGAAAAACCGTGACAATAAAAGATAATTCTTCATGAATTGCACCCTTTACTCGCTTCTTCTCCTCAAGGCAGTTTCAGTGATGCCAGGAAATTATTCGGTGCTGCTGCTCGTGAGACAGTACTTTTTCAAGTACTTCAGTACTACCTCATCATTGATAGCATATAAATAAACCAGCGTTTTTTTTTAATACGGAAATGCCTCCAACAGTGACCGAGTTAACACAGCAATGACAGGAAAAGTTAGGATAGATGTCGCTGGAAGTCTCAAAAGCAAGCATATTCCTTCACAAATTGTAATACGTTTTTTTTCATACATTTCCCTGTACTACAATATTTAATCAGCAATTATGCACTTGCTGCGTGTGAGTAAAGATGTCAATGGCTGTTAAAATCACATTTTAATATGTTTTAAATACAAATTTATACATTTTCGAAATAGTCCATGAGCGGGAGAATATTGTTTTCGTGCTGGTAGATGTCACCAGCAGTCAACACCTAAATTTCCTCAGCTTTCATTCAATTATGTGGGCATATATTAGGTATATAAAAGTTTAATTGGTTTGAGGAATTTTCTGAAATAATGAAGAACCTCTGAGTACAAAATAATCAATAATAATAAAAATATTAAATGATAATAAATATCAATATCATTCAATAATGATGAATGCTATCTTCGGTACCGAAAAGTAATGAGAGAGCACAGCAACTTTTGGGACACCCCTCGAATAGTGAAGATTACGTAATTCGCTCAAATATTCGAGGATCACGTGAATGCTTTCGCAAAACGACGCGAAATTATTCAAAATCACACAACCGAGAGAGCGTTTCATTTTCTTTCAATTCGGGGAAACCTCTCGTCGACAAACAGAAACAATTTCAAGCAGCTCGCAACCATTTTCATGCACAGTTTGAAATCCTTTGAAATTCTCCCAAAGCGGGTTTCCAACGGACTGGATTAAATCTCCCTTTGAAGTCGAGTCGCTTTTGAAGATCAACAACACTTGAAATGTCAGCATCCCTTATATATTTGGTATCCAACAAAATTTGAAAACCCACACACACACGAAAGATATAAATACTGTACTGTATAAATATATAAACACTCACGAATTTGTTGACGTTCCGGAACACGAGGGGGGAGGAGAAATCAAGAAGTAAATGTAATTGCAACGAAGGAAGTAATCAGCCCAAGAGAAGAGGATGAGGGAAACGGCAACCCGGAAAAACAGGGTTTCCTTCTGGGTGACACGCAAAAATTAGCCCTATATACTCGGGACTCTTCCTTCAAGCTCGTTTTCGCAATTTTCCTTCATTACTCGGACGCCCAAAATTTTTTGCAGTCTCTCTACAATGGGGGACATGAAATGTGTTACAAACAGGCCTCTGGGAAATTATATTAGACCAAGTTTTTTTTTTTGCGTCCAAAAACACGAAAGTCCTCCAGGAATTTTTCCTTTCCAGAGAGGCATGTATTCCATTGCGAGGGGAAATATGAACGCATCTGGAAAGCACGTTTCTTGGGAGATGTAAATTCAGTTACAGCTGCTGGACGAGCCAAAACTCACTGATTGAATCAGTCAGAAAACGAGTATTTTTTTTTTGGCGGGTTCAAAATGCATGAAAAAAATATTCTAAATCAGGAAAACGTGAACCTGAAATGTCAGGAAAATAATAACAGGGCGACACGCAAATTTTGTTTCTGTGCCATGCTTGACAACTCAGATTCAAAACTACATAAGTTGGAACTGTCAAAAAAAGGTTGTTTCCATTTTTATGAAAAATTGTCTGCGAAGGGCCAAATTTTATGCAATAATAAATTAACAGAAAGCTTTACTTTCCGCTTTTCAGCATAGGTTCAATCAACATTCCCATGTTGAAACCCCCACCCAACCCAACCCAAATCCATTCAAACTCATTCAATCACTTCAGAATGGGAAACAGAGAAAAAAGCTATACATGGATACCAAAATGAAAGAAAATACATTCCACAATGTACAACTTATGTGTATGCGTACACCCCCTTCTTTCCCTTGTTATCCAAAATACAAAGACAAAAATAAAGGAAGACTGTAGTGACCAATTACTGTTGTACCTTCAGTCTTATGATTACAGACAAGAGGTTGGAGGTTTGAAAAGTTTTCTGCGACTTTCAAAAGAAATGCATAAATTACTCCATGAGAGTGTTCTCAATTATGGTTTATTGTTCTTCTCACCCACAGTAAGATACATAAAAGAGTTGCAAAGCAAAGCAGCGTCAACAAGGTGTCTTGGTCAAAAGCAGGAGCGGTAAACTTAAACTTAATGTAAAATGCACCTGTATATATAGCCTTGGTTGGCCAAGGTCAAGGAACGCGCATAGAAACCAATTTGGATTGAGGGTGCATCATACTTCGTTTATTTAAAAGGAAAGGAGCGTGAACGCGCTTGGGAAAGAATTTGGTCAACAACAGGATAGTGAATTTAATTACTAGCGCGACTGGCACAGCCAAGCCTAGCAGAAATACATTAGGCTAAAAAGGGTTTCACAGAAAGTATCTGTGCATTGTAGTCAAGAACATGACTACACCCTTGACAGTGAAAACAAAATATCAGTATCAAGAATTGCAGCATTAGCCACAATTATAGCAATTGCAGCAGTTACTAAACCAAATTTAAAGCACAAGGTCTTCAGCCAGTTCCCAGATAAGGTTTAGTTGAATGAACAATTTAGTTAGAATCTTTGTTGAGAAATCATATAAGGCCAACAGTATTTTCAAGCAGTAATCTCACACCTCATTCACGTCATTTTATTTGGGTAAAAATAATTGGACAAACTTCTACATTCGTTTTTGGGAAATAGCAAAGTACTTGACCAATATTTTACATCACTGAAAAATAAGTTATCTTTCCAAGAAAACTTCATAAATACTTTTTTTTTGCTCCAGCACATGAATAAACTTTATCTACATCTGAAATTTCTCCAGGGAATTCTTCAGCAATCAACTGAAGTTCAACTGAAAAACGAAGCGCAAAATTTAGAACACAATCACATGGAAATTTTCATTCACTTTCCAAAGTGTAAATTCTTGGCATTTGATTCAAAACTTGAATAAAATTTCCGCTTTCAGCGTCAGAATTACATCTCATGAACAGAATTGAATCCTTGAAAAAATTTGGAACGACATATTTTCTTATTCAATTAATAAATTAATTATCATAATTCTGGACAGCTTCGTTTTTTATGGTCCTCCCTCAGTTTACGCCTGAAATTACGCAAAAAATCACGAACTAAGCATCAGCAATTATTCACAACATCAAGAAAAATTACCTGAAAATGTTGAAAGAAATATCCTTATTTTCGCTGTTCCCGTGAAAAAACATCTGCGCCAAGGAATTCTTACAAACTAACTCGAAATTGCGTGACTAATAATAATCGTATGCAGGAAAACATTTAAAACCATCATCACGGATAATTAGAAATATGGAAAAGCATCACGAAAATTGAGGAAGAGGCCAGAATGAATTTCCCGGGCCCGGAAACGGGTTCCCGTCACTTCCCATAGACACGCGGGACTAAACAGATTATGTATTTATGAAATTGCAAATTCCGGGCCATTGGGAGAGAAGAAGGACGTTTTCTACGCGCCGAAACATGCAAATTTCCTCGCATTAACACTTGAAACTCGCTGTGTGGAAATATTCAGGCTCAAAAATATCCCAGTTTTCGTTTATTTTCGAAGAAGAAAAAATATGATTCGGAATGAAACTTTTTTTTTCCTAATGTATACCCACAACAGCCGGTTCTACAATATCCAGAAAATTGCTTCAAAAATGGGCCTCGTCATGGAATGAAAACGCCATCACGGAATACATGGTCCCGAGGCCTGAATCGGGCTTCGTTTGCCATTCCCTTCATTTGCATTTCCCTACTCTGGAAAGGCCTTGTGAGAAGCGAACGAGAGATGGAAAGAAAAGAGATACATGCAAAACATGCGGGTTTTTTTTTTTTTTTCGAAAAAAGGCTTGGGAAACCAGCCAAGTTCTGTGTTCAACAGGAAAGGTCATCTCATTTTGAAAAGTTTTCACTCTTTTCATCATGGACAAATGAATTCAATTCCTTGAGGACTTCACATGTTGAAAAAAAAAAATTGCTGGGAGTTACCTGAAGAAAAACATCCATTTCTTGCCTGAGATTACATGTATAGATGTCGCCCTTGTGTAATATGTTTGTCTTGTGATTATCAAATTTAAAGGGAATACACAAATCTTCAACATGTGAAGTTCATGACTTACAAATTAAGGCCTTAAAGGAAATAATTTGATACCTCAATTAGTGCAACTAAGCGTCAGGATCAAGTTGCACAATTCCTTGCAGAAAGCAGCAGTATACAATTGCAAGATCATATTTTGCGTGTTTTTTTTTATTTCCTGGAACAATTGCTTTTGATATTCAACCACAGTTAATTAAAATGGCCACATAAAATTTTCAAAATGGCCAAAAAAAATTGAGTAGGGAGACATTGTCATCAATAAGGTTTCATCATGATTGCCAATTAACTAGATGTTTCTCCACCTTCAACCCAAATTGATATGCATAAGTACAATAGCAAGATATACTAGGTATTCTTTACATGCTTTAGGACGCACACAAAAATTCAATGACAAAGGAAATACAGTATGCTATAGGTTTCTGACTCATGGAAAGGTTCAAAACATATTTTCCTGCACATATTCAGCATACATGGTGAATTAAAAACCGCAAAAATACTTGTGCATAGGTCAAAGCAAGCATTCCTTTTTGGACACAAAATCAACAAACGTTCAGTTCTGAATCAGCAAGGTTTATTTTTCATCAACAAGATCAACACACAGCATCATCACAACCTCTACCAACATTCTTCACAGATTCAACCCTTTCCAAAGAAAATATCATGATTAAAATCAGAAAAAAAGAGGGAATCCTCGCAAAAGGTAGATGAATAAAATGGGTTTCAAATATTTTGCATAAAAGCCAAAACACATTCGGAACTGATCCAATGTACATATTTTTCTTCTTTTTTTTTAAAAAATTCGCACACAGCATCATCACAACCACAGTCAACATTTTTTCTTTGATTCCGATCTTCCACAAAAATCATGATTGAAATCAGAAAAAAAAAATTTCTTCCTAAAAAGGTTGATCAACATTCTTCGCATAAAATTCATAACAACTGAAAAAATTCGATACACTGCACATTTTTTTTTTTGTTCAACAAAATCCACACACAGCATCATCACAACCTCTGCCAACATTCTTCAGAGATTTCGCCCTTCTCATAAATGCAACATTGCACACAAAGAAATACACTAAATCGTGTTGCACTCACACTGACCCGATGCGTTTTCAGTTTCACGAATTTTCCAGAAAAATCATCTGCGGGGAAAAACACGGAAATTCAAGAGAAATTAAGCCAATGAATGTATCTGGGGAGAAACAAAGACACTCACATAAGGTTTTATAATTTCAACAAAACAAAAAAAACCTCTTGGAAGTTCGCACAACCTTCAACCCTTATTCAATAAAAAATAAAAAATAAGTCCATTCCACGCATTTAAACGAATTTGATTAATCCGCGAGTTCTATCGACATGTCGAACCCGGGGAAAGACAAGATTCTTCACATCAACACATCCGCCATCAAAGAATTCAGATCAGCGAATTCTCTCGCTAGAAGCAGACTCAGACAATCGAGTTTACTAGCACAACATCCTAGTCTCAAAAGCCGCTCGATGAGTGCAGTCAAAAGCGTAAACAGATCAATGGCTTTAGGTGAGAATTGAATTCTTCAAATTCGGCAAGCAATCAAATAGACTTGAAAAAGCAAGAGTTCTTGCTTTAAAAAAAAAAAAAAAAGGGAAAAGACCAACTTCTCGTATTCCTGAAGAACAAAGGCTGGAGCAAGAGGAGTCCGCGACTGGTCAGAAGAATATCAAGAAAAGACAAAGATTCAAAAAAAAGGTAATTCCCCCTATTTCAACTTTTTTTTTTTACAATTTTACTTCTGCTCACTTTCTACAACACCCGTGTCCGGCGCCACGTGGTTTCCTTTCTCTTCGCACAGATGTCGCTTGCATATTGATTTTAATTCAGTCGACATCATCTGAAGCTATATATTGATGCAGCAAATCGAAGATTAATTTTGAAGGAATTCCAAACAGCAATTATCCAATAGAAATGCATTCTTTCTTTTTTTTCAAGTATTCCTTAGAAAGAAGCGAATCGCAGGAAATGTCACCAAAGACAACAGAAGGAGAGGATGGACAGAATATTATCCGGCCTGCCAAGTCTCGCAACAAAACAAAGAAGAGATCAAATTCGGAAGATGCTGATGAAGAACAATCAGACGAAGACATTCAGTACAATTCGGAGTCGAGAATTGCTAGAGGTCGTAAAACTGAAAAGAGGTGGACGAAGATGGGAATAAAATGGCAGCAGGTGGAGTTTCGCAGCCTTTTTTTCCTCAAAACTTTCAGTAAATTGTCAATTCTATGCGACTTCCGTTTAAAGAATGAAGATAAATATTTTCCAAACTCTTAAGAAAATCGGAAGAAACATTTTCCCATTTTTTTTGTATTAAGGAAGTGCCTTCATTTGAATGTTTTCCCGCGTTTCAGCCATCAATTCAAAACAAGGATCAGACGACTTCTGTGTCAACGTCCGCTAGTAAAGGCATTATTACTCCACAAAGAGTCCCAACTCTTGGTCCTAGTCATGGTTTGCTTTATTGACCATCGCTATACATTTCAACTAAGATTTGAATATAATCGTTGATTTTCAGCCAGCTTCGCGACAATGCCTCAGGGCAGAATTCAGGGAATGTCCATATTTAAAGTCACCTCGACAACTGTACGCCCCTCGGGAACGGAAAGGCGGAGAACATTTAATGAACCACAAGATTCAAGGTGAAAACAGCTTCTTTCGTCAACTTTTTTCTTCTTTTGAGTATCGGTGCATTTTTTAACTGGGTTCTAGATTTTACGAAAACACTCGAACAAATTTAAATTTATGAAATTCGAAACTCGACCTCCGAATTTTCAGAATAAAATACTTCTGAGAAATATATCCAAGAATTGTAGAGAAAACAAATCCTAAAGTAAACTAAATCTACGATTTACAGTTTCTTGCAGCAACATAAGCATATTTCTCGCCCACAACTCTATGAAAATTCAAACGAATTGACTGATACGAAATAAGTTGAGCGCAATCCTCGAGTAATGTTGGATATCCAGCATTAATCCAAGATTATTCATTATTTTTTCGAAAAGACTTGACCAAAACTCAACGTCTAAATTTGAAAGCATTAACAAATCAATACAACATTAGAACGAAAGGACATACGAAGCTCTTAAAATTATTTTCATAAAACTGTGAGATTTTTAACCCACGTTTCTCATGAAAAAAAGACACCTTAAAAAAATTAAATATTGTCATACTAACGTAATTCGGTAAATCGACATTTTTTACTTCATTCTAAGCAAAAACACACCCAAAAAGGAAAGGTTGATGGAAGCAATGCAACTTTATGAAATTCCCAATTTTTTCGTATTGTACAGTAATACAGTATTGTACAGTAATACAGTATTGTACAGTAATACAGTATTGTACAGTAATACAGTATTGTACAGTAATACCGTATTGTACAGTAATGCACTGTTGTACAGTGATACAATGTTGTACAGTGATACACTATTGTACAGTGATACACTATTGTACAGTGATACACTATTGTAAAGTAATACAGTATTGTAAAGTAATACAGTATTGTACAGTAATACAGTACAGTATTGTACAGAAATTCAGTACAGTATTGTACAGAAATTCAGTACAGTATTGTACAGAAATTCAGTACAGTATTGTACAGAAATTCAGTACAGTATTGTACAACAGTACAGTATTGTACAGAAATACAGTACAGTATTGTACAGTAATACAGTACAGTATTGTACAGGAATACAGTACAGTATTGTACAGGAATGCAGTATTGCACATGAATACAGTATTCTATTTTGATGATATAGCCGAATTCCGCAGTAGAAATACATCTGTCAAGAAATCAACAATCTCTTTGTCCTACTGACAAAACTCGGAAAATCGTAAATCTTCACTGAACAAACCCAAAAAAGGATTATAAAAGAAACGCAGCTTTCTGAAATTCCCTCCTCTTTTTCAGTGCAATTTATCTGTTGCTTCTTTTTTTTTTTTTGCAGGGACAAGTCTCTCCTAGATTCCGACTCGGATTATCTCCTCCTGTCACTGGTCTTGTACCCCCACGACAGTCATCAAGGGGCAGCTGATGATGGTTCCAGCACACTGGCCACCATCAAGTACGTTCTGGCCTGTCTCACAGCCTTCTTCCTGTACCCGGGCTCAGCTGTTCTTCTCTCCCTGGATGCCAATGCGAGTTGTTATTCCCCATTCTCTTACTCTCTATCTCTACAGCAGACGACACTAATGGGCTCAGTCATGCACTTACAGCGCAACAATATCCCAACCACATGACACACATTTTTAATCAAACTACAGTCCCCTTTATGTAATAGCACCACGCCTTGGCGACATCTGAGAGATGAGGAACCAACTACAGTTGAATAAAAACCTCTCTTAACTCTAAGGCATTCCCCCCTCAAACCTCCATAACACTAATTTTCTGGAGGCCTTTTGACTATCATTTCATCAAAACATGAAAGAAAACAAGCTATGAACAAAAATGTGATTTTATTCATTGTGAGAGGAAGTTAGAAGAAAAGCTTGGCAAATAAACCCTTGTTTCAAAGTTCAGCATTCTTACAACTCTCTCAAGAAACAATGTAATACCACAAATTAAAATTTCCTGTAATTCTTCTTTCTTTCCCTTAACATAGATGCAAGTGACATAACTCCTCAAGTCAAATTTTTTTGCTGGTCCCTCAGTTTGATTGTACTGTACTGTACTGTACTGTACTTCACTCACTCATCATACTCATTTATGGAATCAGGAGTTCAGGTTAATTCCATTGCAGATAGGCGCTCGATCAAGCATAGCTTCAGATAGGCATTGTGTCAAATTAGGTCAGAAGCTGAGCAGTTGAAACAAAAGGTAAGACTAGGCTTGCTCAAGCATAAGTACATTGTGCAGGCAATACCTTGCAATTCAGCCTCCAGCAATTTGACCATCCTGCAATTTGATGGTTGAATTTGCAGGGAGGTTGACTTGCAATTCAACCCTTGCCCCGCAATTTGACCTGCTTCGGCCACTTTTTTCGAGTATTTTAACTTTTATTATTTAATTTTATGCAGTGTCTTGCAATTCAACCAATTTGCAATTTGACCCTAAACTGGCAATTGATTAGGATTGAATTAAAAGGTACCACCTGTATACAGTAGTTCTGTAGTCAAACCTCTGTCTAATTTGAAGATTTCAACCAACAACATTTGCTCTGGTAATGCAAAAATGGAAGAATAGATTAGGCATAAGGCTAAACATTTTTTTTTTGTTCTCCCAAAATTATTCATAATGTCTTCATTACTACTAAAAATTAACCCTTCCCTGGGATCAATGCAGGACCCATACTGTATTTTCAAACGACCACGATTCCGCACGCGAAAAAAGCATTCACTCTATCCCATGTAAAACAAAATTCCCGTCCAAAAACCTATGCACCTCAAATTCCTAAAATCTTATTGACACCCTCCCCCTAAAAAATACCCAGGACCAAAGCAAGGAGTTGGGAACCATCCTGGTCGTGATTGGAACCCTGTTCCTACTCTTCTTCATAGCAGTGTCAGTTTACGGCGTAATTCAAGCCCGGAGATTAACGGGTGCCAAGCTTTTGACAAAGCATCGAGAAATGCGAGAAGAGCGCAAAAAGAAAAAGGCAAAAGCCACGTCTGTTCAAAAGGTGCACATCAACAGTTTTGCACTGCGCAGAAAGGTCCCCACAACCAATGCTGATGGAGTAACTTGGTCTTCTGAATTGCAAGATAAAACCACTCGACCAATACATTCAACTATAGGTAATCATCACAAATTTATTTTCGAAAAATATTTTGGAAGCCCGGCTTCACGTGCGACAGAATCGCAAATAATAATTCATTTTACACCTGTTCGACATTCGAATTAATATGCCATTTTCTCGAGAGAAAATAACCCCCAATTTCCCCACTTGAGTCAGTGAAAAGAATCTTGTTCCTCACGTCGCAAAGATTCAGGAACAAAATGTATCTTAATAATATTTCGATTCGCGAAACTCAATTTAACGTACAGTACTTACTTCCTTGAATCTCGTTTTCAAAAAAAAAAAACTCGTTATGGTTCAATGGTTCTAAAATAAGTTCATGTGTTATCAAAGAGGTAAATTTTCACGTCTTGGGTTTTCTTTTCTTTTTTTTCATAGGGGGAATTGCTGATGGAAGCGGTGGGAATGAAAGGGGGATTCGAACCAGAATGCGAAGACTCCTAACCTCAGTTAGCCCCGAGCAATGGGCTCGTTCAGCATCGACATGAACAGTTCATCTCCTTCGAAGTTCTGAATTTTCGAAGCAAGAAATGAAAATATTTCAGAGACCCTTTTGCTCTATCGAAAACGCGACCGAGTTTTCAATTAAATTTCCCTCAACAGGGAAGTGTAAAAAATTAGACTAACCTGATTTGGAGCGGATTCAGAACTCAAGCCAAGGCTCGATGTTCATCACCGGGATTTCATAGCTGTCGCATGCAACGATGTTGTTGCTGTAAAATTGTAAATTGATTTTGAAAAACTTATTTCCGAATTTCAAATTTAAAAAATGCTGAATACAACTCACACGTTCGACGCCTCGTAAAAAACCAACGGCTGCAGGAACCGAATCCGCTTCACGTTGTTGCAAATAATCCTCGCCATCGTCACTTTACGCAGTTCGTTCAATTGTGCTGGAAAAAAAAACCTCCAGGGTTAAAAATCAAGTACCTTGGGTACTTAGAATAACCACGTAATTCCTCCATCTCCGTGAATTTGCAGGTCACTGCATATAGATGTCGCCTCAACTCGGGTTGAGGGTCCTTGAGATTTCGATCAAGTTGAGATAACCTGAGTTTTTCTTCGACCAGATAAGGTTCTCGCTAGTCTATCAGAAATCAGTGATTCAAGCGAAATCTATCACTGATCGAAAAATTCCAGAAAGTTTTACCTATAAGCAGTGACGCAGGTTATTTTTACGCCACGAGTGAACTCGAATCAGTTCAAATCTGAGTATCTGACACAGTATATTCAAGTCATGTATGGTTGGTACTTCAGGCGACACCCGCCTGACAATTCAAAATCCAAAATGAAACTGGTTACAACAGCGCGAAAAAAAAACGGTTTAAAACATAGCTCCACTCGACTGAAGAGAATGTTTTATCTGATGTAAATTTAATTCACTCGCTCAATGGACTTTCCGGATACCGGCCTTTCCCATAATCATGAAGCAGATCAAGTCCATCAACGTGTATTACCATAGTAAAACTACTGGAAAAAATAAAAATAAAGTTGTTCCAGCACCTGGCGTGAAGGAATGTCGTTGGTTGCCCAGGTCGTAGAAGAACCTGTCGCCCTTCTTGGCCCTGGCAAAGTAATCGCCGATAATGCACACGAAAGTCGGTCCCACGATGGCCCCAGGCACGGGATTCTCAGACACCCCGCCTATGAAGAAATCGATGTCGTCCACGCTGTCGTACGCTCTCTTCAGCACCTCCACGGCCTGTTCAAGTGCCAAGAACCAGAACAAAAGTTTATCAACAGTGCTGGAAGGAAATCTCTCTCTCCACCGGAAATAAGACAGACAGGGAAATCAATCACTTAAATTGGTACCTGGAACGACGGTAGCTCACTTCCGTCTCGGGCCAATATACACTTCGCACAAGTGATTTATTCAACAGCGTGAACGTAAAATACGGTATATATATTCTGTATACAGAGTCTCGAATATATTTTAAACATAAGAGGCAACATTGATCGAATGACGAATCCATCCCAGATACATTACAATTACAATCACGATAATGCTGCACGTTACACCATACCTTCAATGATTTCAAGCCTGTTCAGAACCCAAGTCCAGCCAAGAAATCTTGAAAAAAGCTGCGTAAATCACGAAAGATTCTTCAACAACAGAAACTTCCTTATTCAAAATTATCGACTGAGAAAATTGTCACGTTTTGGACCTTCCCAAAAAAACATCGCACGTCAACGATTGAACACGTAATTACCCAGGTACCATCACGCGAACCCTTTTCACCAAAATTAAAAAAAGTAGGATGCGCGTCACAGGCACAAATGAATACGTTTCCATTGTTTATAGCATTTCAAGATGCGCGAAATGCTTGAGTCTTCAAGAGATTTTTACATCCTTTCCAAAAAGAACATATTCAAAACCCACGACGAGTGATTAACATCAAAATTCAGACGTGAGAAGCTAAATAATTAGCTTACGTTTATAGTTTTCCAGGGACACTATTTCAATCTATAAAAATGATCCTGGCTTCAACAAGTTATTTCAAATAATTATTCCAGCCTGAATAGTATGCATCGAATTTTCAACATCGAAAAATAAAAATAAATGAATTTCATAGAAACCAACGTGTAATACTTTTTTTTACGCGCTGATTGATAGTATCTATTCAAGGAACCCACTGCTGCATTCAATTCATGAATGATCATAACTCTTGAAACTTACCTCAGGCGACATACTGTCCAGCAAGTCCTCGAAACTTTTGGCCTTGTCCCGATGACAAAACTCTCGATATGCGTTGTAGGGCGGCAGCGCATGGTCCCTTCCCCTTTGGATATTCAATGCTATCAGATCCAACCCGAATGGCTTATCCATGGCGAACAGGAAATTTTGAACCTTTAAACAAAGGCAAGGAAACGTTGAATTGTTTGTTTTTTCAATCCATGCTTCAACAGTTGATTCAATTTATTGATTACAGCACTGTGGTTACAAAAAACGTTACTCTTCCACAGGAAAATCACATAAAGCACTTTTTTGTTTGAAAACTCAAGTGGAACTAACATACATGTGAATAAATATTAAGGTGAGTTCCTCAAGCAGAAAAGGTTAAAAGGAATCATGGATCGTATTTTACATAACTTCAAGGGACCAGCAAAAAAACTGAAATTAGGAAAACAAACATTTGCGTTTGGGGAAAGGAGAAGTATTACAGGAAATTGTAATTAGTGAAATTCTATGCCTTAGATTTCTTCTTGAATGAGTTGAAGGGATGATGAAATTGGAGGTAAGGTTTCATTTGCCCAATGAGTCTTTTGCTACATTTCAAACCACATCAAGTTGAATGTTTACTCACGCTTGTTTAAAATCTTATGCTATTGTGACTGCTAGCGACATCTACCCACACTATCATCATTATAATCCCAATGGACAAGCCCTGGATATCGATCACCTGAATCTCGAACAACTCACTGAACAGCGTTCATGGGACAAACGAAAAACCCCCTTCCCCCCGCGAATTTAACCAATTGACACAGTTTCAACAAATAATTTCCTTACGGCATCAGTGAAACTGTTGTCGAAAGTCTGGCTCTTTTCTGTCACCAGTCCTCTGAGGAGACCTTCCAGAACCCCCTTTCTGTACAATGCCACGGGGTTATTCTGCACTAGCCTCAAGGGGATGTCTTGCACTATCGACAAGCGCTCACTCAACAACCTTCAAACAGGCAAAGAAAAATGTACTGTGTAAAATTGGCATTATATGAAACTAAAGAAAAACAACATCTCGCTATACAGTATACTGAAAGACTGAACTCACTCATAATTTCCCTGGAGAAGCGTGTGGCCGAATCGAAACGCAATAACAAATTCTGAAGATGAAGTCGGGTTCACGGAATCATCAAACAAGTCCGAGAAACCTTGTACCAAGGGCGTGATTCCCAATTCAAACATGGCTTTAGCTCCTGCGAACAAAAAGAAAACACTGTACAGCGTAAATAAATAAAAAATAATCAATTATTTATCAGTCGCATGGCTTTGTGAATTAATCATCGATCTCTCGAGAATGACGACGTCGTGGAATGACAATTTAATTCGATTAACTCGTCGGAGCGCCTTCGCGGTCATTAACGAAATTGCAGTTTCAATAATGAACGAAGATACTGTAGTCGTTTCCCATGGAGAATTGGCCCTTGACATACCTATGATCAGTGGGAGCCATTCATTGTAGATTATGTGCTGCAGTTGTGCATTCACGATCCGTCTCGTCTCAAAATACAAACGATCCGAATCCCATTTTGGATTGATTCTTTTCAACTCGTCCACGATTCGGTTGTGTTCCCGGATGAACAACGTGTGAACAATGGTCAACACTATTTGCTCATTCACTCTTCCTTCACCTGAAATATTAAAAAAAATATTTTGTACATTGCAATTAAAATACGGTTTCTCGATAAAAAAAAAAAATAATACGACGTCATAGATTCTAAGTCACTTTTAAATTTTGCAAAACCTCACGGTGAAAAAATAAACCGTCGCGTCGCTGAATATACGAGGGTTGTCCCATTTATGATTGACCTTGCGTATTTCTAGACTATAGGTACCACTTCGAAAAAAATCTACCCTTTTGCTCATCCAAATTTAAGGTTCCATGATATTTTTGTAAGTTTTTAGATTTACTGCAAGACAGTAAATGAAAACTTTCCAGTTTTGGCGAGCATTTTCCATCCATGTCACAAGCTTTTAAAAAATTTTAATTCAATTTGGATGATCTAAATGACTTTTTTTTTCCAAGTGGTACCCAGTCTAAAAATACCCTAGGTCAATCAAAATAGGGACAAGCCTCGTAATTACGCATTTTTCGCTTCTTAATATTCAGGATTCAAAATTTCAACACTGGGTTCTCGGGAACCCCAGAAAACCTTTCCAACAGAAAAAAACATCGAAGCACGTGATCAGCCTCATTTTTTTATTGAGGCAAAATGAATTTTTTTTTAATCCTTGAACATTACAACAAACACTCGTATTTCGATTTACAAATTATGTCGAGGAAAACTGACCAGCTCTGAAGCAAAATTCCCCGATTTCAGGATTGCCACATTCTTCCTCGTCGGGAGTACGATCTTGAGGAAGCAGAACTTCATCCCAACCAGCAACTTCTGTAACCAACATTTTTCCACCAGGTCCTCTAATAAGTTTTGCCTCAGCCTGAAAATATTAAATCAAGCCATAAAAAAAATCATGCACCCACAAAAAATCCACGGGCCTCTCGTCTTGCACATAGCATTTAGTTCAATT
The DNA here is from genome assembly GCA_905338405.1 of Notodromas monacha. NCBI lineage: Eukaryota > Metazoa > Arthropoda > Ostracoda > Podocopida > Cyprididae > Notodromas > Notodromas monacha. The sequence continues at coordinate 185,402 of CAJPEX010000082.1, read as the reverse complement.
TTGATTGCATTAAATCACAACATAATATGAGACCAGCTTTTAAAAAAAGGAATAATGCACTTGCGTTTTCAATAAATTAAAAATATCAGTCAATGTTCACTTCAAACACTCGTATCATGCATATACAATATTCTTTAAAATTCTTTTCCAAAAGTGACATCAAATCATAATCAAATGTTCTAGTAAACTTACTTCAGATGACCCATAAATCACAGATGCGTCCAAGACATGATTGATCTGGTTGATCTAAAAATAACAAGGAAAAAATGCATAAAACGTTAATTAACAGAAATTGAATTTTTTCCGCACCTGTTGCGCAAACCCGGAAGTGCACCTCACATTCTGCGCAGGCAAAGCTCGCACAAAATTCAGACACTCGACATTAAACTGTGCATAAAACGGATCGTCCAGAGGAACGGGAATTGGAAAACAGGCATGATGCAAAAAGTTCGGGTCTCGAATTAAGCGATTATCTTCAGTGCAACAGGATATCATGGCATTATTTGGCCCACTGAAAATGGCTCCCAAGGTGATATCGTGGTCGACAAATTGACCGAAAACCACAGTCAGCAACGTAATCCCATTCAGTGGCCTGTTCCTTTCTGGGATGAAAGCTGCCGAAATTTTTCTTGCACTCGGAAGAGGGTTCCCATTCGCTGATTTCACTCTTGGCGTGAAAATACCTTTGAAAATTACAGAAGTACATCATTAATGTCCAGAGATTAATTCCGTAAATATGACACAAAGAAAGCATGTGAAGAATAAATGCGATTTTTCCAATAAAAAAAAACATCGGGGTTTCCGAAATTTTCTGAAACACCGTCGAAGTCTCAATGCAGACCTGAAGCCCCAAATTTTCAATTTACAATTATTTATTCACGCTGTACAGGGATTTCTTCTTCCTTGGTTCCCAGGAACTGAAGCTTCGTTCGATTTTTTTATGTTTGACAAGATACACTTGACGTTGAAACGACAATAGAAATGATTTCGCCAGCAGTAATTTGTCGGCGAAAATCAGGAATAATTTTGATTTTCGAACGTAATTCACAATCCTCAACAGGCAAATTAGCGGAGAAATATGCTGTTCTCGGCGAAATGGGCATTCTTAAACAAAAAAGTACTGTATTTTAAAATGCATGATTTATCATAATACAATAGAAGGACTGCACAAGAGCACGAACCATCTTCATAAACAGGAAACAAAGCCCGATTGAAAGGAGTGTTGGTCCTTCCCCAGTCCGGAAATTCAAGGTTCGTGCAAGAGGCGTCGAAAGTACGAAAAAATGCATCAGGATCACACGTGACATTTCCACGGCACACGTCAGCCAACGACGTTTCGATCAGGCTGAACTGACGTAAACCAATACCAGCTTCGTTCGGCGACAAGTTTAACCTGAAAAAAAATCAATTTACCGTATTAACCTAGAAAAGCTATTCCTCCGTGATTTCGGCACAAACATTAAATGTATATTCAGGATAATCATATGAGCCAACGGCAACCAACCAACCAATCTCAACAATGTATAAGTAAAAAACCAAAAATTACTCAGTTGGTCAAACATGCAACTGAAATGAGTCGACTAACCTATTAATGAATCCACGAGTAATACGCAAAAAACATTTTAATGTCTCTAGAACTACAATACAGTTTTTCAAAACTAAGAACACCAAAATTTAAATTTGGACACGAATTGAACCTGAATGACTAATTTTAAAATGCTTCTGTTGAAATGAGTTTTTTTGGTTAAACTTCGTCCAAAATTTCCAGTGCACCAACTCCACAACTTTTTGAAATATTAATACCTGCCTATAATTTGAGAAAAATGTCCACATGGTACTCAAATAAATAAGAAACCATACAGCACTAATCTAATCCAGTACCTTTAGCGAAACTAACTATAATGCCTTTCCCAACTAACCCTAACCTGAATTGTTTAGAATTCCATGAAAAGAATTTTTTCTTAAATCATTGTTGGTAACATGAAAAGCATCACCATCAGAAAATTATTCTAGAACAGCAAAAAGGGACTGATCATCGTTGCAAAACATTTCAAAACGCACAAGATTTACTTAATTGTATCAAAGCGTATGCAGTATACTGTATTCAGAAGAAAGGAACTACCACATCAGAAGCATGTCTCAAGAGTAACTTCACATATTTTTGAACATTTAGAATTAGGATTGTCAACACTCCATATTCTCACCGTTTTGCCACGTTTGTGGCTGCAAGAATTGACCTGAAAGCTCGTTCTCCTTCCGCCAGAGTTTCCGGGTTCCTCCTACGGAAAAAAGTGGCGTGAAAACTAGACGGCTCAGTTCCATTGAGTCTGAAACCTTTTCGAATCAATGCTTCAGCCTGGAAAACAGTGGTCACGTAAGAAAAATCATACAATAAGATTCAAGTTTGGTTATTCTCACACGCTCCTGCATTCGACGAAACTCGACCGCAGCTTTCTCGCTGGCTTCATTCAGTTCAACCTTTTCAACTTTCCTAATGTCGAAATTGTTCCGAAGAACCGGTTCGTCACCGAATACTTCGATTACATTACCTGCACGACGAGAAATGCTTCAGTATACCGCTGAGTTTAGATTGAACGATCGTTACTTACTTTTCAGATTTGGATCACCTAGTGGACAACAGATCCCTTCTTTTCCGGAGTCCGTTTCGCATTTGAAATCAGGATTCCCGGAGAAAACCCCGAACCATGCACCACATAAAGAAGGTACGAGACACGTTCCTGGACCATATGACGAAGTAGTACAGGTTTTCCCAATTGAAGAAGGGACATCATGGCTGAAAGTGATACATTTCGGACCAATCAAGCTTCGGATACATTCACTTCCGCCCCACTGACGAGTAAAACGGAACCAACCTATGCTCAGGTTGCGATTTCAGCAAAGGCGTCAGCAAAGGATTCTGGTGCGAGTGCTGCGTATCAACGTTGACCACAGGATGGATCAGCAAGCTGAACACTGCAAGCTCGAAACCCAAGGCACACTCCATCACGAAACAAAAAACAGAAGAAACTCGCCAGTCTTAAGGATAATTAGACTGCTGCTAACTTGACAATACCGTCTATCACACCGCAGCTATTCGATCACAAAGCGTTCACGGCTTTCCAGCGTCTGTAAGACAGGTTATTTCCATCAAAATGATTGTTAAGTGTACCATAACGTCCGGACACCGTTCTATACTTCCTCTGTTAAAATACTAAATTTCAACATTTCCCCTGCCCAAGAGCGCGAGAAGTAGAGAAGCTCCGAGACATATTTTCCAAAAGTTCGCCGTAAACCCGCCTTTTCTGAAGGACTCAAATGGATCTGTAACGCAACGTTCACATTAGATTTGCGAGATGTCGCCCGAACTACAGGCCCAATGAAATACAAAACTAAAAATTTTGTTGTGGAAATTATAGTAACATAAAACTTGTATTATTCCATCTTAAAATTTTTAGGGTTATGACTTTGTTGTGGAAAGGCATATCCTTGCAACTTTGCAACATTCATAGATTTTAAATGGGTACAGTGGATGGATGTACCCCAGAAACTTCTTTGACCGACATAGTAGAGGAAACGCTTGAATCTGAACACGCCTTGAGCGGAATTAACAGCGGTCTCTGCGCTGCGGTCTGTGGGGAATGTCGTCAGATTATGTCTTTGATGAAGAGCGCAGAATGAGTTTTTTGATACACTGCTTGTGAATAAGGTCCGTTCAGTGATATTTGTACCGACTTTCCATCGCGATGAAGGAAATCCGATTAGGATTTGAATATGTGTGCCAAGTGTTCTCGGTTCAATGACCACGGTGTTTCTTCATTTCAGATAGTTGAGGGACATTTTCTTTTTTCTCACCCTCACGAGCCTTGAGGTTCGACGCAAAATCTTGAATTAGCCTTCGACCTGGATTACTTTTATCAATCATGTCAAAGTTAACCCAAGTTTTGGCCTTAGATCCAGCTCATGAGCTTCGATTTCAAGGGCCCTACACTTCTGACGTGAATTCGCGTTTGGAATTGAGCAATCCAACCGATCGCCCCGTTGCTTTCAAAGTGAAGACTACTGCACCAAAGCGTTACTGCGTGCGACCCAATTCCGGCATCATCGATCCCAAGCAAACCATGAAACTCGTCGTAATACTTCGCGCCTTGGACGAAGACCAACTCACGGATCAAGTCAAGGACAAGTTCATGGTCCAAAGTATGTTCTGCGACGACGGCGAAGTATGGAACGAGTCGTTGTTCAAAGAAGCGTCTCCGGACCAGCTCATGGACTCGAAGATCAGGTGTGTCTTTGATCCTCCAAAGCCTAAGGTGGACGAAAAAGGCGAAGAACTCCCGCCAACTTCATCCGCTTCTGACGTAATCGCACAGCTTCGTGACGAAAACTCGCGTCTGAATCGCGAGAAGCTTGAGTTATTGGAAGAGTGCGCCAAACTTCGCAGGCGTCCTGTCGTAAGCGACAACAGCCCTGCAACCCATCAAGTGGCCACTGCCGAGAAGCCGCCGGGAATCAACTTGACGATGGAGATCCTAGCTGTTGCTTTTCTTATAACATTCGTCATCGCGCTATTCATCGGCAAAGCCATCCTTTAGATGCTTACAAGCTCACCTCGTATTTACTTGCAAATAGCCGTGTGATAGGTTCTCTTTCTCTACCGCGCTGTGATTCTTCCTTTCCCTCGCGCTTCGCACGGTGAAGGAGAACAAAATTGCAGCGGTGTGAGTGTGTCTGACTAACTGGAGCTCTAGTGTTTTAGGCTACTGGATCCTCGTTTCGCTCCTGTTTTTGCTTCCTTTACGAGTTTGATTGAGATGAAAAGAAAAGGTTTCGGTGACTGGAGAACATCAGGAGCGTGGGAAGACGAGCAATTCGGAGCTTTGTGGTTCTCCTGGTCTCCTTCAGCGTTGTGTTTTTTTCCCTCGTCCTTGGCATCTTCGCGTGTTTTATCGTTCCGCGGTCAAGTTTATTCATTGTATCACCTTCATTTCCGCGGTCGCCGTGTCTGGGGAGGGGAGTTTCATTGGGTCGTTCAGAATAAAGCTGGCGAGCAAATTTCCCTATTTCTCCCGGTTGAGAGAAAGACTTTCCGTGGGGGTTGACGCAGAAATGTTGTGCTGACGATGCGTTAAATGGGTTCTTTTCCGCCCGCCCCGAGTAGTTGAAGTCATGTTGAAATGCCGTGTGATCCCCAACTTTTTTCTATCTTTGAAATGTGGAGGTGGGGCGGGGGGCGCTTGTTCTACGGTTCTTTTTTGGATAGCATCTTAAGCCTGATGGTATCTTCTAGCCGCAGTTTTTGCTTCGAAAACAGTTCCTTATGTCAACTTGTTCTTATTTTTGAGCAATTTTACTTTCTTCTTGACATTGATTCAGGCTTTGAACGGTTTTGGAAAATGGCCCCGGTACAGTGCTTTGATGCGTGGGTTCTTCTGTAGATATGAGGTGTTCTTAATGTTAAGAGAGATTTTAAATCGTTTGAGACGTCCTTCACGCTGCAATTTAATGAGTGATCGCTGCAAAAATGTGCGAGTTGTCAACATTTCGGGTAATTCATCTTGTTTTGGTGTGTTTATTTCTCATTTGATTTCGCTGGAGTTATTCTAAACTCTATGAATTGAAGCGCGTGGGTTTTTCTAATACTTCACGTTTAGAAAGAACAAAAATGACCATTTTTGTCGATTTTTTTTTTTTTACGACATGGTGTATCTCATAGCTGTACAGATGATGACCTCGCATTACTGTGCCAAATTTCACTGGTGTTTTAAGTGCCCTTTGCTGAACGGGCTTGTTTTCATCGCCTGCTTTGAACGGGACTGATTTTTTTGCTAATGAATTTTAATTCTGGAAAAAACGCACTAGTCTTCGTGCTTGATCAGTCAGCTTGTGTTGCTCATTTTACCATACTAGATCAGTCAGTTTTGTTCAGCGACATTTTCATCAAACAACTGCAGGATGCTCTTCGGCAAAAATTAAAGGGTTTCCAGGGTTTAGCACCATTTGCGTCAATCCCCAGAAAAAAACGTTTCTATTCATTCTTAGCATTTGAAGACAAGTGTCAAGATTGATCCATAATCATGCGAATTTCTTTTTTTTTTTAAGCTGGCGATGTTGAAGAAACATCCCAAGTCGATTCGCTGGAGTTCAGTATTCAAAGGTATTATCGTGATTGAAGGTCTAGCAGCAGCTGGAGGTTACTTCGTTTGGTACAAATTGTGCAATTCAAGTGACTTCCGGAAATACATGCACCAAAACCACGCCTGGGCTCTGGACGTGTTCTACACTACGTTGCAGACGTTCGGAGACGAATCCATCACGCAGGCGAAAGATCTGGAGCTTTGGAAGAAGAGAGTTTAGTGTGTACGTTTAATTAAAGTTCACATTAAAAAAAATCAATTTACGCGTTCAGTAATTCAATTTATCTGTAGAATATGAGTGCGGGTAGAGAAGATGTTTCCAAGTGGTTTCCAGCCGGCGACTGGGAAGATGACGAGAGGATGCAAGCCATGTTTGAACCATTCATGTCAAAGAACGCCATTCCAGAAGCATACGAGGGCAAAATGGCGTTTTGGTTCGATGTGATTGAAAAGTGAGAAATTGTTTCCATTTTTGAATTTCATTTTATGCTTGGAAGTATTGTTTTAAAATCTGCCGATGTCGTTTCGTCACGCAAATTGTTCTTACACGCCGAAGTTCTGAGCACTGCACAAGGAAGGCGCAGAATTTTTAATTAAATTTTGTCTTTGATCTAGCAACTCGAGTTAAAAATAGTTGAGGAAAAGATTTGAAAGAAATGCAGGTGGACTCTCAACAGCGAAATTCAGGGGAGCAGAAAATAATTTTGTTATGAAGAAAAAATCGTTGCTGAGGGTCCGCCTGTGATAAAATGATAGTGAACTAATTTCTTCAACTCAAGTTGAAGAAGGAATCCAAAATCAACTTATATTTTCAAAAAATATCGTATATAATGCCAATTTGGGCATTGATATCCGTTTCATCCATTAAAATATGCGATGAAAAGCGTTTTAAAATATTTTCGGAAGCCATATTCTTGCGTCTATGCATGATTTTTTTTTTTTTCACAGAACAAATATCGTCATGTCCTTGCTAAGCTCTTTCCCAGAGTGACGTTTTAAAGTACTGTGTGAGCGAATGATGAAAAATAGTGTGATGTTGGTTAGAATACTGTGGTTGTCGCGAATGAAGCACAACTCAAGGGGTACCCGTGCTTAAAGATAAACGAATCATGTTCTGGCTGTTATTTGACTAGACAAGGGTTAATCCCACTTCCGGTTTTCTTTTCTGAGAAAACGTGTTCAACATCCACAGTTCTGGTACTGTTTTTCGCAGCATTCCCCCCCCCCCCCTCCACATTTCAAAGATAGAAATAAGTTGAGCGCAATCCTCGAGTAATGTTTTTTTTCCGCCCCCCCCCCCCCCCCCCCCCCCCCCAATTCCTGCGAATTGAATGCCTGAGGGCACTTGTAGATTGCTTCATTACTTTAAATTATACTGTAGTTGGGTATCATAGAAAATTAGTCTTGGATTTTTGAAATGAGGATTTCCGATTCTTCGTGTCAGCGCTTCTTTTTTTTCTTCCAGTGGTGAATCACGTGTTCGTTTCTCCTCGACATCGTTCGTGCGACTTGACTGTAAATAAAATTTTAGAAAGTCATTTGATTGATTTTTATTTTCTCGTGCAGGTACTGCGTGAGCATGAAACAGCCATTGGTGACGGCCGCGTCACTCAGGTCCGTCTTCCACCGGAAAGGCAAACATCCGGATTGTCTGCGAGACGTTTTGGCCGAAATGTGCACCAAAAGGGAGCAAAACAGCGTCGGGTTTGCGCTGGTGCCAGTGGACAAATTGCCTGGGGCGTCTTGGGCCTCTGTTGGAGAGTCTTGGGGAGGATGGGCCTTTCGATCCGCATCCACGGTAGCTGTTAGTGCCATGGGATGGTTATCTCCGAAAGCGACTGACTCTGGAATGGATTCCGCTGTGGAATTCGTGCATCCGAAAACGGTTTGTTATCAGAGTTGTTCGCTTGCTGGGTGTCTTGTGCTTCCTTGTTGACTTGATGCGTCGCCGGGATCAAAGCGAAAGTCTCTGTGCGTGTGTATCATGATTTGAGATAAGGTTAAACTGTTTATCGAACTTTCTGGAAGCTGAATAACTTGTTCTCTGACGTGTTGTAGCGGCATGCGTTGAATGTTTCCGGAGGCTTTATTTTTTGTTTTTATTTTGAATGCTGGGGAAATTCCAAGATGGTGGATATCAGTTATGTTTATTTCTTGTTGAAGCTAGAGTGTTCATGCATTGATTTATATTGAGATTGAGTCTAGCTTTGAGGTCAAATTAGACTTAGGTACCAGGGGAACCCGCTTTTTTCTGAATTGTTTGTTTCCTTTGCTTACCTTGGGTCGTATTCGATTATTATTTTAGTTGAGGCTTCAAGTATGATATAAGGTTCTCAATTGCTCGATTTTTCTAATTCATGAGTTCATATGTATAGCTTCATTCTTTTTATGAGGAACGCGTCAGGTTACGTACTTTGGTATGCAATAAGTTTGAGTTAGTCTTGAAGCATTAAATGAGCTTTGTTTGGTATTGTGTTAGTCTGAAGTCTTGACATTGATTACTTGGGTTCAAGCTTAGTACGATTCTAAACTAGGTTAATCATCGAAATTTAAGAAGTATGCAGAATTTTGGTGTTTGGATGAGCGTTGCCTCTTAACAAGGTAGTCAAAATCAACTTTTTCAATGTATGAAAATTTTTACGATCTTTGATTTTCCGAAATGAAATTTAAGAGCAGATTTGATGGTCAACAGGTGTAAATTTCGAAATAACGAAGTTCTGGTTTTTGTGTGAAACATTTTTGTTATACTGTAATTTCAGATAGCCAAAATGTCTCACGAATTGTTGGAAGATCAACAAGCATTATTCAAGGAAGGGAAATGCGAGAATGTGATGTCTATAGAGTGTTTTCAACGGCTGCTGGGCTCCAAATACAAGAATCTCGTAATTTTGGAGAAAATGCTGGGAGAAATGCAAAGGAGCGGAAGTGTCAAATTGGGGATGACATCCGCCGGGAAATTTCTCAAATTTGAAGCACCTGCTGGTGACCCGATTACCAACACTGATGTTGGTGTTGCCAAGTTGAAGAAGCTGGAGTTTGAGTTGTTGCAGCGTGTAGAACAGCTTGAATTAGATGTGAGTTTTATTCGCACGAAAAAAAAATCAGATATTCGTTTTATCCGTATATCTGATTCTGCAATGGCTAAATTTGTAAGCTTCTGAAAATGTCTCGAAGACTGTTCTATTTTCTGCACGTTTTAATCAATTGGCCGTAAATTTGTAAATTCATTTCATTTTCAAATTTCTCACGATTTGAAAAGGTCGAGAAACAGCTTTTCAGAACATGAGAGATTGGCATCGTGTGATGGAGCGACACCTAGCTTCTATGTCCTCAATTTGTGGATGATCATCCCTTGACCTTTCATGAATCCATTAATTAAGAACATTATTTAATTAGCGAATGGCCCGATCGTGTGTCGTATCATTCTAATACACGGAAGCATAGGCAGTCGTTTTCTGAACATCTGCCGTAAATTGGTAAATCATCGAATATTTTCCAAAGTCGTCGTTTTGTTTATGTTCCAGATGCATGCCGTGAGAGAAGAAGCCAAGAAATTATTGGGCCAGGGCCAAAGAGACATGGCCAAAAAGCGTTTGAGACGCAAACGGGCCCTGGAAAGAAAACTGGACGTGCAATCAGGGGCTTTAGACAATGTGACTGACCTGTTGGACCAAATCCGCCATTCTCGCACCAACGCAGAAGTGTTGTCTGTGCTCGGAGCTGGCCTCCGCTCCCTCAACTCAGCCCTGGGCCACGGTGGCCCAGACGATGCCCTCAAGCTGATGGACGAAGTTCGGGATGGATTGGCCGATGCTGCCGAGGTGTCGGAGGCCATCGCGGCCGCCAGTGGGCCGACTAACATTGCGGAGTTGGAGGAAGAGTTGGCTGGGCTGCTGAGTGACGAAGAAGAGACGCCCGTGGCGGCTACTGCTGCAGCTTCGTTGCCTGAACTCCCGGAAGTGCCTAAGCATGCTGTGACTACTCCTCAGAAAGTTTCTGGATCTGGGGATGATTTAGAAGATCGGCTCCGTTCCTCCTGCCCAACAGACAAAATCCGCCAAACAGACTTCTTTTGGTTTGAAATTAGTGTTGAAAATTGAATTTTTTAATTTTTTATGTAATTGAATTTGTGTACAGGACTTTTTGTCTAACAGACTTGTCCCTTGCACGAATCAAGTTCATTAGATGGGGGTTAACTGTATTATGAGGTAATTCCCAATATTTTTGGGGAAGCAATTTGACAAAGACATATACACAGTACTTCAAAGGCTGAAATCGGAGACTTGGTCACTGTGCCACAGCTTTAAAAAAATTTGTATTCATATTTAAATTTGATTGAAGAATATTTCAAAATTCTGAAAGTTAATTTGAATTTATTTTCAGACGAAGTTCGGGATGGATTGGCCGATGCTGCCGAGGTGTCGGAGGCCATCGCGGCCGCCAGTGGGCCGACTAACATTGCGGAGTTGGAGGAAGAGTTGGCTGGGCTGCTGAGTGACCAAGAAGAGACGCCCGTGGCGGCTACTGCTGCAGCTTCGTTGCCTGAACTCCCGGAAGTGCCTAAGCATGCTGTGACTACTCCTCAGAAAGTTTCTGGATCTGGGGATGATTTAGAAGATCGGCTCCGTAAGAAGAGACGCCCGTGGCGGCTACTGCTGCAGCTTCGTTGCCTGAACTCCCTGAAGTGCCTAAGCATGCTGTGACTACTCCGCAGAAAGTTTCTGGATCTGGGGATGATTTAGAAGATCGGCTCCATAAATTGCGTAACACATCCTCGTGATTTAATTTTTTTTCAATTTAAGGCCGTGGTGCAGTGATCATGCGTGAGAGTCAAGGAGTATTGAATAAAAAGTTCTGTTTCGTTCGAGTCTAAATGAAGCTGTAAAGTGATTAAAATCTAACGATTCAATTCCTATTCAAAGCTCCGAATCATCGTATTCCATCGCAGTCGCCGCAATTAGGTTCTTCATTACATTGTAGGGTTGTCGCTGAGATTACAGCTAATCATTTTTTTTATAGATGTGTTGATTCAGGTAATTATTCTCCACTTTTTTCAAAGTTTGGTGGTTTTCCGGAAAATTTTTTTGAATGAGAACTGTTTCCCCTGTTCTTCATGTAACTATATCGTGTACTTCGACCGATCAGCCAATTTTTGGAGAATTATTTGCCCAAGCGAAGTACAGTACTTTTATTTCGGGAAGAAAATCGCTGGTGCAGTATTTATTTTTCACTGACTTCTAAATTTAGAAACTCCGATTTTTATAGTAAGAGGTAATGATTTTAGTGACATTCAAGATCAAGTATTCAATGAAAAGAATTGAAATTCCTCTCCAATCCCCTCCATTACTTAAATGTTCTTTATTTTCTCACATTCGGTGCAGTAAGTTCATTTGTCAAGCTTAAAAATGTATGTGAATCTCAGTAAACCAATATTTCGTAGAATTTTTCGTCTGTGATTTAAAGGAATGAAAGATTACGTAATGTTTACTCAAATTCGGTGAACTAAAGAGAGTTATGTGATGGATGGTAAATTTGAGCTTCCTTGTGGGACTTTTAATGTATGAAAACCATGCATCATTTACGTTTTAGTTTACTTTGAGCTATCATTAATTTAATTTCCGCGTGAAAAGCATTTTTTTTGGCGAGTAATAAATTACTGGTTTGCTTGTGGTCTCCTGTATTGCGTGAAAAATTTGCAGCAGATGGTTGATTGCGTGCTCGGGGAGTTGTTTTTTGCGGTTTTGGGTTTTGCAATCCACCTGCTGCTGCGGGAATGTTACGAAAAGAGAGGAAAAACGGACGAGAATTTCTCCGAGCATCCGCCTGATTACTGACAGGTGGTAAGTACTTACCTAGTACAGTACTTGGCTCATCACTCAAGCTCTTTCTTCTCAGTTGAATGGTCGGGTAACAACGAACCTTTTCTTAGGGACCTTGCAACTGACCGCAGGGTCTACAACGAGGTGTTAACGCAACAGTGGACGTTTACACACACACACCACCTTCTATAGTTCCTCAACGTAGTACCTATGGACCAAAGAACGCTTGAGTGGCTCTGTGAAAAATGTACCTTGTCATCTGAGCTGTACAGTATACAGTACTGTATATGACACCCAGCTTCTTCCAACGGGAAATGCTTTTTCTCTACGAGGATCTTGTCTAAAGCGAATTAATCTGTACTGCTCTACAGTGAAATCCTAGGGTTTGGAAAATAATTTCGTTGTAGAGAAAATTGTATTGCAGAAAACAATTACAACATGGGAAGAGAACTGTACATAGGGCATGGAAAAAATTCCTTTGTCGGTTAAATTGTGGAGGGATTCCACCTGCATAATAATTTTTTCCCATGGGTTCTTCCAATGCTCTCCATGCTTGCTGTAAAATCTTGTCTGATTGTTAAAAAAGAGATGACCTACCAGTTGAGAAAGATACTACTTTAAGTTCCCCGGTCTTTTATTAAAAAACACCTCTCTTAAAACAACACGTATGTTGTACCCGTCTTTCGGGACACCCTGGTTTAAATGGTTATGATTATAAAATTGTTGTAGAAAAGGTTGTTGTGAAGAGAGTCCACCTGTATAATGATTTTTTTGCTAGTGTAGATGGCACTGCACATTCCCAGCAGGATGATGCACCCCAGGAGTATGCTTTACCTTGACAGGATATATGTACTCCAGAGTGCATCCTACCAAAATAAGATTTTCTTGCATTTTCTTTGGACATCATGCATTCTTCAGAAAGTAATGTGTGAAGAAAATCCAGTTTCAAGAAATGGTAGTTATGTTTTCTATGTAAACCAGACTTTCTGCACCTTTCAAAGTTTATGAAATCACTCTTGCTTGGTATCAATATGTTTGATTTTCTGAGCAGAACTCATCAACATTCATAAAATTTGAAAATTTTCACAAACTTAATGCATGTTTCAATTTTTGTTTCTCTTTCATACAATTCAGAGACACCTGACCCACAAAAATTTGTGATAATGGGTTGCAGAAGGTCAATCCTCAGGGTAAAAAATTATTGATTAGGGGCCAGGGATTACCAGGATTCAGTAGCTGCAAGGTGAGTAGGTGACACATCATCATTCACATGCCAATTTTTGGGGACACATTTGTGGGGGAGTGCACCCTATCCTGGGGGAGTTGATTATTGTGCCTGGGCTTTGGTTGAGGCAGAACATCTTCTGGAGTATGTCCTGCCTCCTACACTGAGATGAGGTTCTCTGCCCATGCTACTTCAATAACATCTCTTCAATAACATGCTTTTTTATGTTCCCTTTAATTTTGCTGTAGAGAGAGCAATTGAGTATTGGTCTCTCCATGGACAATCTGAAGGTTGTGGTACAATTGAACCCTAATTTGAATGAGTGTCTAATTAGCTGGACCCAAATTGTACTGGCAAAGTGTCATGTATATCTTGAAATTTTACCTTGAGGCATTTTTTCTCTTTTATCATAAATGAAAAACAAAGCTTGAATAATTTGAGATTTACACAATTATTTCAATAATTGTAATATTTTATCAGGTGAAAAATGTTCATACAGTATTGTAATGGGCCACACTGTATATTTATTCAAGTAATGTGAGCATATTTTTCCAAAATTGAAAGTTTTTTCTCAGTGGTTGGTTGTATTTTTAGTCTGATTTGACAAAACCAGGATTTTTCAAGGGAAAGTAAATTATTTCAATTCTGAGTTGGGCTTCAAGAAACAGAATTTTTCTTCCAGAAAATAGATGTGTCGTTTTTAGAACTAGAACCTGCAGCATTAACCTGTGCTGCGTACTGAATTACTTATTGACACGAAGCAACCCCGTTTTTTGAATTCCTTCGGAGGAGTTTTTGGTCTATTTCTGAGTAGCTAAGCATTCCAGAACCGTGCAGCTAGTCGCTCGTGCCATTTTCGGTTGGTTAAAATGTTATTCTTCCATGGCTCGTTTCCTTCATTTTGGTTTCTTTGCTCAGGTCAAGACACAACACCGAATCTGTGCCACTGAAAACCATTTAAAAAAAAGAAAAAACCCCGTGCAGTAAATATGCGGGCATTTTCGAAAGACTGTGAACTTCCTCTGAGAAGCACTCCAGCTGCCTTTCGTGAAAAATTTCAGAAATGTTCTTCGAATTATGCCAAAAGGCTTACCTTATTCTAATTTCCCTCCCAACTTCAGGTTTGATATTCAAATGTACATTAAACAAAATTCATTAGTTTCGCGACGGTGGGAATTGAGATGGCTTTCATTGTTTTGTGTTACTGCTGTCTATGCGAGGTTGGAAGAAAAACTACACTCAAACTCTTCTAAAAACATTGAGGAATTTTTTAAAACTTCATCAGCATCAGAAGTAATATTAATTCCACATGAAAAATGGACAACCCTGTAAATGAAGAACTGAAGAAAGCGTACATGTTATTTGCATTTAATTACTTAATTAAATATTTAAGGACAATTTAAGTAACCATAATTTGTTAAATACCNGCATCCGCCTGATTACTGACAGGTGGTAAGTACTTACCTAGTACAGTACTTGGCTCATCACTCAAGCTCTTTCTTCTCAGTTGAATGGTCGGGTTTGTTGCTTGGAAAAGAATCCCTGGAACGTTGACTGGCGTCCCAGATGTTGCTCCACAATTGCGTTGTCACCTGCAAATGTGTGTGTGTGGTGGAAGATATCAAGGAGTTGCATCATGGATACCTGGGAAGAACGCTTGAGTGGCTCGGTGAAAAATGTACCTTGTCATCTGAGCTGTACAGTATACAGTACTGTATATGACACCCAGCTTCTTCCAACGGGAAATTCTTTTTCTCTACGAGGATCTTGTCTAAAGCGAATTAATCTGTACTGCTCTACAGTGAAATCCAAGGGTGTGGAAAATAATTCGATGCAGAGAAAATTGTATTGCAGAAAACAATTACAACATGGGAAGAGAACTGTACATTGGGCATGGAAAAAATTCCTTTGTCGGTTAAATTGTGGAGGGATTCCACCTGCATAATAATTTTTTCCCATGGGTTCTTCCAATGCTCTCCATGCTTGCTGTAAAATCTTGTCCATAACAATTTTTTCTCTACTGGATGGTCAACTCTTTCTATGATGAAATTCAAGGGGCCAGAAAATAATTTTTTGTGGAGAGAATTTTGTTGTGCATACAACATGGGCAGAAAGCCCTGTGGGACCAAAAAATGGTTATGATTATAAAATTGTTGTAGAAAAGGTTGTTGTGAAGAGAGTCCACCTGTATAATGATTTTTTTGCTAGTGTAGATGGCACTGCACATTCCCAGCAGGATGATGCACCCCAGGAGTATGCTTTACCTTGACAGGATATATGTACTCCAGAGTGCATCCTACCAAAATAAGATTTTCTTCCATTTTCTTTGGACATCATGCATTCATCAGAAAGTAATGTGTGAAGAAAATCCAGTTTCAAGAAATGGTGGTTTGTTTTCTATGTCAACCAGACTTTCTGCACCTTTCAAAGTTTATGAAATCACTCTTGCTTAGTATCAATATGCTTGATTTTCTGAGCAGAACTCATCAACATTCATAAAATTTAAAAATTTTCACAAACTTAATGCATGTTTCAATTTTTGTGTCTCTTTCATACAATTCAGAGACACCTGACCCACAAAAATTTGTGATAATGGGTTGCAGAAGGTCAATCCTTGGGGAAAAAAATTATTGATTAGGGGCCAGGGATTACCAGGATTTAGTAGCTGCAAGGTGACACACCATCATTCACATGCCAATTTTTGGGGACACATTTGTGGGGGAGTGCACCCTATCCTGGGGGAGTTGATTGTGCCTGGGTTTTGGTTGAGGCAGAACATATTCTGGAGTATGTCCTGCCTCCTACACTGAGATGAGGTTCTCTGCCCATGCTACAGGGGTTCTCTACAATAACATGCTTTTTTATGTTCTGTTGAATTTTGCTGGAGAGCGAACAATTGAGTATTGGTCTCCCCATCAAAAATCTGAAGGTTGTGGTACAATTGAAGCCTAATTTGAATGAGTGTCTAATTAGCTGGACCCAAATTGTACTGGCAAAGTGTCATGTATATCTTGAAATTTTACCTTGAGGCATTTTTTCTCTTTTATCATAAATGAAAAACAAAGCTTGAATAATCCTAATTTGAATGAGTGTCTAATTAGCTGGACCCAATTTGTACTGGCAAAGTGTCATGTATATCTTGAAATTTTACCTTGAGGCATTTTTTCTCTTTTATCATAAATGAAAAACAAAGCTTGAATAATTTGAGATTTACACAATTATTTCAATAATTGTAATATTTTATCAGGTGAAAAATGTTCATACAGTATTGTAATGGGCCACACTGTATATTTATTCAAGCAATGTGAGCATATTTTTCCAAAATTGAAAGTTTTTTCGCAGAGCTTGGTTGTATTTTTAGTCTGATATGACAAAACCAGGATTTTTCAAGAGAAAGTAAATTAATTCAATTCTGAGTTGGGCTTCAAGAAACAGAATTTTTCTTCCAGAAAATAGCAGATGCGTCGTTTTTAGAACTAGAACCTGCAGCATTAACCTGTGCTGCGTACTGAATTACTTATTGACACGAAGCAACCCCGTTTTTTGAATTCCTTTGGAGGAGTTTTTGGTCTATTTCTGAGTAGCGAAGCACTCCAGAACCGTGCAGCTAGTCGCTCGTGCCATTTTCGGTTGGTTAAAATGTTATTCTTCCATGGCTCGTTTCCTTCATTTTGGTTTCTTTGCTCAGGTCAAGACACAACACCGAATCTGTGCCACTGAAAACCATTTAAAAAAAAGAAAAAACCCCGTGCAGTAAATATGCGGGCATTTTCGAAAGACTGTGAACTTCCTCTGAGAAGCACTCCAGCTGCCTTTCGTGAAAAATTTCAGAAATGTTCTTCGAATTATGCCAAAAGGCTTACCTTATTCTAATTTCCCTCCCAACTTCAGGTTTGATATTCAAATGTACATTAAATAAAATTCATTAGTTTCGCAACGGTGGGAATTGAGATGGCTTTCATTGTTTTGTGTTACTGCTGTCTATGCGACGTTGGAAGAAAAACTACACTCGAACTCTTCTGAAAACATTGAGGAATTTTTTAAAACTTCATCAGCATCAGAAGTAATATTAATTCCACATGAAAATTGGACAACCCTGTAAATGAAGAACTGAAGAAAGCGTACATGTTATTTGCATTTAATTACTTAATTAAATATTTAAGGACAATTTAAGTAACCATAATTTGTTAAATACCGTATTTACTTGAGTACCACGCACACTGTTTTTCTCAAATTTCAGAAGGAAAAAAGGGGTGTGCGTCATAAGCAGGTACAAAATTTTCAAAAAGTTTTAGGAAGTGGTATGTCTATATTATACTTGATTATAATTGAGAAATTTGTGACAAATTCACCAAGAAAACTTTTTTTACTGAAAAATTTAAAAATTGATCAGATTCATGTTCAATTCACATCTAAAGTCAAATTTTTCATTTTTCTTTTCAAAATTTTGTGGTTTCAGAGTAACTAAAATGGGGTGCGCGTCTTACTCAGGGATACAATTTTAGCCAAATTTTGAACTGAAAAACCCCTGTGTGTGCCTTATACTTGAGGGCACAGGGTACTTGAGTAAATACAGTTAACTCTGCTGAGAGTTTCATTATATCAATTGTTGAAGATCTTAAGTCTACAGAAAAATAGTCTTAGAAATAACCTTCAAAAGAGGATTTTTTATACATTAAATTGTGTAACATTTTTGCTATTGATGTGGGCATCAGGGTCCTAAAACCACGACTTCACTGTAATCCATAATTCGTTATAACGAGATTCTACTGTACAGTTATTCCATTCATTTAGGTTGCTGTGTATAGAACTTTTGGAAAAGCCCCTTATATGTATAGTCATGCTGCTCTGCATGGAAGAAAGAGAAAAGTGGATGAATGCCGCCGCACGGTGGCGGCGGCGGCGAGAAAAGGCGGCTTTCATTGTGTTGTGTTACTGCTGCTGTTTTTTGGTGGCGTTGAGCCGCCCTGTGGTCGATTGCCCGGCGCGGAACGGATCCCGTTTTCAGCCTGCAAAACCGTTCCGGTCCCGCGAATTCGACGATTTTTTGACTGACTTTCTGACCTAGTTTTGGCTCGTTCTTTCATTATAATCATTTTTTTGCAGTCGTCGTGGAAGTGTAATAATGCCACCCACCTTCTCCTTTCCTTTCATTCTTTCCTTTTACAGTATACTGTATATGTACATGCCTTGTTTAATTCTGTGATGCATTCAAAAAGCTTGTCATCGGGAGAGGAAAATCGCAGGTACAACGACGAATCGAAAATAATTGTTTCACGTAATTATTGCTGCGCTGTTGAATATTGCCATGTTGACAAGAGAAAAACTGCGTAGCTTCCATCATCAGCGAACATGCAGGCAACAATTTCAAGAAATTGTGGGCGAGTGTCTGATTTATTTTATTTTTTGTGGTAAACGCTGTTTTTCTGGGTTTTTTTTTGTCTAAGAGCTTCTTTTGTTTGCCCTGCTGTGATGGAATTATGTCCCCCTAGTACTTAATTTCTTTCAATGATGAAAAAAAAACTTTCTCTTGATTTTTTTTGCTGTGTTTTTTAAAATCGAAAATCACGCAGGAAATGCTGTAACCAAATTACTAATCAAATTGGTGTTCTGTCAAAATGCACTGCGAATAGTTTGTTTTGGTAAGTGGGAAGTTTCAAAAGATGAAAGATGATATCAATATGATATATGAACCCCTTGGTAAAGGAATTTTTTTCTTCAAGTTATCATCACAGCACATTATATGTAAATTTGTTCTTAGTTTATATTCGGGCAATAATTTTTCTGATTGGATTATTTTTGTTTTGCTGGTCTAATTTCTTCGGTCACCAGCAGATTTATTATATTGTGCAAATATTGTATTTAATGGGTTCACTTCGCTCCATTTTTTTCCATTCTGGGCGATTTTTTTCTGGTATGTATTTCTTCTGGGTTATTTTTTTCTTGAAGCAACAGTTTCTCACATTTGTGGGCAATTTGTAAGAACAAGATGCATCTGAGCTTTATCTCATTTTGAAAGGATGTTCATGTATGACCCTTCTTACATTACAATTACATTATTTAAATTATTAAAAAAGAGTGAACTTAAATATGCGAAAAATCATTTTTTTTCAGCTATGGTTTGGTTTTAATCTACAAAAATTTGGTTCTTGTTAAATGAGAGTGGGATTTGCATTTTTTCCACATCCACTTCTTGCCATTATTTTATGAATCCCAGTGAAAGTACAGTATATATTCTACTTGGGTGATTTTTTTTTAATTTTCAGAGTGAAATAACAAATTGTTGTTATGAAGGATTTCTTGGGCTATCCAGAAATTGTGTACTCTGTTATTCTTTTGTGGGTTGGCCCTCAGTATCTTCATGAATGGTTGTGCTGTGTACAGTATTGTGCTCTATACTGTTTTAATGTGATTTTTTCAATCATCTGGTTCTGTAAAGCCTCGTGAGAAAGCATTTTGTCATGCTGTATGTTCAACACATGTGCATCTGATGAATTTTGATGATGAATCCTTGTTTCCTGTTTTTGGCTTCAATATTTATTTGATTAAAACAAGTCATATTTGATTGATAATGTTATGAGAAATTGTTTTTCAAAAATGGAGATACTGTTTCGAACATAAAATTGCTTCCTTCATCAGTTTTGTGTAGAGTGCCTTACAAATGTTCCTGGTTTATTCCTATTCAAATTTTTTGGTGCTCTCTTCAATCCAAACAAGGAATTTTCAGACTCTTTTTTCACCTAATACTGAATGTTGAAAATCACTCTTCACAATCTTAGAAGAATGTAATCTTGATAACACATGGAACAGCTGTTTAAAAAGTGGTCAATTCACACAAGATCGTGCTCCGTTCCTTTCCTGGAGTAGTAGAATATTTTTTTTCATGAATGTAAAACGTGCTGGTGAAGAGAAAGAAATCGTGGCTTCTTTCAGAAATAAAATAAGGGCGGAGAGAAAGAAAGGAGCACAGTATAGAAGGATTCCAGATGTGAAGTCTTGGCTTTTTGGTTGCTGGGAAATTGGCAGATGTGGAGGGAATACTGTATTTTGAAATTAAATTATTGTCTCTGTGAATCAACGTAATATTTTTAATTTATGTAAAAGTTGATGAAATCATGGAGGTACTTTATCAGGACAAAAACAGACCCTGCATGAAATGAAAATTTTGGTATGGTATATACTCAGAAGACTTGACAGTTTATTAGCTTTACAAATCACATCAAATGTGAGATCTCTAAACTTAGTCAACTCTAAATTCCAGATATGAATAAATTACAGTATGAAAAGGCTTAAGGACTAATTTCAAGCCAATGTCTCTTACAATAAGGAATTTAGTGCACTATAAGAATTGTATTTTCCACTGTACAGACTCTTTAGTTACAACATATCTCATTATAGCAAATACTTTTTAGCAAGGAAGCATTGCTTTCTTTTCTTATTGTCCAAAAGCCATATATAATGTCAAATCACTCAAATGATTGGCTTTTTTATGAATTTTGTGCCTCACCAAAGCTATCTCACTGTGTTAATTGTTTTAAAACAAGATTTGACTGCACTGTACAGTACTTTGTTTTGACATGATCCTTATTCCCTCACTTTTAATAAACCCCTGGGTTGTCAACAGTTTTTCTTACATTTCCAAATCTGCTTGAATTTGTCTTCAAGCAAGCAAAACAAAATTCATTTAGCTGAATTTTCAGCTTGTACAGTGTATGACCTAGTTTTGAATCTTTTGAATCATGCTTGATTATTAATTTTATGAATTGAAGAATTGCTCATGTGTACATTAGTATATACAGTATTTTTCAAAAAAAAAAGAGTCAGTTAGCACAATTGGAAAAAGGCTTTAACCATTCATCATCAGAAATTTCTGCATCAAGCCCAGCTTTCCATCATCCCAACACCCTGAGAAACAGAACTGCTGATTGTTCTTTTTTTCCCCCCTCCTAAATCCCGGTCTTTCCTTTTTGCTTTGTTCTCTCTGTATCTCTCTCTGGTTTCACGTGTCTGTGTCTGCATGTGCTGTTGGTCTCTTGGAATGAGAAGGAGGAAATCGGTGGGCGAAGATTGGCGACGGGCTTTGGTCACGGTTGGGAAACAAAGCGGATCGGCGCCCAGTTGGCGACCTGGCTTGCGGCGGTGGGAAATTGTGGCGGCTGCCTCTTTCTTTCTTTTACTTCTTTCTTCTTTTTTCTTGGCTTATATAAGTATATATATATTTTGGAGACGCCATAGCATGGCGTCGACTANTGAGCTTTATCTCATTTTGAAAGGATGTTCATGTATGACCCTTCTTACATTACAATTACATTATTTAAATTATTAAAAAAGAGTGAACTTAAATATGCGAAAAATCATTTTTTTTCAGCTATGGTTTGGTTTTAATCTACAAAAATTTGGTTCTTGTTAAATGAGAGTGGGATTTGCATTTTTTCCACATCCACTTCTTGCCATTATTTTATGAATCCCAGTGAAAGTACAGTATATATTCTACTTGGGTGATTTTTTTTTAATTTTCAGAGTGAAATAACAAATTGTTGTTATGAAGGATTTCTTGGGCTATCCAGAAATTGTGTACTCTGTTATTCTTTTGTGGGTTGGCCCTCAGTATCTTCATGAATGGTTGTGCTGTGTACAGTATTGTGCTCTATACTGTTTTAATGTGATTTTTTCAATCATCTGCGGTTCTGTAAAGCCTCGTGAGAAAGCATTTTGTCATGCTGTATGTTCAACACATGTGCATCTGATGAATTTTGATGATGAATCCTTGTTTCCTGTTTTTGGCTTCAATATTTATTTGATTAAAACAAGTCATATTTGATTGATAATGTTATGAGAAATTGTTTTTCAAAAATGGAGATACTGTTTCGAACATAAAATTTCTTCCTTCATCAGTTTTGTGTAGAGTGCCTTACAAATGTTCCTTGTTTATTCCTATTCAAATTTTTTGGTGCTCTCTTCAATCCAAACAAGGAATTTTCAGACTCTTTTTTCACCTAATACTGAATGTTGAAAATCACTCTTCACAATCTTAGAAGAATGTAATCTTGATAACACATGGAACAGCTGTTTAAAAAGTGGTCAATTCACACAAGATCGTGCTCCGTTCCTTTCCTGGAGTAGTAGAATATTTTTTTTCATGAATGTAAAACGTGCTGGTGAAGAGAAAGAAATCGTGGCTTCTTTCAGAAATAAAATAAGGGCGGAGAGAAAGAAAGGAGCACAGTATAGAAGGATTCCAGATGTGAAGTCTTGGCTTTTTGGTTGCTGGGAAATTGGCAGATGTGGAGGGAATACTGTATTTTGAAATTAAATTATTGTCTCTGTGAATCAACGTAATATTTTTAATTTATGTAAAAGTTGATGAAATCATGGAGGTACTTTGTCAGGACAAAAACAGACCCTGCATGAAATGAAAATTTTGGTATGGTATATACTCAGAAGACTTGACAGTTTATTAGCTTTACATATCACATCAAATGTGAGATCTCTAAATTTAGTCAACTCTAAATTCCAGATATGAATAAATTACAGTATGAAAAGGCTTAAGGACTAATTTCAAGCCAATGTCTCTTACAATAAGGAATTTAGTGCACTATAAGAATTGTATTTTCCACAGTACAGACTCTTTAGTTACAACATATCTCATTATAGCAAATAATTTTTAGCAAGGAAGCAGTGCTTTCTTTGATCCCTGTCCAAAAGCTATAATGTTAAATCACTCAAATGATTGTTTTTTTTTATTAATTTTGAGTCATACCAACGCTATCTCACTGTGTTGATTTTTTTTTTGTAGCAAGATTGTACTGCACTGTACAGTACTTTGTTTGGACATGATCCTTTCCTCACTTTTAATAAACCCCTGGGTTGTCAACAGTTTTTCTTACATTTCCACATCTGCTTGAATTTTTCTTCAAGCAAGCAAAACAAAATTCATTTAGCTGAATTTTCAGCATGTACAGTGTATGACCTAGTTTTGAATCTTTTGAATCATGCTTGATTATTAATTTTATAAATTGAAGAATTGCTCATGTGTACATTAGTATATACAGTATTTTTCAAAAAAAAAGAGTCAGTTAGCACAATTGGAAAAAGGCTTTAACCATTCATCATCAGAAATTTCTGCATCAAGCACAGCTTTTGGTACTTTATCAGGACAAAAACAGACCCTGCATGAAATGAAAATTTTGGTATGGTATATACTCAGAAGACTTGACAGTTTATTAGCTTTACAAATCACATCAAATGTGAGATCTCTAAACTTAGTCACCTCTAAATTCCAGACATAAATAAATTACAGTATGAAAAGGCTTATGGGCTAATTTCAAGTCATTATCTCTTACAAAAAGGAATTTAGTGCACTATAAGAATTGTATTTTCCACAGTATAGACTCTATAGTTACAACATATCTCATTATAGCCAATAATTTTTAGCAAGGAAGCATTGCTTTCTTTTCTTATTGTCCAAAAGCCATATATAATGTCAAATCACTCAAATGATTGGCTTTTTAATGAATTTTTTGTCACACCAAAGCTATCTCACTGTGTTAATTTTTTTAAAACAAGATTTGACTGCACTGTACAGTACTTTGTTTTGACATGATCCTTATTCCCTCACTTTTAATAAACCCCTGGGTTGTCAACAGTTTTTCTTACATTTCCAAATCTGCTTGAATTTTTCTTCAAGCAAGCAAAACAAAATTCATTTAGCTGAATTTTCAGCACGTACAGTGTATGACCTAGTTTTGAATCTTTTGAATCATGCTTGATTATTAATTTTATGAATTGAAGAATTGCTCATGTGTACATTAGTATATACAGTATTTTTCAAAAAAAAAGAGTCAGTTAGCACAATTGGAAAAAGGCTTTAACCATTCATCATCAGAAATTTCTGCATCAAGCACAGCTTTCCATCATCCGAACACCCTGAGAAACAGAACTGCTGATTGCTCTTTTTTTTTCCCCCTCCTAAATCCCGGTCTTCCCTTTTTGCTTTGTTCTCTCTGTATCTCTCTCTGGTTTCCCGTGTCTGTGTCTGCATGTGCTGTTGGTCTCTTGGAATGAGAAGGAGGAAATCGGTGGGCGAAGATTGGCGACGGGCTTTGGTCACGGTTGGGAAACAAAGCGGATCGGCGCCCAGTTGGCGACCTGGCTTGCGGCGGTGGGAAATTGTGGCGGCTGCCTCTTTCTTTCTTTTACTTCTTTCTTCTTTTTTCTTGGCTTATATAAGTATATATATATTTTGGAGACGCCATAGCATGGCGTCGACTAGGCAAAAACCTGAAGAAATGGCGTGCTGCTATAATGAAAAAAAAAAAAATGCCGCATCAGGAACATCAGGTGTAACTGGATATATTGTATATACTGTTGGGGACAACAGTCACCCCAACACAAGAAAAGAGAAAGAAACTGTGGATCAAAAGAATTATAAATAGAAACACAGAATCAGCCTGGGACAAGGCTGGGGATTCCTGGTAGAATCCCAACGTTAATTTTAAACTGTATTTCAATATATAGTCCCAACAACAGTAAAGATTTCAACAAGTCTCAGAATATTTGATTAACAGCAAAAACCTCTCAGCAAGCTCTAATTTTGTGACTGTGTTCACCACGCAACAGCTAGACTCAGACTGATGATAAAAATGGGAATAAAAGGGGTTTTTATTAATTGTTGGTGCTGGCCTTGATCCAGCTCTCTGGCTGAGGATCAGGCAATTTTTAGAGGCCTGGGATTGGCCAGAAAAGTTGAAGTCAAAGACAACTCTGGGGGCAGGAAGCCTTGGAAGAAGGTTCTCAAATTTTCCAAGATTTTCTGGTGCTCTGAATTCAACCGTTTTCTGTGTTTGTCCTTTGGTGATTTTTCCACCCAATTTACTCTAGCCTCGATTAATGAGGCCCTCATCACACTGGCAGCGGCGGGTCCCCAACATATGCTGTAGTTGTGAAAGACTCCTCGTTATTTGTGTGAGTGCGCTGTTTCAGATTTTTTTTTTCAGTGGGATATGTAAACATTTTAGATTTAAAATTACTGTACCAATTGAATTTGCAACATGCTACTGATCTGTTGAGCAGAGTAAAAATGAAAACCAGAAATAGACAAAATTTGACGCTGGATATCGTTCAAGCATTGTGACATTTTGGAGGTAATCAAGAGATTTCCAAGTTGCTGAATGTTATTTCTCTTTGCTTTTTTTGTGGAGCCTCTCACATAATCCTAATGTAAGCACTGCAAGTTCTTTTTTGAACGTGTATTCCTAATTTAATGCTCAATTTTATTCAGTTTTCAGAATCACAAAAAACTGGAATTCAGAGGATTCAGACCTTCTAATTCACGCATGCAATAAATCACATCACCAGATTTGTGCACAAATCAGATAAAAGGATAAATGATAATAATTCAACTCGAATGAAACCCAAAAAAAAAAACCCAGCATGATCAGATTACTCATGAGAGAGAATACAGTGGCCCCCCGCCTAACAGAACTCCTGTGTAAGGGATTTTTGCCAAACAGACCAGCTTGGCAAGCAGTTTTTCCTCACGCCCAACAGACAAAATCCGCCAAACAGACTTCTTTTGGTTTGAAATTGGTGTTGAAAATTGAAATTTTTAATTTTTTATGTAATTGAATTCGTGCAAAGGACTTTTTGTCTAACAGACTCGTCCCTTGCACAAATCAAGTCCATTAGACGGGGGTTGACTGTAATTCTGACAATCTTGGTGCAGATGAATTCCCTCTTCTGATTCCCTCTTCTTGTTTCTCTCCTCAACACTGAATAATACATAAGAGAAGATTGTAATGCTGTGTCTGTGCTTTTGAGGCTGAGCTTAGTCAGTGATTTGACATGGCGTCAGGTCACAAGTCCAGCACTGAGTATATATCTCTCTCTCTTTCTCCCCCCTCTCTCTCCCTTTCCTCCTTCTCCCATCTGCTCTGGTTCTCAGGTGCTGTGGGCCAGATACTGAAGGAAGCACGTATATACTGAAGCTCCAAAGCAGGCTTTCACTTGGCGCTTGGCTCTTCTGTCTGAAGCACGTTTCAGCTCAGTTATTCAGTTCAGTTCAGTCCACTTATTGTCCCAAATGTCAGTTTTTTTTTTACATCCTCCCTCTCTCTCTTTCTCTCTCTCTGCATCTTTCTATCTCTCTCTCTCTTTATTTCTTGCATTCTTAACATTCAAATTTATGTGTAATTTGTGAAGACATCTTCAAGTGTCCAATTTTAAACAATGAACACTTACTGTTTTAAACAAACGGTGTATTTACAAATACATTGTGTTTATGAAGGTGGAATCTCTCTCTCTTTCTCTGTTGACAAAGATGCTCAAGCAAGGGACCAGAAAGAAAAAAAACCGTGGTTGGAAAGAATTTTGTTTTAGAGAAACCCTACAAAACATGTGGAGAGAATCTTATGAGATCAACAAATTCGTTTTACAAAGAAAATCGTTGTATAGACAAAAAGATGGCTATTATATATATATAGAGAGAGAGAGTCCACCTCCTGTGTTTGTCTCTGTCTGTCAGTCTTTTATTCTTTGTCCTTCCTTTTTGTGTTTGATCCGCGATGATGATTATCCCCATGTGATCTACTTTATTTTTGCTGATCCGTGACTGAACAGTTGAGCGCGTTCCAGAAGAGCGCCTGCTGAAATGAGCTCGGAGAAAAATGGCCAAATGAAATGAAATTGGTGCTTGATGACATATTTTATGATGGTGCTGTTTCAGTGTTTGCCATTTGTTGGTTGTCCAAGTTGAAAAACAGTGCAAAACTGCTCTTTTTTGTAAAAGCAGTTTCCAAGATATCAAAAAAAAACAAAATTGTGCAATTGGACAAAACAGTTGTAGATACAAGTTTTTGATACAAACATGATGGAGTTTTGTCCAAGCTTTGTCCATGGTGGTTATAATTCCTTCATCATGTGTATTTTCAGTAAGGTATTTTTTTTATGAAGAAACTGACCCAAAAAAACCTTTTTAGCCAATTTATGGCATATCATTTATGCTTCAGATGGCTGTGAATTAGGTTCATTGTGTCTTTTAGAGAGATTACTACTAAATCTCTTAAGATTAAGACACCAACTAGACTCATTAACCCCAGCAACTTTATCTAATGTCTGATTAACTGCACTATTAATTGAAGGTGATTTGGAAAATATACTGCGATTAATCTTGAATTTTTTAAATACAGGGAACTTGAAAAAACTGTGAAAGAGTTTTAATCATCAGCCTGGACTTAATGGAGTTTCGAAATTAGATTATCAAATGGCGCCTGTTTTGCGTTTTTATTTTTCAAAGACCTTATGGGAACGCGCGCTTTTTTGATTCGCGCTCTTTTCAGTTGCGCTCATTTCTCCCTTAACTTTCGAATCGCATGCGGTTTTTTTCCAGAAGTGTCTCTTTTTTAAGTTCTGCGGTGGAAAAAACCTTATTCCACTTTAACTCCTAGGATTTATTTTTTTCGGTTGACCGTGTCGCCTTTTTTTTGTGCCACTTATTCCCTCTCTTCCTCGTCCGTCTCTTTTGTCATTCCGTTTGTTTGTCTCCTTCAAGTGTCCTTATGTCGAGTGTTTGTCCGTGTCTTGGAGTGCAGCAGCGTTTGCGCAATGTCTGTTGGGAGGCGAAATAAGGATGCTTTCTTTCTTTTTTGGCCTTGTTTTTCTGGCCATCCCGGCTGTATATAATGACTGTAGAGGAGAAGAAGTTTTTTCAAGGATTACCGCAGATTGAGCAAGGTTTTGTTTTTCTGAGCCAGTTTGAGGAAGTTTCCGACAGGTGGCACTGTTTCAAGAGTAAAATTAGAAATTTACCTTGAGTGTGCGATTTTTTTGTGTCTGAAAATTTGGACCTGTTGGAATCAGGATGAGAAATGTTTTATAACAATTGATAGTCTTGAATTCAGAAGTGCTGTGTTGAAAATAGGAGTGATGACACTGATGAAAATTATCCAAAATAGAAAAAAAAGCAGACCAGAAACCAGTTGAGAATCTTTCACAAGATTCCAAAGGACAGAAAAATATTCATTTCAAGTTTCAAAAATGATTTGTGGAATTAGAAAAAAGAAAATTCACAAATGAAAATAAGCTGCAAGGTTCTGACTCATTTAAGCAAGTTTTAACCACAATTTACAGATTTTTGGGTAATTTTTCATTGGTTTGCTGTTGCTCACTGTTTGGTCACTATAGTTCTCAAAATTGGCCTTCATTTGAAGAAATATTCAGAATCAAATAGAGTATGAGTTCAATAATTTATCATCCATGAAGAAGAAAACAAAATTTCTGGTAACTGAAAAAAAATCTTGAGAATACTGCTGGTGGTGGATTTTTCATATTTGAAAATTTAGAATCAGTTTGCAGCTATCCTTTCAAATCAATCACATGTATTTTTATATAAGTATGATTTATGTAATGCTGAAATGTGATCTTTATTGCATAGGATCTTTAAATGAAGCCAAGAAGTGAAATGGACACATTTAAACTTATTGAGCAACTGCATGGAAAGATTGTCTCAAATTCAAACATCCAAGACTGCCTGCCATTTTAATGGTCTACCAATTACAAATTAAGTGCATATTATTTAACATCAGCAGCAGTGACATCATGAGTTTGTAAAAAAATTAGTCATCAATCAACTCAAATTTAATTCTCATCCAAGACTGCCTGCCATTTTAATGGTCTACCAATTACAAATTAAGTGCATATTATTTAACATCAGCAGCAGTGACATCATGAGTTTGTAAAAAAATTAATCATCAATCAACTCAAATTTAATTCTCAACAGAATGAATTCTCATTAAGCGCAATTGAAGGATGACTTTTCTGTCATTTTTATCCCACCCATGAAAAAGGAGACCCCAAATATACTTCAAGATCAATGGCATCATGATCAAAGTAAGCAGATTTTCACAGCCACCATCTTCAACTTTCTGAAAATGTACAAAATCCAATTGAATATACAGTACCTCAAATTTAATGTAATTCTCATGAAGTTTCTGAGTATATTCAGTATATCAGCAGTGCATATTACGAATGGCATTATGAAAGAAGAAAATTAACTTTGGAAAATCAATTTTGAATAAAAAGCCCTACCACTGTACAGCACTCAATAAAACTAGGAAAGGTATTTCAACTGCTAAGTATTCTATAAAGTGTATGTTTCAAATTATCTGGAAAAAAAAATTGACCAACATCATGGAAATGAAAGTCAATGGAATATTTCATATAGTTTTCATTATTTCAAGGTACAAAACCTTTCCACATTCAAAAACTGTGAATGCATTTCTTTTCATGATGGAATTAAAACTGGGTCAACGTTTTTATGAAGGTAATTTTTTTCAGCCGTAAGATTATTTCTTTATTCATCAGCAAAATGCCTTTTTTTCTTTTCTTAGCACAAAAGTCTACTGATGCTGGGAAAAGCGTATTCGTCATTGAAAATATTGGGAAAATAAAATAATGGATTTGTTCTTTCGCCGAAAGTAAGGCGTGCTAAATTGGACTTGAGAAATTAGCAAAGTCGGTAGCTTTTGCCTGCTTGATTGAAAAACTTTTACAAATGAATCCTCGTCTTGGCGAATCTGCGAAATTACTTTAGCGAAATCAAGCTTTTGAAAAAGTATTCGGCGAAAGAAAAACTCCAAATTTTTTTTAATGGAACGAAATTTTTTGTAAGCAAAAATTCTGGAAAAATTCATCAATGAAATAGTATTCTTCGGGAAATTTTTGAATAGATTTCAACATTATTCGCGGAATATTTGTCTTTAAAATTGAATACGAATGCATCACTCATTAGTTTGTGAAATCTTAAAATTTCTAGTGGAAATATTTTTCATATATATATCTGGAAAAAGGGTTGAAATACTTTTTCAGTCATGATGTTTATTCTCTGGGCAGGTTTTATTCATGGTGATTGTTCCAGTTTATGTGGGTCACTTTTTGAATTGCAGTGTTGGAAAAAATAATTTACTTGATTCATTATAAAATTAAATTTCATGAAAGGTCATCAGCCCTTTAGGAAATTTATTTTCGAATCTCTGATTTGTTGTACTATTTCTGTGGGCAATTTTTCAGTACTCCATACTTTATACTTTAAGTATAAAAAATTGTGGTGCTGAGATCATTCACATTCATTTTTATATTTATTCAGAGCTACATGCTGGATTTGTATCTGGCTCACAGTGACTTCATGAAGATTTGGTCTGAAGCCTTTTCTACAATTCAGTTCTGAAACCTGAATAATAAGCAAACAATATGCTTAGAAATAGTACTGAAATATATTGTCTGTGGTCACATGTTTGTGGATTCAGGATCAGGCTCATGAATAGAATTACTGTACAATAAAAAAATTTTGACTTTAGCTTCTTACTCACAATTTCAACTGTAGGTAATTTTGGTACATTGGCATTTATCAGAAGAATATAGATAATCATGAATTGTTATCAGACTTTGGTAAGATGTTGATCAAAGAGTTGATTCTTTACAATTTATTACTCTACTGTTGTATTGTATTTTACATTCATGCCTGTTAACTTCTTTGATGAGTGTATTTCTTATCCTTATTGTCTGGTTGCATCAATAAGCAACTTCTTGGTAATTTCTTATAAAAGAATAGAGAGGGTTTATTTTGTATTCAACAGGCCATAAAATAACATAGACTTCTTCCACAAACAGTTGAGCTCAGGTACAGTGAAAGGTGGGTTGCTTTATAGACTATGTGGTCCAACAGTGGGCATGACTGGTCAGACCCAGATCTGAACTCAATTCAAAAATGGTTGCATAACTTGGCATGATGTGTGACTTGGCTCAGCATGTCAATTGAGGTCAAGAAAGTAGGAATAAGCATGTGACTGCCTTGAGAGTTGTCTGTTAGCAAGAAGGAATGAAAGGTTTTTTTTTGATGACAGGAGGCTAATTGATTTTTATGAAAGTATATCAAGGAAAACAAAATATAAACTTGAATGCTAAGCATCAGCTGAAAGAAAATTTTAGCATTTTTTGAGGATTTGACTTTAAAAGTGATATTTTGAATCTTTCTTATACAGTATTTACAACCTAGAAGGTGCATCATAAAATCCTCTGCAGATCAACTTGAAAAATATTTAAAATATTTTTAGCTGATGAAGATTCCTTTTTTCAACTATTCAAGTGTCAATTTGTATGGTGTGCTTATGACAATCAACAAACTCAGTAAATTTGTGTAAAATGCAAATATATGTACAAGTCAAACTTTAAATTACAGTGGCCCCGCGCCTAACAGACCTCTCATGTAAGGGATTTTTGCCGAACAGACCAGCTCTGCATCAAGCAGTTTTTCCTCCCGCCCAACAGACAAAATCCGCCAAACAGACTTCTTTTGGTTTAAAATTAGTGTTGAAAATTGAAATTGTATATAATGACTGTAGAGGAGAAGAAGTTTTTTCAAGGATTACCGCAGATTGAGCAAGGTTTTGTTTTTCTGAGCCAGTTTGAGGAAGTTTCCGACAGGTGGCACTGTTTCAAGAGTAAAATTAGGAATTTTCCTTGAGTGTGCGATTTTTTTTTGTGGCTGAAAATTTGGATCTGTTGGAATCAGGATGAGAAATGTTTTATAACAATTGATAGTCTTGAATTCAGAAGTGCTGTGTTGAAAATAGGAGTGATGACACTGATGAAAATTATCCAAAATGGAAAAAAGCAGACCAGAAAACAGTTGATAATCTTTCACAAGATTCTAAGGGACAGAAAAATATTTATTTCAAGTTTCAAAAATGATTTCTGGAATTAGAAAAAAGAAAATTCACAATTGAAAATAAGCTGCAAGGTTCTGACTAATATAAACATGTTGTAATCATAATTTACAGTTTTTGTGTAATTTTTCATTAGTTTGCTGTTGCTCACTGTTTGGCCACTATAGTTCTCAAAATTGGCCTTCATTTGAAGAAATATTCAGAATAAAAAACAGTATGAGTTCAATTATTTATCATCCATGAAGAAGCAAGCAAAATTTAAGGTAACTGAAAAAAATCTTGAGAATACTGCTGGTGGTGGATTTTTCCTATTTAAAAATTTAGAATCAGTTTGCAGCTATCCTTTCAAATCAATCACATGTATTTTTATATAAGTATGATTTATGTAATGCTGAAATGTGATCTTTATTGCATAGGATCTTTAAATGAAGCCAAGAAGTGAAATGGACACATTTAAACTTATTGAGCAACTGCATGGAAAGATTGTCTCAAATTCAAACATCCAAGACTGCCTGCCATTTTAATGGTCTACCAATTACAAATTAAGTGCATATTATTTAACATCAGCAGCAGTGACATCATGAGTTTGTAAAAAAATTAGTCATCAATCAACTCAAATTTAATTCTCAGCAGAATGAATTCTCAATAAGCGCGATTGAATGATGACTTTTCTTTCATTTTTATCCCACCCATGAAAAAGGAGATCCCAAATATATTCTTCAAGATCAATGGCATCATGATCAATGTAAACAGATTTTCACAGCCACCATCTTCAACTTCTGAAAATGTACAAAATCCAATTGAAAATACAGTACCTCAAATTTAATGTAATTCTCATGAAGTTTCTGAGTATATTCAGTATATCAGCAGTGCATATTACGAATGGCTTCATGAAAGAAGAAAATTAAACTTTGGAAAATCAACTTGGAATAAAAAGGCATTACCACAGTACGGCACTCAATAAAATAGGAAAGGTATTTCAACTGCTAAGTATTCTATAAAGTGTATGTTTCAAATTATCTGGAAAACAAAATGGACCAACATCGTGGAAATGAAAGTCAATGGAATATTTCATATAGTTTTCATTATTTCAAGGTACAAAACCTTTCCACATTCAAAAACTGTGAATGCATTTATTTTCATGATGGAATTAAAACTGGGTCAACGTTTTTATGAAGGTAATTTTTTCAGCCTTAAGATTTTTTCTTTATTCATCAGCAAAATACCTTTTTTCTTTTCTTAGCACAAAAGTATCCTGATGCTGGGAAAAGCGTATTCGTCATTGAAAAGATTGGGAAAATAAAGTAATGGATTTGTTCTTTCGCCGAAAGTAAGGCGTGCTAAATTGGACTTGAGAAATTAGCAAAATCGGTAGCTCTTGCCTGCTTGATTGAAAAATTTTTACAAATAAATCCTCGTCTTGGCGAATCTGCGAAATTACTTTAGCAAAATCAAGCTTTTGAAAAAGTATTCGGCGAAAGAAAAACTCCAAATTTTTTTTAATGGAACGAAATTTTTTGTATGCAGAACTTCTGGAAAAAATTCATCAATGAAATATAGGCATTTTATTCTTCGGGGAATTTTGACTAGATTTTAACATTACTCACGGTATATTTGTCTTTAAAATTGAATACGAATGCATCACTCATTAGTTTGTGAAATCTTAAAATTTCTAGTGGAAATCTCTTTCACAGATCTGGAAAAAGGCTTGAAATACTTTTTCAGTCATGATATTTATTCTCTGGGCAGGTTTTATTCATTGTGATTGTTCCAGTTTATGTGGGTAACTTCTTGAATTGCAGTGTTGGAAAAAATAATTTACTTGATTCATTATAAAATTAAATTTTATGAAAGCCTATAGCCCTTTAGGAAATTTATTTTCGAATCTCTGATTTGTTGTACTATTTCTGTGGGCAATTTTTCAGTACTCCATACTTTATACTTGAGTATAAAAAGTATAAAAGTATAAAAGTATAAAATATATAAGTATAATAAGTATATAAGTATAAAACATTGTGTTGCTGAGATCATTCACATTCATTTTTATATTTATTCAGAGCTATATGCTGGATTTGTATCTGGCTCATAGTGACTTCATGAAGATTTGGTCTGAAGCCTTTTCTACAATTCAGTTCTGAAATCTGAATAATAAGAAAACAATATGCTTATAAATAGTACTGAAATATATTGTCTGTGGTCACATGTTTGTGGATTCAGGATCAGGCTCATGAATAAAATTACTGTACAATACAATGAAAAATTTTGACTTTAGCTTCTTACTCACAATTTCAACTGTAGGTAATTTTTGTAGATTGGCATTTATCAGAAGAAAATAGGTAATCATGAATTGTTATCAGACTTTGGTAAGATGTTGATCAAATATAAAGAGTTGATTCTTTACAATTTATTACTCTACTGTTGAATTGCATTTTACATCCATGCCTGCTAACTTCTCTGATGAGTGTATTTCTTATCCTTATTGTCTGGTTGCATCAATAAGCAACTTCTTGGTAATTTCTTATAAAAGAATAGAGAGGGTTTATTTTGTATTCAACAGGCCATAAAATAACATAGACTTCTTCCACAAACAGTTGAGCTCAGGTACAGTGAAAGGTGGGTTGCTTTATATAGACTTTGTGGTTCAACATTGGGCATGACTGGTCAAACCCTGATCTGAACTCAATTCAAAAATGGTTGCATAACTTGGCATGGTTTGTGACTTGGCTCAGCATGTCAATTGAGGTCAAGAAAGTAGGAAGCATGTGACTGCGTTGAGAGTTGTCTGTTAGCAAGAAGGAATGAAAGGTTTTTGATGACAGAAGGCTAATTGATTTTTATGAAAGTATATCAAGGAAAACAAAGTATAAACTTGAATGCTAAGCATCAGCTGAAAGCAAATTTTAGCATTTTTTGAGGATTTGACTTTAAAAGTGATATTTTGAATCTTTCTTATACAGTATTTACAACCCAGAAGAAGCATAATAAAATCCTCTGCAGATTTACTTGAAAAATATTTAAAATATTTTTAGCTGATGAAGATTCCTTTTTTCAACTATTCAAGTGTCAATTTGTATGGTGTGCTTATGACAATCAACAAACTCAGTAAATTTGAGTAAAATGCAAATATATGTACAAGTCAAACTTTAAATTACAGTGGCCCCTCGCCTAACAGACCTCCCATGTAAGGGATTTTTGCCAAACAGACCAGCTCTGCATCAAGCAGTTTTTCCTCCCGCCCAACAGACAAAATCCGCCAAACAGTGAAGAAAACCAAATTTTAATCACAACTTTTAACTTTAAAAATTAAAAATACAAATTGAATTTGTGTAAAGGA
Organism: Notodromas monacha; assembly: GCA_905338405.1. Taxonomy (NCBI): domain Eukaryota; kingdom Metazoa; phylum Arthropoda; class Ostracoda; order Podocopida; family Cyprididae; genus Notodromas; species Notodromas monacha. The sequence continues at coordinate 150,171 of CAJPEX010000082.1, read as the reverse complement.
CTTTTTGCCTAACAGACTCGCCCCTTGCACAAATCAAGTCCGTTAGAGGGGGGTTGACTGTATTCTAAGAATGAATAAATTAGTCAGAGATGTTCAAGTAAGCAGTATTTCTTTGCCCATTCAGCTGTAAATCATCCAACTCCAATTAATTGATGGATCAAATCCAGAAAAAGGGGAAATGGATTTAAATTTCTGAATATTCAAACTGATGAAATAGGTTACAGTTCTTTGGGTTCTAAAAGCAGCCAAAGAACTCAGATGTGGATGAGAAATCAAGGAAAAAGTGGATCAAGTTTCATTGAATGCAGTTATTCAGTAGGCTATGAAATCACAGGATTGGTTCCTTCATATCTCTTATTGAGCTGTGAATTCAATTTTAATCGAATGCTTTACATGATTTCACTATAGTGAAGGGAAGTTTTCTTATGAGCATGCAATTTTTTTTCTGCGCTGCTGTGACGAGTGAAAGACGGTTCAATTTCATATGAAAGTTGGCGATTTCATTTCCATTCTAGGAGCTGCTATTAAGCCTCTCTTTCCCCGTTCTCTTTCTCTATTTCTCTCTGTCTTTCTCTTTTCTTTTTGTCTGCTTCACTGACGATTTTTTTCTTTGCTTCTCTTTGGCGATTGTTCGCGAGGTTCGTTGCCCCGCGGAAGTACGGGCCAGCGAATGAACAGTTGCTGGCGAGGAATCGCCCGGGGAAAGTCAGGTCGTCGACTTCCATGTTCCTCTTTTCATCTTTTTTTTCATTTCTACAAACCCGAGAGAATCGGAAGAAAAGAACTGAGACGGGGAAATGGAATATAACGAGAAGAAAAGAACAGAGAAAAGCAAGCGTGCTGAGAAAGAAAAAAAAAAAATCCCAGCCTTTCTTTTCAGCGGAGTTCGAGTTTTTTTCATTTTCTATTTTTTATTTTTATTTGCTCTCTGTTGAGAATGGAATGCCAAATCGCGTGGCGAATTTCGAAAGAGTTTTTATTCATTAATTTCTTTCAGTATTGAATATCGTAAAAGTCTGTCGCGTGTGTAATTGAGCTCTGTGACTGTTTGTGACTGTGTGAGGACAAACATGGCGGCGCGGCTGATGTGAGAAAAGTCTCTGTACTGTGTGTTCGAAAGCCGAAAAGTAAACTATTATCCTGATTTGATTTCTCTTCAATGTTGGCTCTTTTATTCTGCTGGGTTGCCAACTTTCTCGACCATTTCCTAGACTATATACCCAGCAGAGGAACAATTTCCAAATTCAAATGCTAAAAATAGGGGAGTACAACTAGAATATATGCTGTGAGATAGTTGCAAATTAAATCACAGTTGAAGGAAGAGCAAAATTTGTTCAAATTAATTTATATTGTGTATTACTAACATTTAATTGACAATACAGATTATGAATGTAGTGAATGAAAAGACTTTCCAAAATTATGAGCATTCTTTTGCATCCAGGTGGGCAGTTGAACAGGATATTTTGTAAATATGTCTGAAAAGTTAGCCACATTCACGAAAGTTATGTAATGTTGCAAAAATAAACAGCAGAATGCAATTTGTCACGCTAAATCTAAGAACCCAAATTCTCAGAAATCTTGTCTTCATTCATCTCTGTGTGAATCAAGAAAGACCTTGGTTCAGACACTCATTTTTCCAAAAGCCTCCCAGGCTACTTTTTATTGCTAAATCCTGATTCTGTTATTCATCCTTGGAGGACAGTTTTCCTGATTTCTGACTCTGTCAAAACTATTCACTTCTGCCAGAGCTCTCAATGCTCAAACATTTTTTGCAAACATCGTTTGTGATATCAAATTACAACAGCCTTAGAATAGGCTGAGGTTTCACCCCAGTTGCAGCCTGACCAAATTCTTTGTTGAATTTTATTTCTAAAACTTATTCAATTTCAATCTTACTAAATTCATTCCTAACATGTAGCAATATAACTCAAGACTGATTGATGATACTTTGAGATTACTGTAAGGTCATCAGTTGGTTGGTGCACTTAATTACATTTAGTTCCCTTTGATTGGTATTCAGAGATTGGAAAACTGGTTCCATAGTACCCAAATGCCAGTCTTATTATGGAATAACTGTCCAGGTTGATCTCAGGTTGCCATCTGTTTTCCTAATTATGGTTTCACAAAGTAATGTTCTATCATAAAAAAATGGAAAATACAGTACTGTATAGTTTAGCTGACTTTAAATTTATTTGACAAGAATATTGGTTCAATAAAACTCATGTGAAAATTTCAGCCTTGATGCTTGTGTGTACACCATTGTAGTGACCACCCTCTAAGATTATTCCATGTTAATATTAAATTTACTGATGGCAGGTTTCTGTATAAAACCTCCCTTGTATTTATGAAACTATACTCCAAGGCATAAACTAAACTCAAAGACTAAGAACAGCCAGGCATGTATGACAAGTGATTCTGCAGGTGCCTCAGAATAGGATCCATTGTAGTGATTTCAAGTCATTAGACTTTTTTAGTGTGTAGTGTTTATCAGGTCCAAGACACTAGCTCATCAATATTAAACTCAGTTTTGGAACAAGGATAGACTGATGACATATTCACTTCAAGGTTAAAAGAGAGTGAATCAGCAGAGAGGGCTGAAGTGTTTCCTTCAAAACAAATACTTATCATGTACAGCATTACAAAAAGAGTGTTATCCCTGGAAACATAGAGATGTACGTGCATCTCCTTTTAATTGAGGCTTGGAAATGATCAAGTACTAATAGTCTTTGCCAGACAAAAATAGTCTTTATTCAAATGCGCAGTATACACACAGTATTTAACCACAAGACACAGGGATCTATTGGGATAAGATGACTTCTGAACTGAACTGTCTCCTGAGCTAAAATGCCTATTGCATCCAGACAAAAATAGTCTTTATTCAAATGCGCAGTATACACACATTATTTAACCACAAGACACAGGGATCTATTGGGATAAGATGACTTCTGAACTGAACTGTCTCCTGAGCTAAAATGCCTATTGCAATAGCAGCCTCCTGTGCCAACTACCTGCCTTTCCTAATCTGACCAGGGGTTTATATACCAAGGATTTGGGGGTATAATTGGGAAGGGGAGTAGGACACCTGTTGCGCGTGTGCAGGTGTCTTTTTACAACTTGCACACACCAGGAGTTACTACACAGTTAGGGGTTTGCCATGTGCTGGGGTTGCTAAGTGCGTGTTGTTGGGGATCTGTGCACATGTCTGTCAGTTGTCGGGGGTCTGTGCATGTGTCTGTCAGTCTGTGTCTGTCAGTCCACTTGTACTGGGATGGAAGAATATTAATATATTTTATATATTAATCTATTATCTCTTCCTGGTGTTATGAATAACACCAAGTATTTATATTTGCTTGTCAGCAAATATTCTCACAATATATATTGGGGAATTATATCACATAATTTCCACCAATAACAAGAGAAAATTTTACAGATCTTACAAAATTTCAAACACTATATGAAGAAGATGCAGGAGTCTTGATGTTACTTCCTTATTGTCTCAATATATATTGGGGAATTATATCACATAATTTCCACCAATAACAAGAGAAAATTTTACAGATCTTACAAAATTTCAAACACTATATGAAGAAGATGCAGGAGTCTTGATGTTACTTCCTTATTGTCAAGCACCTGCTGTGATGGGAAAGATGTATAGGTCCTTGGGAAGACTAGCAAAAACTGCCTGTAGTACTGAGGTGGAAGTGCTGGTTCTGCAAGGACTTGTGTGTTGCAATATGCACTCTGCCACAAAACAGGGATGCCAACTCCTCCTTTTGCAAAGGAAGTCTATGTAGAAAAGAAAGAAAGAGGAGAGGGCAATGAATTGCTGGTCCATGAGCTGTTCTGCCACACTTTGCTAACCATGAGCTCCACTTTCTATATATATATACTTGTATAAATATGTTTAAATGTATTTTTCCTACCCTGCGGCCATCTTGGTGATGATCTGGGCCAGATGCTAGTTTTGCCTCAGTGCTTCTCATCTTTCTTCTCCCCTGTGCCTTTGATTGTAATCGAAATGTGAATGACTTTTCTTGCTGGAGAGGGAGAGAGAGAGGTGGAACTAAATGAAGAGAACAGAAAGGACAGGGAGTGTTCAGTTGCGCAAAAACGTGTGCGACGCGGATATTTTCCCATTCCCACGGATTATTGTTATCGCTTTATTGTTTTCTTTGAGTTTTTTTTTCTTTTTCTTGTGCCTGTATGGTTCCATTTTGTGTCAATCACGGTTTTCTATGTATTCCGTGGAACTGATAATTTCTGCTAAATTTTATTGGTTATTCGGAAATTATACAATAAATTGTGACTGTGGGAATTTTGACAAGAAAAAAGAGGGGATCACATTTAGTTTATTTTTCTATTGAAAAGCCTTCTTGGCGTTAATTTTCAGGGATTCCATTTGAGTTTGTGTGACGGAAAAACCACAGAAATGAAATTCCTCATGATTTTATTTAGAGAGAAGCTTCATCTTTCTACCAATTATTCACGTATTCCATGTATTAAATATAGTCGAATTTGGATGATTCGTTTTCGATGAGGAAGATATTTAGAGAAAGTTTTTTTTTAATCTTTTATGTTGACTTTATGAGTGAATTCAGATATGGATTAAATTCAGGTCAGTGATTTTGCAAGCTTGATGAGGATGGGCACTTTTAAGATGAAAAACAATTTGAATTTTGTTACTCTTGAGAATATGACTGTGTATAGTTATCATTTTTAGTTGATCTTCTAAGCTGTAGGATTCCTTCGAAATTTTCGTGGCTGTCCAATTCCAAAATAATTTTGATTGTGGTATGAGCTGGAATTCTGTCTTTTATCAAAAGATATGATGTGCGAGAGAATATTACAATTTTCAGGTCCTTCAAGGGAATTTCAAAAGTCTTGAAAATTTCAGGAAACAATGGTTTATAGAGTCTTTGGATGTGTTGAAACTTAGCATTTTATTTTTAGGAAGAGCTGCTTTAATTTCATGTATTGTCTGATAAATTGTAGTTTATTTTACATACTATAATACACTTGAGTTTCTTCTTCCAGAGGGTCTTCTTTGTCAGAAGAAAGGAACTAAAAAGATTCATATGATTTTTGAGGATTGAAGGTAGGTTTAAAATAGTCTCCCTTTTTGCTATTATTGGGGAGGGAAAGAAAGTGCTTGCATCAGATGTGCAATTGTACATTTTGGGATGTATTTTCTTTTCTTTTAATATCCATGCATGGCTTATTTATCTATTTTTTTTTTTCTGATGTAATGGAATGTGTTTGGATGAATGTGGGTGGAGAGGGGAGGGGGTCTGGATATGGGAACATTTCTTGAACCCTGTGAATGCTGAAAAGCAAAAAAAAAAGCTTTCTGATCAATCAATCACACAGAGGGAAAACTTTTCTTTCTTTGCACATGGCTGACATTGCAGACATGCATTTCCTGAAGAATTTTCTTCAGAATTAGGGGAATAGTGAATAAGTCAATTGTTTTGTGGGAATTTGTGCAGAAGATTACAGTGGCCCCCCGCCTAACAGACCTCCCGTGTAAGGGATTTTTGCCAAACAGACCAGCTTTGCAAGCAGTTTTTCCTCCCACCCAACAGACAAAATCCGCTAAACAGACTTCTTTTGGTTTGAAATTAGTGTTGAAAATTGAAATTTTTAATTTTTTATGTAATTGAATTCATGTAAAGGACTTTTTGTCTAACAGACTCGTCCCTTGCACAAATCAAGTCCTTTAGACAGGGGTTGACTGTATAATTATTGCCTATCAATGGTTCAATAAATCAATTATAATGAAAATCTTGTGATTCTGTTTCAGATATTTTTTGTGTTGAATGCTTCTGTGCTGTGAAGGTCAGGGCAGGACATGTTGAATTCAGGCAAACACCAGCCCATGGTGGAGGCTGTGTCCACACTGAGTGTCAAAGAACTGATGGCCAACCAAGATGACTCAGACAGAAGGAGTGATTACAGTCTGGACCAGTCTGTCACCCCACCACCTGTGAGTGTTGCCAACTGCTGTATCCTGTCCCCAACACCAAAACAGAAGAGTCTTTCAACATGCCTCACTTTTTTCTTCTGATTTTATTCCTTCATATCAACACTTTTTATGGGAGACATGTTTGCCAAACTAGGCTCAGGACTTTGTTTTGAATGTGAAATGGGGGGAGAGCTGTGGGAAAACATGCTTTCACTCAGATGTTTTGCATTTCAATTGTCCCCAAGCTTTGGAGAGATGAATTTTCAATGGAGGGCTGGGAAAATTTTTCTGAAACAGAGAATTCAACTGAAAGTATCAGAGGGCAGTTTTTATAAAGCTTTTTTTTTCTAAAAGCCCATCACAGGAAAGTCAAACTATGGAGTGGGAGGAATAATTTCTTCTTTTTTTTCACCCACCCTTTTGTTATCATTCGAAAATTTTCTTTGCAGGATAATGGTAAAAACATAAATAATAATAATTGTATTCGAGTACCCTTTTTAACGACTTGCTGCTCATGTTTTCCTTCCTCCTTATTCGAGTTGCGAAACAGGATTTTTGTTCGGGAGTTCCACGAGTTCTGGTGTCGCAAGGTTTTTGGGGTTGCCAAATTTGCTCTTGCTCAACTTCCTTTATGCTGGCTTTTGTCTTGAGGCTTTTGCCTTATTTTTTATTCTTTTGGCCGGATGGGGAAATTCTGAAGGGAAATGAACCTCTTGACACTCAGCTGAAGCCTTCCAGACTCGAATTTTTGCACCAATGTTGACGCTTTCAAATATTTAAACCAAATTTTTATTTGGGCCAATGAAACAATGGCTGATTTATCTGGAAAATACTGTATTGGGTAAAGTGGCATTAAGATGAGTGGAGGTCAGTGGGTTACCTATAAAAACTTTCTCAGTGAAGACATTTTTGAAATTTATTAAGCTTAATTTGGAGAATGATGAGTAAGAAAGATTAAAAATGAGTGAGTTCAGTGGGTCACTTATCTGAACATTCTCATTTAATGAAAAATTGTAAATTTTAGAAACTCTTCCCTACCATAAAGATTCAAGGGTCTTTTGCTGTTATCCACTTGTATGAGTAGTATCACTATATACACAACATATGTTTATAAAAAGAAAATTTCATGAAACATGAAATGAAAGCCATGTTGCTGAATTGGTGGGATGGATGGCTGGTTGAATCTTTGCCTTTTGAATATTTTCAAATGTCAATTCATGAAATAAAATAAAATTTATCTAATCCAAGATATTTCATATTTTTTCAGCATCCTTGACTTTTTGTATCAGCAAATTCTGACCATTTCTTAATATAGCTGGTTTACACTGTAAAATCTGAGCTACTTTATCAGACTAACAGATATACTGTAACAAAGTTATTCTTGTGGCAACACCACTGAGGAATATTTGCTAAAATTGAAAGTGGACAGATGAAATAGAAAATCAAAAGAGGGCGTGTGTAGAAGATCTCTGTTGTGGTTCTCATATGGAAAGAGGAGAATAGCAAGAAAAATGGAAATTATGTAACCTTTGAGCCAAAGTAAGTATCTTTAAAGTGGCTATTTTTAATAATAGTGCTGATGAGGATTCCTTTGGTTGAATCTAATTTGAAGTACAGTATAACCTCAGAAACCAATATCATCCTTTCAATAATGAAAACCTCACAGTGAAATTCTATTTGGGAATTTTGAAATGCTCCTAAATTTTAGTTAATTTTCTCAAATATCCCTAAAACTTTTAACAAAAAAGCTGCATCCCTTCATGAATTGATGCTCTACTTGATAATGAGTAGTTCATGGGATTTAAATGAGTCATACACATTCAGAATATGTTCTTCAGAAAATTCTCCCAGCTCTCATTTTATGAGGTACTGTTTTCTTGATAAACTACACCTCTGAAAAAAACATCCTATAAACTAATTTAATTTTATTAATATTAATTTCATGTTTTAAAGTTTCTGGAAATCTGTTTATTATATCAATTTCCTTTTCTTTCAGGCATATTCTCGTGGTTCCGGAGTGACAGCCACCACCAAACTCATGATGGCCACTGTCATAGTGGTGAGTGTGATCCTTGGGGCTTGCATAGTAGCAGCTGCTTATGCAGCCAGACAGTCCACCTGTCACTGTGGCAACCCTGGTGAAGGGTTGCCAGCTGAGGCTGCATTTGCCACATTTGACAGACTCTCAGTGGCCCCAACTGAGCCAAAGAATGAGGAGATCCTCATTGTGGCCAATGAAGTGCCTGCTGTTTCCACTGAGGATCCCACCACCACTTCAAGTGGACTGGTTGAGGCTGACAAGGTACATTTGGAAACCCATGATTTCCCAAACAACTTATTTTTAAAAACATTTTGTGAATATATAATGGAGTTAACAAATTTTGCTGTGTGGGAAAAGTTCCTCTGGTTATTCAGAAAAATAGTCAACAGGAATGAAGGTTGAATTGTGATTTTAAAGGATTAATTGTTGAAAAAAATGCAAATACCTACCTTGATCATGGCAATAACATAATACTGTATATTGTAATACAGTAATACAGTTGACCCCACACAACAGACCTCCTTCATAACTGATTTTCGCACAATTAACAGACTGCCTCTGGAGGCATTTTTCCCTCCCTTGCAATGGAATAAATCTGCATCCCAGACTTATTCTGTTGGTTTACAATTAATGGTAAAAAGTGAACGTTTTAAATTTTGAATAATTGAATTTAAATAACAGACTTTTCACACAATAGATGAGTTTTTTGAACAAATTGAGTCTATTGTGCGGGGGTTGACTGCATTGTGTTTTTATTGCTCCTGGTATAAACTGACATTACTTCAGCTTACATGTGGTTTTCCAAGCCATCAACCTCATATGAAAGTCTAATCAAAATACAATGCACCAAAAATGATATTTTACCAGTTAAATGGCTGATTTGGAAATTTGGAAATGCTATGATGCATATTTAAATTAATAAATTGAAAATGTCTGAAATTATAGTTGATGTACAATGCTGCTGCAGAAACAGGAGCCACTGAAAATAACTGATGCATGTTGGCATCACTTCATGGTTCTTTCTCATTCAGAGATCAGCTCTGTGACAAACAGAGCTCAAAGTTCACCCAGTGCCCTTGCTTATACAAATTTGTGTCATCAATTTTGATTTGCTACATCCTCTGTTATTATATTCCAGGAAAAACAGAAGGAAGAGCCAGTATGTTTTGCATTTCAATTGTCCCCAAGCTTTGGAGAGATGAATTTTCAATGGAGGGCTGGGAAAATTTTTCTGAAACAGAGAATTCAACTGAAAGTATCAGAGGGCAGTTTTTATAAAGCTTTTTTTTTTTTTTTTTAAACCCATCACAGGAAAGTCAAACTATGGAGTGGGAGGAATAATTTCTTCTTTTTTTCACCCACCCTTTTGTTATCATTCGAAAAATTTATTTGCAGGATAATGGTAAGAACATAAATAATAATAATTGTATTCGGGTACCCTTTTTAACGACTTGCTGCTCATGTTTTCCTTCCTCTTTATTCGAGTTGCGAAACAGGATTTTTGTTTGGGAGTTCCACGAGTTCTGGTGTCGCAAGGTTTTTGGGGTTGCCAAATTTTCTCTTGCTCAACTTCCTTCATGCTGGCTTTTGTCTTGAGGCTTTTGCCTATTTTTTTTTATTCTTTTGGCCGGATGGGGAAATTCTGAAGGGAAATGAACCTCTTGACACTCTGCTGAAGCCTTCCAGACGCCAATTTTTGCGCCAATGTTGACGCTTTGAAATATTCAAACCACATTTTTATTTGGGCCAATGAAACAATGGCTGATTTATCTGGAAAATACTGTATTGGGTAAAGTGGCATTAAAGTGAGTGGAGGTCAGTGGGTTACCTATCAAAACAATCTCAGTGAAGACATTTTTGTCTGGTTGAGGCTGACAAGGTACATTTGGAAACCCATGATTTCCCAAACAACTTATTTTTAAAAACATTTTGTGAATATATAATGGAGTTAACAAATTTTGCTGTGTGGGAAAAGTTCCTCTGGTTATGCAAAAAAATAGTCAAGACAGGAATGAAAGGTTAAATTATGATTTTGAAGGATTAATTGTTGCAAAAAATGCAAATACCTGCCTTGATCATGGCAATAACATAAAATACTATACTGAAACAGTTTACCTCACACAACGGACCTCATTTGTAAATGATTTTTGCACAACAGACTGCCTCTGGAAACAGTTTTCTCTCCCTTGCAATGGACTAACTCTGCATCAAGACTTTGGTTGGTTTACGCTTAATGGTAGAAAGTGAACGTTTTAAATTTTGAATAATTGAATTTACATAAAAGATTTTTCACACAATAGACATGTCTGTTGAACAAATTAAGTCCATTGTGCGGGGGTTGACTGCATTTTGTTTTTATTGCCCCTGGTATAAACTGACATTACTTCAGCTTACATGTGGTTTTCCAAGCCATCAACCTCATATGAAAGTCTAATCAAAATACAATGCACCAAAAATGATATTTTACCAGTTAAATGGCTGATTTGGAAATTTGGAAATGCTATGATGCATATTTAAATTAATAAATTGAAAATGTCTGAAATTATAGTTGATGTACAATGCTGCTGCAGAAACAGGAGCCACTGAAAATAACTGATGCATGTTGGCATCACTTCATGGTTCTTTCTCATTCAGAGATCAGCTCTGTGACAAACAGAGCTCAAAGTTCACCCAGTGCCCTTGCTTATACAAATTTGTGTCATCAATTTTGATTTGCTACATCCTCTGTTATTATATTCCAGGAAAAACAGAAGGAAGAGCCAGTAGCACAAAAGGAATCCGATGACAGTTCTGAAGAACCCAAGGGCAACAAGAAGAAGAAGAACAAGTCCAGAAAGAACAAGAAGAACAAGAACAGGCGCAATAAGAACCGCAGAGGCAACCATAACAAGCCTTCTGATGATGATGAAGATAATGACTCTGATTCTGGACCAGTCATCTTCCACCTTGACGACCTTGCCAGGGTTACTATCTATTCAATACTTTATTTTCAAAATTCTTGAATTTTAACCCAATGGTCACTGTTGAATGAATGAATGAACAGAAAACTTTATTTGCTGCTTTTCAGCATTCACAAGGGATAACCAGAACTCTGGCATCCAAACCCCCTCCCCACCCAACCCAACTCCCCCAAATACATTCAATCATTTCAAAGCATGAAACAAAGCACAAACGAATGACAAAAATAAAAATAAAAGAGAACACACTCCACAAAATAAAACTGGACATCCTACACCTATGTTGGATACACCCACCCATCCCCAATATTGAAGACAAAGCAGCAGTAAAAGTTTATTTAAAGCAACAGGTCTTCAGCCTGTTTCTGCATGAGTTTTAGTTCAATGGTCACTGATGAGATATAAAAAATATATCTATATATTACTGCAGAAAACGCCATCTTTGGCTTGGAAACAGAAACACAAGTATTCTGGAAACCTTTTGGATCCTTGAAATTTAGAATATTTTCAAAGTTCTTCTGAAGCGTAAATGGGCTGCTGTAAAAAAAATTGCTGAAAATTCCTGTGGGGAAAAAGGAGCTTTCAATTTATTGGCATTTGGCATTTTTGGAAGTTATTTCCAGGCATAATTGAATTGTTGGCTATTCTGTATAACGTCCAGCAAACTCCTACATGGACTTTTTCTGTCATAAATTTTTATTTTGTGGGGGAGAAAAAAGGACCTGGTCAGAATCATTATTCTTCTTTTATCTTTTGCTTACGTATTTGGTTCTTCTATTTCCGGTTCTTGTGCATGTGTGCTGGATGTTCAGACAATTTTGGAGCACGAAGAAAGAGCCATGATGAACTGCGTGTTGGAGAAGCGCCGCCAGCCGACGTTTTTGCCCTTCGAGGCCCAGAGATCACTCAAGGTGTTCTGCCGTGGCGGCCGTGATGAACCTTTCGGTCCAGTGGTTGCCATTGCTTCCAGGTTTATCTTTTTTTTTTATCATCATTATTAATATTACTAGGGGAGAATGCCCAGACACACCTGGGCAAATGACACCACAGGAAAAGATTTTGTCAACTTTTTGGGAGGATATTTTTTTTCCAAATTTAAAATTTTTTTCTATTAAAATAAATATCCCCGCCAACCCTGGCATCATCAGCAAGATTTTTAAATATACTACTGCTAATAAATAATGTACATGCAAGCAGGGTGCCCAGCTACTCCTGGGAACTGGAGACACTTTAGATTTTAAAAAATTCGATCAGATCACACATGGAAGAGGGCATGTCCAGTTACGTGGCCCAGTCACATCACTGGGCCACACATTATATTTGAAAAAATGAATCATATTAAAGCTGGTTACTTATTATTAATAGACCACTGGTTGTTAAGTCAATGTCAATTCGTTTATTGTCTTAATCTTGATTGAACTACAGTATTCCTTGTTGGAGAGTTGAATTTCAATAACTCAAACCTCATCTCCTGCTATTAATAATAAGTGGAATGCCTCCCAAAAAGTCATATTAAATAAATATACTGTATATATATCTTATGCATTTTAAGCTGCAAAGAAAACATTCCAGATAGATGCAAGAGACATATCTGATTGCTGAGGCAGTTATACCCAGCCTCAAAGGGATTTTAATTTAAAGTGCAAATCTGCAACTATTGATGCAAAAAAAGAAGAAGCTGGAGCATCCTCACTCCTTGGATGTTAAAAGAGGACTTATACAGTTGCACAAAATACCTCCTGCACAAAAGAATTTCACACAACAGACCGGCTCTGGAGGTTGGTTTTCCCTCCTGTGCAATGGATCAAGTCTGCATTATAGACTTCTGTTGGTTTAAAATTGATTTTAAAAAGTAAACATTTTCATTTTCTTATATAATAATTTAATTCACATAACAGATATTTCACACAGCAGACTAGTCTGTTGCACAAATCAAATACATTGTGCATAAGTGGACTGTATTCTTGTCTCATCACAGATTTCATAAAGACAACAATCACACACAATCACCAAATAAAATCTCTCATTGTGGAATAAAAACTTGCTTCCAAAAAGAAATTAAAGCAGCAAAGAAAACATGCTTCCTGTATGGTTCAAATTACAACGTGCAAAATTCCAAAGCAAATATCTTTGCAAATTTTAGAGTTAGAAACTTTGGCAATTTTAGGGCAAAGGCCCACAAGGAATAAATATTGATGCAAAAGTAATAATGATCATGCAAAAGTTGAACCTCAATAACTCAAAAAATCTTCAATTTTGCTTTTCAAGTCCCTGTATGAATTCCCTCAGGAAAACAGCATTTTAAATCTCAATATGTTAACTTTAAGGATTTCCCTGTCAAACTTCATAGCTCAAATCTCTGGGGGTATTTTGGCTATTATTTTATTGACACTACAGGAAAGAGAAAAACATTAAACAGCTTAAGTTGATATCATTTGAAAGAGAGTGGAAGAGTTCATTTGAAAATTTAAATTTTGCATCAGCCTTGATGATGGAAATGAAATTTAATTTTGAAAAGTATTTTAGCTTCGATATTCTTTGGCATATACATATCAAGTATGCAAATTAAATATGAAACTCTTTAAATGTGACAATGCATTTTCGAATGAAAGGAATTATGTCTGGAATACATTTAAATGACAAATTTTAAATGCCCAAACACTTTTAGGAGAATCCCAAACCAATGTCCTTTTTTGTTATTGCATTATACATTTACTTTCCCAATTAAAATCATCCATCTATTCACTTGTAACAGTTGTAAGTGAATTTAAATTGTTTATTCTCAAAGAGCATCCGAATAACTTTTGGGTTTAAAAGAGCTTTTTAGGGATTCTAAACAGTTTCTGTATAAAGAAACATTGGGGTCCAAAATAGGCAACTTTTTTGCATTAAAAAAATGGCGATTTAAAGATGAGAATGTTCCATCTCAGCAGGGTTGAATACAATTTACTGTATGTAATTTAACGTATAATCTCCCTCAAGTTAATTGGATATGATGTAATTTAAAAGCTTTTTGAAAAATAATTTCTCTATTTATGGCAGTTTGCTATAAACATGTGTGAAAAAAAACCGTCGAAACTGTTCCTACTTCCTCTCTACGGTTACTCCTACTCTGGATACTACTCGGGTCGTCGGTACAACCGTTCCTGGAAAAAGGTCGGTGGGTCCTCTGATGGATACTCGGGGTTGAGACCCATGGGTGGTGTGTCCCAGAACGGTGGTAAAGAATAGGGGTACTTCGACCTACTCTTCCTTCCTGGACCGGGTTTAAACCTGTCGGACCTCAGACGTCACTACTTCCGGAACCCCGGAGACCTCAAATAAAACTTACTCGAGGTTCTTGGACCCAGGCCTGAATTCAACACCAGGTTTGGATAGAGTTTTGGCCCTTTTTTTTGCAACACTTGAATAAATTTGAAAGGTTTTTTGTTATGGTCCATTCCATATACATATGAACAATAAACAGTTTTCATGGAATTGGGTTTGGCATTTTACTGATCATATACTGAACTTACAAGTGATGGTAACACTCACCTTTTTTGGAGCACATTACATTGTTTGAGAAATGTTATTTGTTATTATTCTATCCAAGTATTAGTTTTATATGATACAGTACCAGGAATGTTTGCACTTGTGTAATTGTGTAATTTCTGTATGCTGGATTCTTTTATGGTGACAAAGAATCACTCCTACATTTAAAAATTCTTGAAATTTTAATTTTAGTCCTCAAGTTCTTCAGTTTCAATTGCATTGTTGACAGAGTGATTCTTCCAAACTCAAGCATGGTAAATTATGATTAAATGTAATGTAAAGAAATAAATTTATTCAAAGTTGAAAGGTTTCATTCTCAATAATGATATATGGTTTTCACTACTTATACAATGATCTTTTTCAAAGTTTTACTACTCATTATCCAAATAGAGTAATATTTGATTGAAAAGATCCTTAGTGTATGAATCCATTGTAAGTATGATTTTTTATTTTATTAACAATCTCACAATGATGAATTCACCCCTTTTAATTTGTCCCTCAATTTAAATTTTCTGTAAACGAAGTGTCCTTCGGGTCACTACTTCTTCTACGGTTCGTATCTGTCTTGTCACTACTTCACGGTAACGGAAAACTCCAACTCAGGGGTCAACCAGGTGTACTCTTCTTGTTCGGTAAAGGTCGTCCTGTTTCTTCAAGGCCCAATTTTGGGGGCAGTGATGTTGGGCCCCTGGCCCGCCTGGCCCACCGCCCTGGTTTCCTGGCTGGCCTCTTTCCCCCACCACCTCCCCCACGAGGACCGAGTGGTCGTCGTCGGTCCGAAGTTGTATCCATTTTCTATAAAAGTTTTGATAGGTTTCCGAGTTTGTAAGGAAGAAAAAAAAGTTTCTTTCTTTACGTCATTACGGGGTTTCGTGTTTTTGGCTTCATTTTTATTCATATTCAACTCAAGCAGCAAATTGGAATCAGAATCTCCCAAATTTCAACCACACAGTTTTATTTCAGTTTTTTTCAAAGAAAGAAATGCAGTAATGCCCCAAAGCACAAAATGGCTTCATTTTTATTCATATTCAACTCAAGCAGCAAATTGGAATCAGAATCTCCCAAATTTCAACCACACAGTTTTATTTTAGCAAATGATGAATTCAAATTCATTTTTAAATACATAACCTGTCTCCAAAAATAAAATATATATTTTTACACTGCAAGTATCTTCATATTGGGAAAATTCAGCTTGAATTTTGAAGCTCAGTGGAAAATACTAAAGTTTTTATTGAACCAGAGTTTCTTTCATGGAAAATCATATAGCTTATTTTTCTATGCAATTTGTTTCTCTGCATCACTCTGCAATCATTATTCAGGAAATGATTTACTAAATGTTCTTTACCACGATTCTTCATACAAGTTTGTAGATTTTAAGCTCGGGGAAGTTTTTCAAAAATATGGTCAACAGTCATAAACTCATTTTCAGAAACAACATTCAGTTCTCTTTATTTTTTATTATTTGTTTCATTTCGAATTTGTTTTCACCTCGTGAGCAAAAATTCTGAGCACAGCAGCAAGTACATTAATGGAAGTCCATTTCAAAATATACCTAATTTTTTTATTCCAAGAGCTGGACTTGAACAAAGAATTTCTGACTTTGAAAATATGAAAATTTTTGTCATGCTCTAAATTAAAAAATGTTTTAAATTATTCTTCATACAAGTTTGTAGATTTTAAGCTCGGGGAAGTTTTTCAAAAATATGGTCAACAGTCATAAACTCATTTTCAGAAACAACATTCAGTTCTCTTTATTTTTTATTATTTGTTTCATTTCGATTTTTTTCCCCTCGTGAGCAAAATTCTGAGCACAGCAAGCAAATTAATGGAAGTCCATTTCAAAATATACCTAATTTTTTTATTCCAAGAGCTGGACTTGAACAAAGAATTTCTGACTTTGAAACTATGAAAATTTTTGTCATGCTCTAAATTTAAAAAAAAATTGTTTTAAATTACATCCAGTACCACCCATAGGATTTGAAGTAAGATTATATATTTTTTAAATTCACCAGCAATGAATCAACGGAGGAAGCGATTTACTTACATTGAAAAAAAAGGGAAAATACGAATTTTCCATTTTGTTTTCCTCCATCACGATTTCCCGGCATTCATTCATCAACAATATATTTTTCTCTCATTCTGAAAGTAATTGGTGCCGCAATGATGGAAACATGTTTTGATGTTATTCCGAAATTGCTTTTTCCACGCTGCACAACAACAACGACAACAACAACAACAACAACAGCAGGGAGGAAGCAGCTGAGGTCAACCACCCCCTTTTCCCCATGATGGACGACAATAACAACGAGGAACACAACAACAACAACAACCACCACCACAACAACAAGCCCGGGTTCGTGGTCCAAGAAATGCACCACCATCGCACCCATGACAACGGCGACGAGGAAAGCGAGCAAGAACAGGCACGACCAACAAAAAAATAATAATGACTAAATCTTGACAAAAATTTGAATGAAATCTGTTTCTTGAAGGTTGTGAGTGTGCATCACGTGAGACGCGGGATGCTGCCAATGTTTGATGACGCTGATGATGATGATGAAGAAGAAGGTGGGTTGCATTATTATTATTTTTTAATTTGCTTTCGCAAAATATTTTGCTGAACATATTATTATTTTTTTTTGCAGAACACAGTCATCAGGGACCTTCCAATGTCATGCGTCCACCTGATTTGCCAATGAGGGCTGCCAGATTTTTGCAGCATGATGATGAGTGGAACTCTGAACCTTCCACTCCTTTCAGCCCTCACTGTGAGTGCCAATTTTTTTAGCAAATATAAATATATCTGCATGTTGTGCAGAAGAATTATTTTATATCTCTGAAACCTGTTCATATTTTTTGAGAAATCAGCTGATAAGGTCTTGGAATTAGCATGAAAATTTCATGGAATATTTTTATTTTGTCTTGTATAAGATTTATAGACAGGTATATACTGAAATAAAACTGTGTGGTTGAAATTTGGGAGATTCTGATTCCAATTTGCTGCTTGAGTTGAATATGAATAAAAATGAAGCCATTTTGTGCTTTGGGGCATTACTGCATTTCTTTCTTTGAAAAAATAGTACTTCAAAGGCTGAAATCGGAGACTTGGTCACTGTGCCACAGCTTTAAAAAAATTTGTATTCATATTTAAATTTGATTGAAGAATATTTCAAAATTCTGAAAGTTAATTTGAATTTATTTTCAGTCATTCAGCCGAGGTCACTGAGGCGCAGAGGACCAATGGCCCACCGCCATCTTTGAGTTACCAAGAACAGGAAACCATATTTTTGCAGAGGTGAGTTCTTGACTTCCTTTCTTTAAAATTTGTGCAATTTTTCAATTTTTTTCTCTCAATTATTCAGCAGCCCAAAGTAGTAACAGCTGAGATGAAGAGGACACAAGGTTTCCAGCAGTTGTCAAACCAGAAGACGGAAAGAAAAATGCTTGCACATTAACAAGCTGTAAATTTTTTGTGCACATAGGACCTGCTTGTATCTGTTACCATTGGGATAAAAATTGTGTACCAAGGAGAAGAACAAAAAAAAAAACGAGAAATTTTGAATCTTATTGGAACATAGGGTATGAAGGAGAAAAAAAAAGGCGGAGAAGCAAAAAAGAGGCTCTTCTTTCTTGTATTTCCTCTCAAAATCCCTTGTTTGGTGTTGTGATGAAAATACTGTTGACATCCTTGTGATGAAATAGAGTTGGATCTTCTTTTTTTGTGTCCCTCTGATTTGTGTTTGTCTTGGGTGTGCTTGGGTGAGTCTGCTGGTGATTGAGTGTTTGTGCAGGACATCAAAAGAGATCAGAGATTCAAGTTGTGTCATGACCCAGTGGACTCACCATCAGGTCTGCTTCCTCCATTGCTACTTCTGATCAAACAGTTCCTTCTCTGATGTTTATTCCCCTATATATACTGATGCATTACAAACATAATATGCATTATTTTTACAACTATTGCCTGCTGATTATACACACACCAAAAGATTATTCATGAGCAGTAAAATACTCCTCCAGGTACAAAAATAACCTTTTTATGTATATTTTATATACGTGCTGCCAAGAAAATAATTCTCAAGATCCCTGCAGTTGGGTCTATGCTGTATGATTCCCTTCAAGTCTCAAAATGGAAAAGTCTAATTTATATGATGAACATTTTTCAGGAATTAATAATTCTATTAAAAACCCCCACTTTAACCTCTGGTGATGAAGTCACACAATTACTGGAATGAATTGGAATATTTCCTAATAAGATAAAAGAAACAATGATGCATTTAACCAAAATGGGCAATCTGGCTTCAATATTTTTTGTCTGAGTAACTTTTTGATAGAAATTGAGTGAATATCAGACTCTGAGGATGCTGTTCCTTTAAATTGATAAAAGTATGTTGAACTTGGATGAGGTATGATAAAAATGTATTGATTTTCCTATTGAGAGCCCAATTCAGATGTAGTTCCTGTCATTTGTGTAAAATCAAAGAGGTTTTGGCATTGTCTTGGGGTTCAGAATATGTATTTGCAAATTAAGAAACTCAAG
>CAJPEX010000082.1:32630-130415 GCA_905338405.1 Notodromas monacha | reverse complement strand
AAAAAAAAAGGCGGAGAAGCAAAAAAGAGGCTCTTCTTTCTTGTATTTCCTCTCAAAATCCCTTGTTTGGTGTTGTGATGAAAATACTGTTGACATCCTTGTGATGAAATAGAGTTGGATCTTCTTTTTTTGTGTCCCTCTGATTTGTGTTTGTCTTGGGTGTGCTTGGGTGAGTCTGCTGGTGATTGAGTGTTTGTGCAGGACATCAAAAGAGATCAGAGATTCAAGTTGTGTCATGACCCAGTGGACTCACCATCAGGTCTGCTTCCTCCATTGCTACTTCTGATCAAACAGTTCCTTCTCTGATGTTTATTCCCCTATATATACTGATGCATTACAAACATAATATGCATTATTTTTAAAACTATTGCCTACTGATTATACACACACCAAAAGATTATTCATGAACAGTAAAATACTCCTCCAGGTACAAAAATAACCTTTTTATGTATATTTTATATACGTGCTGCCAAGAAAATAATTCTCAAGATCCCTGCAGTTGGGTCTATGTATGATTCCCTTCAAGTCTCAAAATGGAAAAGTCTAATTTATATAATGAACATTTTTCAGGAATTAATAATTCTATTAAAAACCCCCACTTTAACCTCTGGTGATGAAGTCACACGATTACTGGAATGAATTGGAATATTTCCTAATAAGATAAAAGAAACAATGATGCATTTAACCAAAATGGGCAATCTGGCTTCAATATTTTTTGTCTTAGTAACTTTTTGATAGAAATTGAGTGAATATCAGACTCTGAGGATGCTGTTCCTTTAAATTGATAAAAGTATGTTGAACTTGGATGAGGTATGATAAAAATGTATTGATTTTCCTATTGAGAGCCCAATTCAGATGTAGTTCCTGTCATTTGTGTAAAATCAAAGAGGTTTTGGCATTGTCTTGGGGTTCAGAATATGTATTTGCAAATTAAGAAACTCAAGGGAGAAGAGTGAACCTTCACAAGATTCAATCCATCTCTCAAAGAAGGCAATTAATGCTTCTGAAAGTTTTAAATTCATAGTTGGACTCATAGCTGATGCATGGTTGCCAATATTCATGTGGAATTATAATTATCTTTAACGTTAGCAGTGGGAGGAACAACCAGTAGGATCCTACAGGGGTCTGGGGGGAATAATAAGGACGTTGTGTAACGTGTGTCTGTGGCCTTTTGCACCTTGAATTAATTTGGCTACTTGAAAATGCATCAATTAACATTAAGTTGTCAGGATGGCCGAGCGGTCTAAGGCGCTGCGTTCAGGTCACAGTCTGATTCTGCAGGTGTGGGTTTGAATCCCACTTCTGCAATCATTTTTTCATTTGTTTTTGTTTTTTTTTGTCCACACTGCGGACGCTCTACTGCTTGATTGAAGTCAAGAAAAAAAGAGTGTAACACCTATTCTGATTTCAGACAATATACATTTGATGGGATCATTCATTATAGGAAAAAAATATATGAGTCAATTAAACACCTCTCATGCTATATACAGTCTAGTCAATTGCTGCTTATTTGCCCAAATTACAAACAACTGAAAGAAATTGACAGTTGTCCTAGCATTGGTTCAAACAACATATTTTCCAAGCAAAATATTATCTTAATGCGAACCATGAATGAGAAGCTCACTATAAATATTCAGTGTTCAATACCAGGTTTAACATGTGATAAAATATAAATGCTTACAGTTGGGATTTTTGAAAAAAAAATAAACCAGTTCTACTGTTGGCTTCAGCAGACAACATGTCCTTGAGACCTTTTTGCTTTAAGCAAAAAAGAATGGCAGAATTAGAGAATATTTTTGAAAACAAAAGTCCCTGGTATCCAGTTTATGTCCCAAGTCTTGAGTGTTTACAGGAAGAAAAACGAAGAAGACTCTTCAACAGCACTGCAGACACACCCATCAGTGTTTTCCAACTATAGAATACTGATGATATTTTCAGAGCACAAAGTCACCTGTCTTTCTTTCTCTGTCTGTGTTTCTTTCTTTGCCAGTGTGTTTTGCTGAGGCAATGATTTTGATGCAAACACATGGATATATGCTGCACATGTCCTCCACTTGTCTTCCAGGCCACTGAAGATGGACAGCAAAAGATGATGATCTCACAACATATACTTGTGTTCATCAGGGCACTTTTGCTCAAACAAAACTGCTCCTCTTCTTTTTTTTTGTGGTTTGGTTTGTTTCTTGTTTGGTCCAGGGAAGCAAAAACTTTTCTCTCTCTCTCTCAGACTCACATATACAATATACAATACTGTATATCACATCTAACTTCTTGAACAAATACAACACAATTTTCTCTATCACATATATACAGTACTTTATATACAACACATTGGGGAGCTGAAAGGTAAAACTTCAAGTTCTAAACTATTTACTTCAAGCTGGAATTTTCCTTGAAGCTCTCTCTTTTTTAGCCTGATTTTACACATATAAAAATTGCTTTCAACAGACCATGAAGAATAAAAATTACTGTACAGTAATACTAAACCTTTCCCAAAAATTTTGTTGATTGATTGATGAAAATTCTTTAGTTTCTTCTTGTCATCATTCACATGGTTCAAAATATTTTTTTTCATCCCCACAAACATACATCAAAATAAAAATGCATCAAAGTACAGTACTTAAAAATGCATGAATACTGTGATTGATTGCCACCTTTTTATGTTGAAGAAAATACAGTAAAATATGCAATAATTGGTGAAGCAAGTAATTTAGGAATCAAACAGCAGCACAGCACTAAAAATAATTTCCATAAATACATGTAATCTTTATTTTGAAACCTCGAAAGGGATCTTTTTCTCATTTGTGTCTGTCGGAATTATCTCAGATTGAAATAAAATGAAAAACCTTCTGTTCGCCATCAGTATTCTATTTTATTTAAAATTTTCATTTGATAAAAACCAAAGCCAACAAGTTTGTAATGAAAAATGAATCATCTGCGTTTTTTTTGGATTATGTTGGCTGATTAAACATATTTTGATATTTTGAAATTAGATTTCCGGGTTCATTTTCATTCGATGAGTAAACAGAGTATCGTTGGGAAGCCTGATGAATTTGGAACCAAATTTTAAATATTCCTCGATTGATAAATTTCCATATGCAAAATTTTTAGTATATTGCGACGATCTCCAGCGGTTTGATAATTTATTTTGATCAAATTCAGTTTGAATGGGGAATCATTTACATCAGTACTAGTTGGTAAGAATTCTCTAAAAATTTTGATTAAAAAATTAAATGCTCAAGAAATGTTTTTCTTTTATTGCCACGATTTTTCATTCTCTTTCATTCATCGGGTTACAAATTGAATTAACCCCGTCAGTATTTATTTTCCCGTCTCTTTATATACAACACATTGGGGAGCTGAAAGGTAAAACTTCAAGTTCTAAACTATTTACTTCAAGCTGGAATTTTCCTTGAAGCTCTCTCTTTTTTAGCCTGATTTTACACATATAAAAATTGCTTTGAACAGACCATGAAGAATAAAAATTACTGTACAGTAATACTAAACCTTTCCCAAAAATTTTGTTGATTGATTGATGAAAATTCTTTAGTTTCTTCTTGTCAGCATTCACATGGTTCAAAATATTTTTCTCCATCCCCACAAACATACATTCAAAATAAAAATGCATCAAAGTACAGTACTTAAAAATGCATGAATACTGTAATTGATTGCCACCTTTTTTTGTTGAAGCAAGAGTACAGTAAAATCTGCAATAATCGGTGAAGCAAGTAATTTAGGAATCAAACAACAGCAGCACTAAAAAATAATTTCCATAAATAC
The DNA here is from genome assembly GCA_905338405.1 of Notodromas monacha. NCBI lineage: Eukaryota > Metazoa > Arthropoda > Ostracoda > Podocopida > Cyprididae > Notodromas > Notodromas monacha. Next base: position 126,635 of record CAJPEX010000082.1, on the reverse strand, counting down.
ATGTAATCTTTATTCTGAAACCTCAAAATTGATCTTTTTCTCATTTGTGTCAGTCGAAATTATCTCAGATTGAAATAAAATGAAAAAACTTGTGTCCGCCATCAGTATTTTATTTTATTTAAATTTCTCATTTGATGAATACCAAAGCCAACAAGTTTGTAATGAATAATGAATCATCTGCGTTTTTTGTTGGATTATTTTGGCTGATTAAACATATTTTGATATTTTGAAATTAGATTTCCTGGTTCATTTTCGTTCGATGAGTAAACAGAGTATCGTTGGGAAGCCTGATGAATTTGGAACCAAATTTTAAATATTCCTCGATTGATAAATTTCCATATGGAAAATTTTAAGTATATTGCGACGATCTCCAGCGGTTTGATAATTTATTTTGATCAAATTCAGTTTGAATGGGGAATCATTTACATCAGTACTAGTTGGTAAGAATTTAGATTTTTAAAACTAATTTTTTAATTTACGAGTTCTTTACAAAAAGAAAATAACGGTGCTAAAAAGTAAGAGAAAGTAAGTAGCCCAATGTTTAACTTAATTGGGGCAGTCATAAATAAAAGGGCAGAAAGTCGCAGGAAAATTTTCAATCATTCCGCAGCATTGAAAAAATAAATGATGAAAATGCAGAGACGCCAAATGAGATTTGCAGGAATATTTTTCCTTGTGTTGTTATGAGTACAGTACAGTATATATATACTGTATATATATATATATTTTTTTTTCTCTTTCCTTTTCCCCTCGTGTTTTGCACGCAGTGTATTCAGTTGACGAGGCAGGCAAAAAAAAAATAAGGGGCTTCACGCGTTGTTGGAGCCTCAGTCTGCTGTCGACCAGCAAACAGAGCAGTCATAAGGAATCGCTTGTGTGTGTGCCATTTTTATTTTGCAGTTACTGTATTTTGTTTCCCTCTTTTTCAAATTGTGGCGAAGGAGAGTTCAAAAGTGTCTCAATTTGTTTGTGGTGAAAATTTTATGGTTATTATTGTCTGAGAATTCGTGGGAAAATTTGAATTCGCTTTTATTATAGCTTAATTATCTTTGTGAAATTCTGAAAAATTCGAGACCCCCTCATCTATGAGGAAAAATATTATGGAAATTGATGTGCTCACAAAATTCAAAAATTAATTTTATAGGTTTTGAAGCATAATTTCAGAAACGTTTTATGATGTCCATGATCATATTTTATGATGCAGAGAAAAACCGGGCTACAAAATAAGTGATTCAATCCAAAATTGATTTTTTTTTCTGACTCAGTCGAACTCCACAATTTTTTTTTATCACGCATACAGTTAAATCTCATCACAACAATGAGCCATTTTGGGACAAGTACAAAAATTCGTTGTGAAGAATTAATTAAAATCGAATTAATTCTTTTGATATTAATCTTTAGATAATCTACTGATTATAATTCTTCAGATATCTAAATCTCTAAATATTATTCTTACAAAAATTGTGTACAAAAATTCGTTGTGAAGAATTAATTAAAATCGAATTAATTCTTTTGATATTAATCTTTAGATAATCTACTGATTATAATTCTTCAGATATCTAAATCTCTAAATATTATTCTTACAAAAATTGCGTTATGAAATATCTATAGAATGCATTTCAACTTTTAAATAATTAACGTGAACATTATAATTAATTTCGCAGAATCCGGAATTTTACGTACTGTAAATGATAATTGTTTGAAAAGTTTGTGAATTTTTATTGAGGAAGGAAGTTTTTGGCTATACTTATTGGCGTGACTTTTCCGAATTAAATGTTATTTAATGTAGCGAAGAAAAAGTGGCTTCCGAATGACAGTTTAATTTTCGCCGTTTGCCAACATTTCCACAAAACTTTTGAAACGAATTTTCTGCTCTTAGTCAAGATTTGTTTCTCGCTTGTTGAGTGTTTGTGCGGAACTTTTGCGAATGTTTTGGGCGCGTGAAAATTATAATTTTAGTTTTCTTGTCAGCTGGAAGCTCTTCTGAAACTAAAATAGTCATTGAAAGAGGATAATATTTATTATCCTTTCAGATCATCCATATTTTTTAGCTCTGAGCTTTTCAGCATAAATTGAATAAACGTAGACTTCGAATTAAGTTGTCAAATATTTGCGTTTTGAAGGATGTATCTGTTCACAATAAGAAGAAAGTATCGCACGATTCTGTCATCAGAAAATCCGAATATTTTACAAATGAACGAATTCGCTTTTGATTGATTGAATATACGCTGGATTATGCGTGAAATTCCCGTTTTCGTAAAGTATGAATTTTCGTTTTTTTCTAGCTTGAATATGACCCAATTTCAACAAAAAAAAACGATTTGAATTTCTTTTATTCCTCAAGATTTTCCGCTCCAATAGATTTTTTTTTCATTGTTCCTCTAAAATTTGTAGGAGGGGGAATATTTTGTATGTGTCTTCGTTAACTCACTGATAAATGAAAAAAAAGAAAACAACTTATATACCGTTTCTTAATTTTTTTAGATCAAAAAAAGATTTGTAAAAATTTCTTTTCTTAAAAATAGCACCTCACTTTATTAAAAGTCAGACATCCAGTACCCTTAACGGTGACTTTCACTTTTGATTTTTTTTTCGAATAGCAATACAATTTCAAATAAATTCAATTTTATTCAAGAGTTAGTAGAAAGTTTTTTAAATGTGAAGTGACTCAGAATTTAAAGTATAAATTGCGTGAATGTGCGTTTGAACTTCGAGAATACGATATTTTTGACTGGTATAGGAAAAATGTGTATGTTTTCATTTCTTGTTTCTTTATATATGCGTTTGAAAAAGTTTTCCCACTTTTTATTTTATGTTACTCAAGTTTTTGTTGTGTCCTGGGGTTTTAGAAATTCGAACTCCTTAAAAATAACAGGATGCTCATTCAATATGGTTTTGAAAAAAATATGATTTTTATTTTTATGACAGGTTGAAAAAGTGCATTGTTGTCACTTCTGGCAATTGTGGCATAGGGAAAAAAAACTATCTTCAGCTTGGTCATGGTGAGTTTGTATGTTTACCAGAGAGAAAGAATGTTTTTTAGGCCTCACCAAACAATGACTAACTTCACGTGCAGTCCAGTGATTGCTTTTGCAAATATGTTTTATGGAAAAGTTTTCATGCTCATTATTTGAGAGGCATTTTTTGGGGGGCTGCAGGGTTTTCATGCCTGTATTGAATGGATTGTTTATTGGGGGGTATATTCTGGGAATCTTCATGTTGTTCAGTGGGGAGGGGTGAAAAACTTTTCAGCAGGGAAACTTTTCTATACAATTTCCTGGCCCTTCCTTTTTGGTGGTGTGTAGTTAGGGTTTGATGTGGGCTGGGCTCTTCTGAACCCCTCATATGGGGGGACCTGTTTTCCCTGACCCAGTTCAAAAATACCCTGGGATTTAAATGAGCATGCATGAAAGGCATGTGTGCAGAGACCATTACATTTTTACTTTTCTGATTACAGTACATTGTGAAAAAAATGTTTTCATATACTGTACTCACATTGTTTAGCCAGCCATCCTTGAAAATTTTTGACTTGACTTATTTCATGAATTGTATTAATTTGTTTAATGGGTGCTTGGAATGGGTGAATATTTTTTTTGGTACTTCTTGACATTGCTGGAGAACCATAACATGTATAAAAAAATATTTAACAGGATTCAAGCCCTTCTTTCACCGAAATTTAATCATCATTTAATCTGTATATTTTGAGGTGTAGAGTAGACTAACTCCTGCAACATTTTGAAAAAATCCTACTTCGTAATTCATTATTTGTAGCTTTTTTCAAACAAAGTTAAAAAGGGTGGTTTCAAATAACTTAAAATTACTGTATCTCCAAAAGACAAGGATTCAAGTAAAAACTGGGGAACTTTAAAAGTTGTTCACAAAATAAAACTAAGTAAAATAAAAAGGAAAGACGGTCTGTTAGGATTGTATGACGTCCTTATTTTTTTTTAATGGTCCTAAGTTTGTGAAGTGAGTAAATGACTTTAAGTTAGTGAACTTGACTTATATATTATCCTGTGTAGATCTCCTGAAAATTGAAAATCCTAATTTGCCTTTTATCATTTCAAGCTTCTTTCGAAGACAGTTGAAAAGCGGTTTTTTTTAAATCATTATAATGTACTGCATTTCCAAAAGATAAGGATTCAAGTGAAACTGTTGCAACAAAAATGCTGTGCTTTATTTTTATATTCCACACATGCCCACATTTGCCAACCTTTAAACTTTGATCAACTTTGAATAATAGCAAGTTGCTTTGATTTGTTTAAAGACACTTTAATATAATTGCTTATGCGATGTGAATAAGACAAGCTCCAGCCAATCATCTACCCACACAACTGATGGAGCTCAGATTGCAAAATGTGTAGTTTAAAATCTGCTGATTTTCTGTTGACACGTATGAAAGCCACCTGGGTTAAGCTTAAGTGCTTCAGGAATTTTCAATCAATGTGTGGGAGTACAGAGTGAGGAAGAAGGAAATCTTGTCATCATCCTCTGCAATGCTTTGTGTGTTTTCTCCAAGCAAAACACCCACTTGAAAATTATCAATTGCTGTCTTGTTGTTCCACACCTCCTCAGATCTCTTGGAAAGCAAGTTATTACAACTTGCAATNTTTTTCAAACAAAGTTAAAAAGGGTGGCTTCAAATAACTTAAAATTACTGTATCTCCAAAAGACAAGGATTCAAGTAAAAACTGGGGAACTTTTTTTCAACAAGTGTTTTATTTTGATTCATTTTATTTTTCCTTTCTGCCAGACAATCCTAACATACTGCAGGAATAAAAAAAAATTACCAGGATTCAAACACTTCACTCATTTACTGAAATTCAATCAACTTGATTTATATATTATCCTGTGTAGATTTCCTGAAAATTGAAAAATTCTAATTTGCCTTTTATCATTTCGAGCTTCTTTCAAACAAAGTTTAAAAGCGGTTTAAAAAAAATCATTATAATGTACTGCATTTCCAAAAGATAAGGATTCAAGTGAAACTGTTGCAATAACAAATGCTGTGGTTTATTTTTATATTCCACACATGCCCACATTTTCCAACCTTTAAAATTTGATCAACTTTGAATAATAGCAAGTTGCTTTGATTGGTTTAAAGACACTTTAATATAATTGCTTATGAGATGTGAATAAGACAAGCTCCAGCAAATCATCTACCCACACAACTGATGGAGCTCAGATTGCAAAATATGTAGTTGAAAATCTGCTGATTTTCTGTTGACACGTATAAAAGCCACCTGGGTTAAGCTTAAGTGCTTCAGGAATTTTTTTAGTTACACACCCTCATGTCTCACTCCTTCTTCCTTTAGAACAGTAGTAGGAGACGTTACGAAACACACAAAAGAGGTTCGTTTTGTGGGTGAACTTTTAATAGTTAACGACAGAACAACAAGGTGACCTCCTCAGATCTCTTGGAAAGCAAGTTATTACAACTTGCAATTCAATTTGGAATGTTCCTTTAAAGTTTTATTCGATTTGGAAATTATCTGTTCAAGACAACCACTTTGAAATGTAAATTGAGGGGCAATACATTTCAATCACCAGAGGTTCAGAAGAAATGATAAAAGCAGTACTTGTATCTCTGTTTCTCTCCAACAATTCATGGCTGACATTTCAGTTGATTTGGATGACCAATTTTGCATGGAATTTGTATAAATTTTGTTAGTGGAGGTAAAATTAGTGGTACTAGAAGTAATGAGGGTGGCATTTTGAAAACCAATAAATGTAACTTCATTATATTTTTATAAATGAAGAATTGGTCCAAGTTTTGTTACTCCAGGATTAGCACACACACTCCAACATCTCCAGAGCTTCTCTCTATTTTATTTTCTTGCTTTATAGTGCACCAAAGAACCCAATGTTCCAAGGAAAATGTCCTGTGCCCTTTTTCCCCAAAGCACCACCCCCCCCTTTCCTAGTCAACAAACAACTTGTTTGTCTGTTCCAGTTATACAACCAGCAGCAGCTCTGAGGGGGAGGGAGGAAATGAGGAAACAAAAACTTGTTGACTAGTTATTTTGGGACGGAAACCCTCTCCCTTTTGTGAGGAAGAGTAAACCTTTTGCGCCAACATATTTATTATTGACGTACCTCCCGCCTTAGGGACTCGACCCAAGATGTACAGGGTGTCCTAAAACACATGCAAAAATATTCTCAGCCTAAATTAAATGGCTCTCTGTTTCACACCTGTTGCTCATGACATGAACTCACTTACTCCTCAGCACACTTACCTTACTCTTGATCCAGTCTGGAACAGGGTTGTTAATTGCAATCAAAAATTTACTATTGCAATCACAATCCATCACCGAAAAATATTCCAAAATCAAAATCGCAATTGCAAGGTACTGTTGTTCTATATCCACAATCGCAATCGCAATGCCCATTTTTATTTTTATTTTCTGTTTGTGATTGTGATTAGGTCCATTTTATCACAATTGCAAGTACAATCACAAGCCTTCAAAAAATGAATGCACAATCACTATCACAAAGATTTAAAAAAAATACTTCCCAATCACAATTGGAAGGCTTGTGATTGTGATTGTGCTAAATTGTGGCACAATTAAGTACCCTGGTCTGGAAATAAGTATTTTGAAAAATTGATGTACAGAATGTATTCAAAGAAATTTTTATTGGGACATGGGAGAACCTTTTCCCAGAAATGAATGATCAAAACAAGACTAAATTCGCAATTGTGACTATGCTGAAAGGGCCTTAATAGAATGTGTGTCTTGACTCTTCAGCAACTGCTTTTTGTGAGAATATTATGCTGCTAATTCACTGAAGTGTAACTTTATGATGGAACACACTGTATACTTGTTATTCTGATGTGAGCTGAGCTCCATGTTTTAGCTGTGCTGTATAGTAGCTCTATGTTTTGTGAAATGATGGACTTATGTAGAATATTGCAGTACTATGAAAAAATATAATATGAAATAATATATAATATAATATAATATAAAAAAAATGATCATGAGGAAGCTATTGGAGTTAGATTTGAAATAGCAAAGATTCTTGAGTTTCATATGAGCTGTGACCCAAAGTTTACTCAGTGGGGTGGGGGTGCTCATTTATTTATTTTTTATTTTTTGTTTTTGAACAACTGATCAATAAAACCCTGCCTTTGGGAGAGGGAAAACACTCCTTCTCATTTGGAAAACGCGGTTGTATAAATAATAACTGCATGGAGGGCGGAATCCCTGAGCTGGGTTCTAATACAGGGTGTCCTAAAACACATGCAAAAATATCATCAGCCTAAATTAAATGGCTCTCTGTTTCACACCTGTTGCTCATGACATGAACTCACTCACTCCTCAGCACACTTACCATACTCTTGATCCAGTCTGGAACAGGGTTGTTGATTGCAATCAAAAATTTACTATTGCAATCACAATCCAGCACCAAAAATATATCAAAATCGCAATTGCAAGGTACTGTTGTTCTATATCCACAATCGCAATCGCAATGTCCATTTTTTCATTTTTTTGGTACTGGTTGTGATTGTGATTAGGTCCATTTTATCACAATTGCAAGTACAATCACAAGCCTTCAAAAAATGAATGCACAATCACAATCACTATCACAAAGAGTTAAAAAAAGGATTTCCCAATCACAATCGCAAGGCTTGTGATTGTGATTGTGCTGAATTGTGGCACAATTAAGTACCCTGGTCTGGAAATATGTATTTAAAAAAATTGATTTACAGAATGTATTCAAAGAAAATTTCATTGGGACATGGGAGAACCTTTTCCCAGAAATGAATGATCAAAACAAGACTAAATTTGCAATTGTGACTATGCTGAAAGGGCCTTAATAGAATGTGTGTCTTGACTCTTCAGCAACTGTTTTTTGTGAGAATATTATGCTGCTAATTCACTGAAGTGTAACTTTATGATGCAACACACTGTATACTTGTTATTCTGATGTGAGCTGAGCTCCATGTTCTAGCTGTGCTGTATAGTAGCTCTATGTTTTGTGAAATGATGGACTTATGTAGAATATTGCAGTACTATGAAAAAATATAATATGAAATAATATATAATATAATATAATATATTTTTTTTACTAGTACTCCTTCGATAACCTCAATCTAAACTTTATCGTTTCTAAGAACTCAAAGTATACTCGACACTGGGTTTCAAATGAGTCACCCCACCCCCACGAGTAAATAAATAAAAAATAATATCAATATTTTCTGGTGTAGATAGTGTATATTTACATATGCTGCTCTTGTGCATGTGCTGGGTTCTGTGTCTCTCCCAGGGCTCCCCCTTTTTTTTGGGGGATGAGGACTGAGTGCATGTGTGTATGTAGGGAGGAGGAAGAGAGTTCCTCTCTCTTTCTCTTACTCTCTCTCCCGTTTTTGTTTTGTGTGTTGGCCACAGATTTGTTGGCGAACAAATGAGAAGTGGTCCGAGTCGGTCGGGGATGACGAGATGATATGTGGGTGGTGGACAACACATGTGCCACCCTGGGGTCCAGGGGTTTTCCTGTGCCAGCTTATTCTGCTTGTTTTTGGTGGGGAGGGTAAAGGGGGTGGCAGGTTTTCAAATATTGGTTATTCACAATTTTATTTATAAACATCATTAATTATATCCAAACAGTTTTCCTGATATAAGAATCAAAATTCTTCAATTATTTGTTGTGTAGAAATAAATTATGTTCAGGTGGATATTTTTAAACAGTATTCTCATGAGATTGTAGGCTTCTTCTTGTAACCTGACTATATTTTGAAATTAAAGTTACTGAAATGTCTATGTGTAGTCTAAAGAATATGTATTTTTGAAGATAAATCAGTACTTTCTGGTTGACATTCTCTGGGCATGTGAGATTTTGAGAGTGAATACCATTTGAAGGACATTTGGTTGTAATCTTTGTAAACCTATGGATGTTGCAAGTGTTAGGGAATAGAACAGATTATCCCTATTTGTAATTTCAGTGACTAGAGAGATTAGGTCAGTTTTAGTTTTGCATGCGAGCATTTCATAAATTTTGATATGCTTTCTAATTATTCATCCTAGCCTGACCAGTAGGAAAATTGTTAAAATGTGACAAAACTGATTTTATGAAGAATTATTCTTTGTCTAATCCCAATTTGATGAATGAAAAGGAATTTTGTTTCAACTGCAGATTTGTGTCAAGCTAATAATGCATAAGGTTAATTAGACATGAGGCATGATATTTTAGTGAGCCAGGGATTATGATTTATCCAGAGCTCTAAGTATCCAAAAAAACACATAGTAAGATAAATTCTCAGGAAAGTTTTAAGTTAAAACAGAACCTTTCATACGGTAGAACGTCAAAGTACTTATCCCAACGACTTTTGAGAGTCCTTACTTATAATTACACATATGAAAATGCTATCCCATTGCAAGGACAAAAATTGAAGATTTTGAAATTTTAAAATGCAAGTCAAATGCAACAAGTGGTTGGTTATTAATAATCCAGTGCTCTAAGCTTCCTGTAATCTGTATCATTCTATTTACAAGTCTCTTTAAAATTGAACTTTGTCTTTAAATGTATGCCTTAAATCTTGCAGTTTCAAGAATAGAAGTTATTGAAAACTCTTTGAAATGAATATTAATGTCTATATAGAAATGCCTTTTGCATCAACTGAAGTATGAGTTTTTAAATATTTCAAATATGCTTGTGAAAGAAAACAAGAGTGGTTGATGAATGTAGGTTACAAATTTAGGAACCAGGATAGTTCCCAGACCCTCTTTTTGAGGCAGCAGCAGAAAAAGCAAAACCTTGCGCCACATTAGGAACAGGATGTGAGGTGGGGGGGGTTTCTGACTCTCACTTCCTCTTGGACAACAAGAAGGGGGGGACCCTTTTTTACTCTCCCTCCTCTCGTGTCATACTATAGTCCTGTCATTCCTGACAACGACACACATTCATGCCCCCCACCCCCTCATATTTCACATGTGATGCAGCTCTTTTTGAGTATCCTGCGTGTTGAATGGGACTGATATCGGGGAGTACTCGACTACTGTGTAAAACGAGACCACGCGAAATTAAACTCCAATGTCGTCAACCGTAAGTTCAAAAAGTGGTAAAAAATTTACACTTTTAAGGTCCTCTTTCTACCTCAGTACTACAAAACCATTATACATTGATCTTTTACTGTAATATGTATTTAAAGAGTCTTTTGGGGTGGAAGAGTACTGGAACTACAAATAAAAATAAAATACTCCAAAAATAGATTGTAGTTTCAGCAATGTGTTGTATGACAGTTGAGTGAGTGTTTTATTTTTTATCTTTTGATTTGATCAATTTGAGGAAAAGTTTAGAAATATTCCCAACTGAGAAGAACCTCCCTGTACTATTTAAGATGCATTAATACTGCTGATATTCACATTCTCAAGTGGCATTGATTCAGATGTATACTTAAACAGTACTCATTTGCTGTAGAAAAAAAAACATTTATATTCTTTTCCAAACCCAAATAAGACCCTTGCAAGATAAGGGAGATCCCCTTGAACCTGGGTACACTTTTTTGTTTGCTCAAAGGTGTGGGTTGCTGTAACCATACATTAGAGATTATCATTTGTTAGAGTAGAACCCACTTCCTGAGAATGAACTAGTGTGACTCAGTTCAAAATAGTGAATGACTGATGGAGACATCTTTGAAACAATTTGCATCATTCAAACTGAGTGATGGGAGCATACATTATTTCATTTGATGTATCCTTTTTCTGATGTATGCAATCATTGATTTCTTTGGATTTAGAAAAATCCTGATTTATTGTCATAATATACTTGCAATTACTGTATTTGGGAACATTCCTTGCTTTTAAGACTATTATTGAACTGCTTCTGAACTTTCATGTATTTACCCCTTTTCATATCCTAAAATTGAGGTATTCTTCCAGGAATTGCTTTTGGATATACAGTAGTATTGTAAAATTCCTGGTATATCAAGAGTGATTATTTTAATCAGCAAAACATGGGAGCTTCCTTCAACCTGTATTTTATGCTTTATATTTTTATTTTTTGCATGCTGCATTTCTATTCAACTTATTTTGCAGTATATCAGTCCTTGCATGCAACAAATCTTTGCAACCCAAACATTTATCAATTCCAGCTGTCTTAGGAAAAATAAGTTTGTCCCATGTTTACTATGCGAAGTTTTAAAATTTCCATTATGCTTCTTGAATAAAAATGGAATATTTGAAAAATTCAACATAATTGTAAATAGGATTGTATTGCAATTCCCAGAAACTTCCTCACATGTGTGGTTTTGCATTTTTATGGCTGGGAGTTTGAGAAATTTTATACAGCCATATTATTGAAAGGAGCTGAGTTGAATAATTTTGAAAAACCTTTTAAAATATCCCCATGTACTATGAATAAGTGAGACATGGACTTATTAATGAAACTTTTTGTGGAAGTCATGGGTCATTTTTTGAACAACTTTCTCACAACATTCTCCTTCTCCACTTTATTCAGATAAAAATAATGCAGCATTACAGAAACATTCTTTTAGTTCCTCCTTCAGATATAGCAGCAGGTGGGCTTGTGGAGATGTATGGCAGTTCTAGAAAGACGAGTATACTAGATGCTGGGCTTCTGTTTTTAATTTCCTCCCTACTTGTTTCTCAGGACTGTCTGTCCCCCAGTTTTTCCTCCTCTGTCTTGGGTCCCCAAGTTTCCAAATGGGGCCTCATAATGGGCCACACGTGTTCTTATGTCTCTATTTCCTGTGTCTAGTTATTTTCATTGTCATGGGGGACTTGTGCAGTATCCATCGAATTTCAATTTTCATGGATTCCTTAGTTCATAAGCGTTGATTTTTTTTAAAGGATGAGATTGATTTTCAAATCCAAGATTTTACATTTCTCCCCAACATTCAAGGGTATTCCATAGAAATACAATTTTTTGAAATTCTGGGAAAAAGCTGTTTTCATAAATTTAATTTTGGCCTCATGCATGTTCCATGTTTGAAAAAAAGATTGTATGCTAAAAAAAAGTTGAACCTTGATTAGTCAACTTAATTATAAAAAATAATCACATGAAAACATTGTTTCAAGGTCATAGCCATGATGTTTATACGCCTCTGTGTTACACATTTGCCATTTAAAAAATTTCCCAGTCCCTTTTACTTCGTTTTTTTCTCAGGATTAATTGTATACTTCAGTGTACAGTATTTTGAACAATTTCAAGCTGTTCATTAGTTTTTAGTGTGCTTGAAAGCTTTGCATCCCCTCAGTATATATTCATCTTTCTTTGCAAATGTAATTTACATATGCAAATAGTTTCCTGATGGAACTTCCAAAGTTGATAAATTTTACTGTAAACTACCTTAGTTGCAATGTTTTTTGACACAGGATGAACCTTGTCCTTGTGAAGCTGCATGGTCAGCATGGAAAGCTTTAAATTATCATGTATGATCTGCTGCCATACTTGAACCTCATCAATCAAATTTTGACAGCTACACTTGAATTGAAAACTGAAACTCTTAGACTATGAGTTGATGCTGTTCTTAAATTTTAAAAGTATATTCTGCATTTGAAAAATTCAGAATGCTGTTGTATATAATTTTTTCATTTTTAAAATTCTAGTTCATAGAGGCTTTGTAAACAAACTTTTAACCCCAAGACGAACAAATTGAGACGTTTTTATATTAAAACTAACTTCAATATCAGTTTACATAGTAAACTTACTCGGACTTACTTACACAGAACTTAAAAATTTTTTAATTTCTCGACCCATAGTTGAGATGTTGGCTCTCTTTTCTTTTTAGGAAGAAGAGGAATAAAGGGGGTGACTTATGTGATGGTTCCCACATTCCATGCATTCTAAACTGGCAACCCTTGTTGTGCTTGCATCAAGAGCAAACTTCTTTCCATTTGCCTCTACCAACAAAAGGAAAGAAATGGTTTATTTTCTCTTGCTGATGTGGGAGAGGAACAGGTCTAATAAACAATAAACAGGGCAGGGAATGAAGAAGAGGAGGAAGGAAGGAAGGAAGGAATGAGGAAAGCAAAGCAGAAAGGGGGGGGGGGGATTTCGGGGCCGTTGAACAAACAAAACGTTGTTTACCACGCCTGTTGCTATGGGGAGAGTTTTTTGTGATCAATGCTGTGTTTGTGCTCTGTTTTCCCTCAACTCTTGTCACACTGTGCCTCTGTGTTGTTGCTTCATCCTGGCTTGCATGTGTGGTCCACACACACACACACACACACACACACACTGTGACACATATGGAAAAAGGGAGATACTCCACACACACACACACAGACACTCAGTTAGTACTGACCAATTGGTAGTCTAGGGGTTACAAAATAAAATAAATAAAAAAATAGACCTTTGACCGGTTCAAGTAAAATTTTCTTTCTTTTTCATCTGCCAACAGCTGGAGACATTGAGAGAAAAGAGTGTTGGGTCAGAGACAACAAAAGTTAGAACCCTTCCTGGACTCAGGAGTGTGGATGAACTGTTGGACCCTGATGAGCCTGGTGTCCTTATTGCAAGTGACTCTGATGATGAACCTAAACCTCAGGTGAGTTGTTTCTTCTCATGACACTCATTAGCAATTACAATATATAAAGAGTTTTGCTTCATTCATTATTCCATCACCATAACTACAGCCACTAGACTTTTGAACAAACCATTGTGAGATTCAATGTGTGCATTATTGATATATGTTTGTAAATGAACTTTGGGGGTTTTTTGAATTAGAATTTTAGTCACAATTACTGTATTCAAAGTGGTTTTCAGCATTGGTCCTGGTGTTAACATTGACAGACCGCGGGAAAATCAATGAGACTACTACTTGGATTTGGAGTCTACTCAAGAGTTTAACAGAGAAGACTTCTGTCAGAATATACTTGTCGTTAACATAACTCTTAAAAGAAGTTCCATTCCATCAACATCTGGACTGCTGAACAAAGTAGTCTGCTTAAAGTGTAAGACTCAATGTATGCATTTATTGTTTATAAGAAAATCAGATTTTTTATATTTGCTCTTTGATCACATTTATTGAAACTGTTTACCATCATTGGTCCTTGAAAATTGAAAATATTACTCACTATTCTTTTTTAAATTAAATGTCAGGTAAGACATTGGCTTTTTGGTAGAAAATTAAGAAAAGAAAAAAACTTGCAAATGTCACAGAGCATGGGATCAGAGCAGCTGGGCACCCTGATGCAGCATTTGCACCAAGAGATGAGAAACCCTTCAGCAGGAGAGAAGCAAGCCCACTTATTGCAGCAGTTTCTGAACCAGCAACAGGAAAAGTGCTCATCAGACCTTCTGATGAGACTGCAGCACCAGAACCTGGCCTTGCAGCAGTTCAATGATTTGCAAACCCAATACTTGATGCTGAAACCTGACAGGATTCTTGAGCAGGACAAATTGAGGAACCAAACATTTCTGGAGAGTCTGTTGGATGACAAGAACTGCTGGAGGAGAATGAACCCTGCTGGTATTGAACTTTCTCTTTAGCCATTGCTGGTCAGTGTTGCCAGGATTATTCAGCAAAATTCAGGTCCTCTGTCATCATGGAGAGAAAATACAACTGATGATATTCACATGTGTGCTTCTGTTGAATGTAATCCAGAGAAGGAAAAAGTTCTTTCAGTTTTAAGCAATTTAAATCTCAGAAAAGAATCAACTGAGAAGCTTGGAGAAGAAATAGTGTTATGCATATAGTTTTCTTTCAAAATATACCATGGATGCAAAAATACCCTGAAATTTGAATTCATATAAAAATATAAAATCTGTTTGAGTTTTGAAAAGAAGAAATTGTGGTCTGCTCTTCAGGAATGATGCTGAGCAATCATCAGCAGCCTCAAAATGGTCTCCAACCAGGGATCAATAGACTCCAAGATCCCAATGGGTCATCTCAGGACCTTGCAGGGCTCTATGCTCATGGTTTATGCACTTGGCCAGGATGTGAAACTGCCTGTGAAGACAAAGCCTCACTCTTCAAGTATGCTTGAACCCTTTTTTTCCTTCTGACAAAAGTTGTTATAATTGTTGTGGTTTTTTTTGCAGGCATCTCTACTCAGAGCACAGATTAGATGACAGGTCAGCAGCTCAGGCAAGAGTTCAAATGCAGGTGGTTACTCAGTTGGAAACCCAAGCCCAGAGAGAAAGAGAAAAACTGAATTCTATGATGGCACATTTGAGGACTTGTGCACCTGGAAACCCTGGGTATTTGCCTCCAGAGGTTACTATGGTGAACCATTTTGAACCCACACCATCACTGGTAAAAAAAAAAATTCTAGAAATACAGCACCAGCAGTTTAAATTTGTAGATTTTTTTTCTCTTCTTGCAGAGGTACAAGTTTGCTTCAAAGGAACCATATGCATACTTCCATCATCAGGATACTTCAGGAACCAAAAGAGTTTCCTCCTCCACAGCCTCTCCAAGTGAGCCAAAGAGGATGAAAGCAGACCCTGATGAATCCATGGGTCAGTCACAGTTGGTCTATAACCTCTTATTTCCATAGAAAGTTAAAGTTCTGTCTTCTTTTTGCAGATGCTTTCCAAGACTTATCCAGAAGAAAGTTTGAAACTCGGCCTGGTAATGATTTGAGTGCAGGTGAGTCAAATGGCAAAGAGTCTAATATGTAAGGTTGACTCTCAAACTATTTTTTCTTGCAGAAATTCTGAGAAATGGTGACTTCTACAAGGCAAATGATGTCAGACCTCCATACACTTATGCAGCCTTGATAAGAGAGGTGAGGCAAATGAAGGCTGTTCAAACACTCTGAACAGTTGGTCAAGTGTGTTTGTAATTTTCATTGCAGGCAATTATCCAGTCCCCAGAGAAGCACCTCACATTGAATGCCATCTACAACTGGTTCCAAAATACCTTTTCCTACTTCAGGAAAAATACTGCCACTTGGAAGGTGACTTTCATTCCCTCTTAAACCCTTAATGTGCATGAGGGCATTTTGCATGATGTCCATATGCTGCAGTAACTTGCTGAATTTTTAATCTGGTCAGGGAAGCGCTAAAGAAAAAGGAGGGTTGTTGAAGGGAGTGCCATTGATTACCCTGGTCCTAGTTTTTTGTTGTCATGTGACCTGCTTGTTGGGCAATGCAGTGTGTATCACCCTTTCTTATATTTGCAGAATGCTGTCAGGCATAACCTGTCTTTGCACAAATGCTTCATGAGGGTGGAAAATGTGAAAGGAGCTGTTTGGACAGTGGATGAAGTGGAATTTTGCAAGCGAAGGCCTCAAAGGTGCTCAACTGGACTGGGGTCAGTTTGTTCCCAATGAACTCACTTCTGGTTCAACCTGTCTCAGAAATGTTAGACATTGTAATGGCATTTTATATAGAAACCATGATCACCCAGTATAATATAATTTCATAATTTAGGACAAACCTCAAGTTGAAAGCAGTTGTGTCACTTATTTTAATGACTTCCAGGAGTGCTTAAAATTGAATCCATGTATGATCTTCAATACATGATTTAAGTACTGTACTTGATTTTCAGCCCTAAGGCCAACATATTCCAACAAAATCTATCATCCCAAGATATTCTCTTCACATTGTAGGTGAAGACTCAGAAAGTCAACATAAGTCTTTTAAATATAATATCAACACTACCGAACCTTCCAAAAAATTTAATTTACAACAAAAGAAAAACTTATGTATAAACTAAAAGATGAGGATGATTCAGCTGTGAGATTCATTCCCTTCTTCTGAGCTGATGACTTATGACTAAATAAGATTTAATGGTGGAAATTAATAGCAGCCATTCAAGCTCTCTCCAAATAAATGTGGACTTTTCTTATGTCAAAATTAGGTTTTCATCACCTTGGAATAAAATATGACTTTATCTGCTAAAAGACTGTTTGTGAATACATTTATGAATAGGGATTGTATGTTTTCTGCAGGGCTCATGGACAAGATGAAAGTAAAGCTCTGGATCTAAGCCACATGGAAGGCTCCAGCAATGACAGCAACATAACCAGATCACCAACAGAGTACAAGAACCATTCTTCTTACCTGGTTCTGAATAGTGATGGCTCTGGTCATGCTTGAGTCCTGCATCCAATGGTGAAGGAAAAAGAAAAGGCTCATCCACTGGATGCTCAAAAAAAGGGGGAAACAGTTGGAATATGTTTTTAATCAGGGAAGAAACTTGGTCAGTTTTTTGGTCAGATCTCAGCATTTAATTTGTTTTTGTTGGTCATGTAAAGGTGTGGCTTTTTTGGTGTGTGACAGGTGTTTTGGTTCCCTCTTGGGCATGAATTCCTTGTTGGTTTTTTTGTTGTGATAAACAAAAACAATCATTTTGAGACATGCAGTTCAGAAGTTTATTCCTTGATCTACCTTATCCCATAATGCATAAAAGGTTGGAGTCTGGGTGGAACCATTGGTGGTCCAGGTGGATGAATTTGAGGATGGTGGCCCATGGACATCCCATGTTTCGGTGGGAAAACATAGTACTTCTCTACATTCACCCTTTCTTTTATATGTGTCCTTTGGTGGTGTGAATCCCCATGGTTGTCCAACAGCCTTCTTAATGCTTTGGCCAATTGTTCATCTTGGAAGAATCTTGACTTTTCTGTGATGACTTGCTGAAAGAACCACAATGCTCATTATGAATACAGTCAACCCCCGTCTAATGGACTTGATTTGTGCAAGGGGCAAGTCTGTTAGACAAAAAGTCCTTTACACAAATTCAATTACATAAAAAATTTCAATTTTCAACACTAATTTTAAACCAAAAGAAGTCTGTTTGGCGGATTTTGTATGTTGGGCGGGAGGAAAACTGCTTGCAGAGCTGGTCTGTTTGGCAAAAATCCCTTACACGGGAGGTCTGTTAGGCAGGGGGCCACTGTACTTCAAAATGGAAACGTAACTGCATCATGGAACTCACTGTAATGATATGAGTGGTTCTCTTGTGGGTTGTAGTTGTTGTGGTAGGGGTTGTTGTGGGAGTGGTTGTTGTAGGAGTTGTGGTTTCAACAGTGGTTGTGGTTGGAACAGTGGTTGTATGTGGGGCAGTTGTGGTATGTGGGGCAGTTGTGGTATGTGGGGCTGTGGTTGTATGGTGCACAAAAGCTGTGGTCTCTGGTGGACTTGGTGTACTGTGGACTCCTGGGGTGTGTCTGTGGGTTGCCTCAACAGTCCAATAGGGTTCCTCAGGGGTGGTGTGAACTCTAGTGATGTAGATGGGGGTAGGGTATGGAGGACTGTAAGGAAAGTAAGTGGGGAGAGGAGGGTATTCAGGGAAAGGTGGATAGGTAGGGATCTGTGGGAATGTTGGGTACCAAGTAGGAGCAGTAGGGATTGCAGCAGGAGTTTGGTGATGGGTACTCAAAGTGGTCTGGGGTGTTGCTTGGGTTTGCTGTCCATAACAACAAAAGATCTGCTGAGGCAGCTGTTGCTGATTGTTTTGATTGCCCATGCAGAACCTGGGCCATCCTGCATTGCCCTTCTTCATCTTATTGGGGTTACAGCAAACACATGTGATTCTCCTGCTGCTGTTTTCAGAATCATAGTCCTCATCACTTTCAGAAGACTCTTCCCCAGGGTTTGGATGATTGATGGATGAAGAACAACAGCATGCTGGTGAACATGTTGGTTTTGGAGGAGTAGTAGAACGCCTTTGGTGCTTTCTTATTGACTCTTTGCACTCTTCCTCACTGGGCTCTTTGCATGGTTTCTTCTTCTTCAGGCTCTTTTTGGGGTTCTTGCACTTGGGGTTATTGTCCTCCCTTTTCTCTCTATAGGTGCACTCTCCTGATGGTAGGCCTTTCTGCTGATCCCAGTGACTCTTGATCTTGACAGAGTAGTTCAACTCTATCCCACCTATATATTGGTTGCACATGGACCTCATAAGCAGCAAAAATAAATTAATATTTGAAATATATGTATAGAACCTGATCCTGATGGGAGGAACAAAGTGGTTGTGTTGGTCAAAGCAGATGACAAACCAAGCAAGATCAAGGCTGTAGCAAAAGTCCATATTGCATTCACCATTGTTTCACTGCAGGACTACATCAAGAGAGTCTTGGCCTGAAAGCACATCACTCTATCTCTGGAATTTTAAAGAATGTGGTTAGGAATAGTAAAGGAATGGTTGTGAGAAATATTAATGTGAAAGTCCTGATGAGTGGATTCTTTTCTCTTTTTTTTTTGGAAAGGAGGATAGTGTAAATGTTTTTATTCAGCAATTGGAATTACACATGGAGCAGGGATTGTTTGTCTGGGATGGAGGATTTGGATTCTGTCCATTGTTGTTTGGACAACAGCAGCAAACATTGCAATTGGCTGAAGGAGAATTACAGCCAGAGTTGGAACTTTGGCCTGGACAACAGCAGATGATCTGATACGGTCTTGATTTGTTATTGTTGTTGGGATTCCTTTTGTTGCTGCAGTCACAGCAACAGCAGCAAGCAGAAGTGTCATCAGCAGAAGAATCTCCAGGCTCATCATCATCATCATCATCATCATCGCCATCATCATTATTGCAGCATAAATAACAACATTCTGTCTGCTGTTTCTTCCTCTTCTTGTGCTTCTTTCTTTGCTTTTTCTTCTTGCACTTGCACTTGATTCTGCAGACACCACAATCACAGCCTCTTTTCAGTCTGAAAGGCTGTGCCAGAGGGTCCTGATGGACCTGGACTATTTCAGCATCTATGGGTGGGATAATTGCACAGACTTTCAGAATGTATTCACCAAATATATGCATATATTTAATTGGAGGCTCAATTTGGAACAATAAGCTCATAATTTGGGTTTTATATTAGACATATACAGTACTAAGCAGCTCACCTTTACCAGAAGAGTTGAAGATGCTGCCATCTGGTGGAAGAGGAGGGTCTTTTGAACTTGCCTCAGTTGATACAAATGTGTATTCAATAGCAAGCTTGCTGATTTCAGTATGACCAGCATTTGCAGAACTTGTACTGCCAATAATCAGCTGAAGAACAAGCAAGCTCAAGGTTGCAAGCTGAAGCATCCTATAACATACACAGAGCTTTTCACACCATATTTCTGTTTATATGATATTTTTTGTCCTGCAAAAGAGGAGTAGGAGAGATGTAACTTCAGAAAGGTCAAGATACAATTTTATTATGAAGGTGTTTCAATAGGAGTTTCTTTAATAATCAGCAATACAGTATTTTAATAAATGCATGCATGCAGTGGCTCCATCTTCAGTAGCATCCATGGACTCATCTTCCTTCTGCAAAGGCCTGTGTCTATTTCTTCATGATCTTCATGGCCATAGAATTTGTTTTCCTCGCGGAAATTTCATTTGAATAAATAAGATCCAATGCTGAAGATTTGGAAATGGACCTCTCATCCCTTCCTTTACCTCCAGTCCAAGAAAACCTGCCAGTGCTAGCGTCACCTATGACCCAGCGGTCAGGATCATCGGAGTCAAGTTCCCTAGATGTCGCTCCATATTGAGTCGGAGCTCTGAGAAAGTTCTTCTTCGGGCTCCGTTGCGGCTTCGAAGTTTCTCTCTCACCGGAATCCATTTCATGGGTTGGAATCAACATGTCAATGAGTTTCACAATCTTTTTTCCACGTAGTAACTCAAGAACAAAGCGATGAGTCTCAGGAATTATGGGTGAAGCAGGAGAATCACAACTGTAAGTTGGCTGCAGGGAGAATTCGGATAATGCAGTGACACCTGGGGATGACTTGAGAAACTTTGGCGAGTCGCCTTTCAGCTCTATGTGAAGAGGCTGTTCGTTGGACACCTTTGCATCCAGTTGACTCATGACTAATTCGTAGTCTTGGCTGGATAATAAGTCCTGCAACAACGATTTTTTACACTGTGCACAGCGGGATTTGGTTGCTGAAGCTCTTTGCAGCTGGTCTTTCATGGAGAATTTCTCTCTGGAATCCTGATTTTTCTTCAAAAGAAGCCCGAGATCCCCTTGCTGCAGATCCTCATCAGATTCTAAGATAGCCAAGCAGAAACTATGAATTGCATGCAGCAGTATTTTGCTATTTGATATTCCGCAATATATGAGCAAAGTTTCATCAGAGAATTGACAATTTATCCAATCATTTTTGTTCACAGCAGTCACTGTTGAAAGATAAATTGGTGGTTTTACATGCATGGATCTGGTGAACTGCTGAAGCAGTTATATTTTTAATATTTTTTTCATTTGATATTCCACAATGTACAGTCAACCCCCATCTAACGGACTTGATTCGTGCAAGGGACAAGTCTGTTAGACAAAAAGTCCTTTACACAAATTCAATTACATAATAGTTCGCCGCAAGGCGGCGCTGCCTGAGACGGACGAAACGACACCTAGCCGAACTGTGGTTGCCTACAATTTACCAGGGGCGACACCTAGTGTCGAATCTGTTGCAGAGGTACGTGTGACTCTCATTCCCAACCTTTTTTACTGATACAGTTTAACCTCTCAGAGTCAAATTTAAAGGGACCAGGGAAACAATGTGACTTGGGGAGGTTTTGATTTTTTGAGGTTTTGAGTAAAAGAAAACAAACATTTCTGCTGCAAGGAAAAGTTGAAAAAAATTGTGGGAAATTTTAGATGAGGATATTCTGGGCGTAGACTTGCTTTTTGATATGAGTTTACAGCTTGCTGAACTTGGAGACAGTGGGTTCATTTGTTCAATTAGTGTCTTTCACTTCATTTCAAGATAAATAAAATCATTTGTTTTACGGAGTTCTCCTTCATATTTCAAGGAAATAATAACCAAAAGGCCTCAGAAAATTTGACATACAGAAGTTCAAGACAAAAATACTTCAAGTTAGGGAAGTTTTTAATGCATTGTTTCTGAGGGAATCCGGACAGGGACTTGAAAAACAATTTTGAGTCAGGGAGGTTTACAACTTAGTGAGGTTTGACTTAGCAAGGTTGAACTGTATATATACAAGCTTATTTGCTGCTTTTCAGTATTCACTATGGTTCAAAAAGTGTTCTGAACCTTGAAAAATCACATTTACCTTGAAGTTTCAGTACTTTTAAATGCACTAAAGTTCTCCAGTTTGCACAAGGGAGTAATTTTATGAATATTCAAAAGTGTACTTGAAAAAATCAGTCATTGGATTGAGAGATTTTACTGCCCTGCATTAAAGTGAAGTACTAATGGAGCTTCTTTATTCTTATGCAAGAAAAAATTTTAAATTCTGTTGAAAAATATAAGAATAATGAAGACTCAAAATTCATGGGGAATTGAAAAGCATAAGAGATAAATCCAACAATATGAGTCACTCACAAAGAAGAAGAGGAACATAAAAATTATGCAATGAAGAGCAAATATAAGTGTGATGTTCTTTACATGAAATCTTAAATTCTTCTTGGGCTTGACCAATAAAGGAAAAAAAGAAACCATCTCTAAGTCTCTATTTAAGGTTAACGTTTAAACGGTTAATAAATATGATGCTTTGACCTTAACTTAAACGGATAAAAAGAAATAAAACAGGGACCTTTCCAAAAGTTGTTTAAACCTCTCTAACGGCTAGTGAGGATCCTGAGGCCAGGGAACCCAATTCCTGGGGATGTGAAGCAGTTCCTTGGGAAGCACCCTGAAATTGGCAACTGTGTCTGTGCTCTTGTGGAATTTGATAAGACTGAATATGCAAAGAAGGCTGTGGCAGAATCTGCTCAGGAGACATCTGAGAACTGGAGAGGAGTCAAAGTCCTGGAATTGGCTCTCAAACCAAAGAGGGTGAGTCCAACTACCATTTCTTTCATAAAAAGAAATGCATGAAGCATAAATTGGATGGGATTTTCCCGAAAATATCATTTTAAAAATCAATATACAGCACAATACTGTATATCTTGGTATAATCACTTGAAATTGCTATCCAAACACTAAAGAAATATATCAAGTCATAAATATGTATAATGAATTTCAAAATCCGTTATTTTAGTAAAGTCAACTTGTAAAACTTCAACGTACAATAGAAGTACTTTAATACTACCTATGAACTCCAAGTTTAAGTGTGAACTTTTACATTTAGAACGTGTACTGGAGTGTAGTATGCGTACTTTTGTTATTTTTCGAAATAAAAACGCATCATCATCCTTTTTTTCTGGGACCTGTAACATTCTATAAATACTTTTTTGTTTAATTTTGTCAAAGATGATTACACTGTCCTCTCTGTGGATTCTCCTGTTTCAATTATGAAATATGAAATGGTTTCAAACATTTTATTTTTTGGTGTAATAATAACTTGTGTTTGTGAAAGCATCTAAAAAAATATTTTCACATTCTGTTTATGACGTAGCAGTCTGTCATATATTCAGGTAAACATTATGAAAGTTCATGATTGAAGATTATTATTGGCAATAATAAGTTGCCAGTAAATGCAAAAAGAATACTGCCTGTTATACTGGGTATAATTCAACCATCAACAGGGATGAGACAACAATAATGCAAAATTTTCCAGTTCAGCATTGAAGTACAGTGAAGCCCCAACATGCAGACACCTCAACATGGGGACAATTCGACTTGGAGACATTTATTTTTCAATAAAAAAAATCATTAAAAGAGGCCCAACAGCATACAGACACTGACTCAACATGAGGACATTGCGTGATAAAATTACCAATAAATTTCAGGAAAATTGATTTTATTATAAGGATTAATTGCAAGAAAAAGATATTTCCAACCCTAAGATTCATGCAAGAAACATTCTTTGGTACTTTTCCCATCACTTTCCCATCCATTCAGCTAATTAAAAAATACCTATAGCGCAGAGGGACTTCCTTCTCTCTTTATGACTTGAATGTTATTTTTGTAGATGCCAAAATTTCAATGAATTGTACAGGGGTCTACTATTCAATGCTCCAAATGTTCTTATATTGAGTTGAAAAGATATTCACTGAATCAAATTCAAGCGGCAAACAACTTTTTTTTCATGGAATTCTGAAGAATATGTCTTCCATAAAATACCAATTAAAAAGTATATAGTGTAAGTCTATGCTGGGAAAACAAATCCTCACCCTCCAACATGTATCATTATTTTTTTTTTTCACTTGTGATGCCATACTACGGTTATTGGAATAAGTTGGGGTTTGGTCGGGGGGGGGGTGAGGGAGGAAATTATTTTACCGTAACAAGAATACAGTACAGTACGTCCTCTTCGGCGTCTTTTCACCCTTTTACTCGTCGCGAGAGCGACGACGGTCAGACACGTCGGCCCTGTCTGGCTCAGAGCGAGAAGAGCTGGAGCAGCTCCGACGCAGGCAACACCATCATCAGCAGCAACAGCAGCAGCGGAGACGCGGCTCCAGAGTGGATGTCCTAAGGAGAGATAGCTACACCTGGGGCGACTCGTCTGGACACAGTGGCTCAGACTCGGATGGCAGCATGCTCAACCTGGCTGGCATTCATGGTGATTATATATACAGTCAACCCCTGTCTAACGGACTTGATTTGTGGAAGGGACAAGTCTGTTAGACGAGAAGTCCTTTACACAAATTCAATTACGTAAAAATTTAAAATTTCAATTTTCAACACTAATTTTAAACCAAAAGAAGTCTGTTAGGTGGATTTTGTCTGTTGGGCGGGAGGAAAAACTGTTTGCAGAGCTGGTCTGTTTGGCAAAAATCCCTTACACGGGAGGTCTGTTAGGCAGGGGGCCACTGTATATGAAAAGTTGTATAGAAGGGTCAATTTCTGCAATTAGTTTTGTTCAAAGTCACTTTTGAAATAACTTTGTGGTTTTACAGCTATATCCAGAGATATCAAGACCTGAAGCAGTATTTTTTTTTAATTGTATGTATGGGACAATGCTGTGGACTTGGTTTTTTAAATGTACTTTTTATTATTAATACAACATATATGTTTTTTTTTTTAACTTGGTGAAAAGGTTTTGCAGCTGTTTCATCAGCAATGAAAGAAGCTCACCAGAAGCTGCCAAGTTAGTCTGAAACCCCTCCTTGGATCCCACAGAGTCAGCATGGAAGCTGGCACAAATGGACACCAAGGTACACAGAGGCAAGAAGCCAACTGTGAATTTCAAGTACTTCATTTGGGGACTTGATCAGGAACACAAGACATATAGGAATGACTAAGTGAGTGAGTGAGTGAGTGAGTGAGTGGTTACTGGGTGGAGGCAATAAATCAAAGTGAGGTGCATGTGTTTGCTAATCACTTATTGTAAATTAAGAACTGCTTTCTCAAAGCATCTCCACCGCCATGTTTTCTTTTAATTTGGCAACCGCATTCCTTGATTTGTTTGTCTAACACTGGTTGTGCCACTCCTACACAAATTTCCAGTCTAATATGAAAGCTGCAAAAGTTCAATGCCATACCTTCAGCTATGATTTTTTCATATAGAAGTGGATTTGTTGCTAGAAAAATATGAGACACTACTGGTTTTCTTAGTTGACACTTTCAATTGAAAAGGGAAAGAAGCAAACTTTTTGAATAATTTTCTTTATGACACACTCATTGATCATGATACAATGTAATGATTGGGGATATTCCAATGTTCTTGGTGCTGCACCAAGGGTCTTCTCCAATGTTTTTGAGGATTTCTGGGCTCATTCATCTTGAGTGGAAGGATGAAAACAGTTTGAAGGCCACTCCTTTTCATCATTTCCTTGCTTTGGTCCATGACTTTTGTGGTTACCATTGGTCTGAGAGTCCTGCTGATGGTAGTTGTGCTGGTCTCCAGCTCAGGTGTAGTTTTGGTTGATGGAATAGTATGAGTCTTATGTTCTGCATAGCAGATAATGATGGGGACTGGCACTCTTTGTTCGGTGCTTTCTTCAGACTGACTATTACCACTGCAGTGCTCTTGACTGTAAGACTCTTTACTGGTTTTGGCAATGTGAAATTTGTAAGGATGACTTTTACCATTTGGATGCCTCATTGACCTTTTGGGCAATGCATTATCGGCTATGGTTTCTTTCTTCAGGATGTAATCTACACTGTTTTGTATGGAGGTCTGTCTTGGAGACCTTTTGGACAATGACTTTGAAGAGCCATATTCCATTTTGGGAAGTGAGAGCAGATTATGAGGGATATCTTGATTGGTTTCAAATGTTGCTACTTCATCAAATGTTATATCTGGGACCATCAGGCTGAGTGGATCATCTGATTGAGTTGGCAATGGAGTGATGGTTGGGTTATGGTTGCTGGATGGTACACTGGTGACAGTGTCATTCAGTGCTTCCAAGTAGTTGTGGAAAAAGAATGATCTTTTTGAGTTGAGCAGATGTAGTTGTGAAGCAAGTTCTGCTGGACTGAGTGCATTCTTGGCTGGACCAATGGTTGTTGATTCACTGTTGGTGGTGGTGACACAAGTGCTGGAGCTGGGTGACTCAGTCAGATTCTTGATGGGCTTCTTTCTTGATTTCCCCTTTGTGAGAATCCACACATCTTCCCCAGAGGCTATCTTGTCAAGCTCATCATCAATGGTACCATTCAAGGTCACTAGTATGAGCTTAGAGCGCTTGGCAGTGTCCATTGATGGTGGTGCCTTTTTGTTATTGCATGGCTCCAGCCTGGTGCTTAGGACAAGGTTCTTCAGTCCCTGAGTGCTGTGATACTTTCTGGAGGTGCTTTGATTATCAAGGGCACTGATTAGGGATGATAGTCTTTCTTCTGGACTGGGTTTGAAAATGCCAGTGAGGGTCCTTTCTTTCACCAAGGTCCTGCAAACTGAGCCATATTCCTGCTTCTCTTGAATAACACCTTCAAAGTAATATTTGGAAACTAGTTATACACACTGTGTTTGAATGGTTTGCAGAAAACCTCACCTGAACTCACTGTAAGAGTCATGGAAAGCAAGGTGAGAAGCAGGAAAAACATCCTGTTCTTCTCCATGGACTTTGCATACAGCTGACCAAGGAAAAACTGATTAATGGCACTTGGTCACAGCAAGAGAATTATTTGTCAACATGCAAGCAATCAATACTTTTTCACTGGCGCCAAGCAGGGAATATTGCCTTTGGAGTCCTGGAACTGTGTAAATATAAATAGGATCAAAGAAAGCCTTTGATTACTAACATAAAATTGATCACCACTCCTTCAAACTTCTTGGAAGATATTTATTGAAATGGATAACTTTTCAAGGTTCTTTGGGGATCAATTTTCTCAAAGAAAACGGAGTTCATTGTATTCATTGTTGGGAATGAGCAAGTATTCTTGCACCCTTTTCTTCTTTTTCTTCTTCTGATTCTCCTTGATGTTTCTCCTTTTATTTCTGAATCCTGATGCTTCAGTTTTGTTGAAATTTTGCTCCAGTGTGTCTGCACTCTAAAATGAGATTTTTTTTCTCACTTAGTAGTCAGATTACGGAATATAACCAATCGTAACTAACTTGAGTGTTTTGATCTGTACTAACGTCTCCATCAGTGACGACAACCGAGAAGTGACGACACAGGTATTGTGGTAGTAGTTGTTGCTGTTGATGGAGTTGTGGTTGTGGTGGTAGTAGTGGGAGTTGTTGTCATGGTTGTAGAAGAGCTTGTGGTGGTTATTGGTATGGTCCTGAGTTGTGATGTTGTTGTGACCGTTTTTGTGGTCTCACTTCTGTTCAAAGCCCACCAAGGAGGAAAGTATGGGATGGATGGATAGAAAGGGAAAACTGGATAGGGGTAATAGTATGGTTTCCTGGCTGTGGTGAAAGGGTGAGACCATGTGTGTGATGGTGGACTGTGGGAATGGATGATGGGTATTATGGTTTGGGCTGGCCATTCAATTGGATGCCTCATCAAGATGGAGGCTGAAGTGGTATGAGGGACCATCTGTTCTTCAAATACATTATCTAGATGTGTTACCTTATTGTTTCTACACATTTTTCTTTTTCTATTTTTTCCACAATTGCAATAAGCTTCAGCACTTATTTGTGGGTATTCATAGTTGAGAAATTCCTCTTCAGAAGACTCTGTGCATTTCAATTTATTTTTTTGGGACTTTTTATGCTTCAAGACTTCTTTGACCTTGGTTGTAGTTGGTTTTGAACTTGAACTGGTTGAACTGGTGGGTTGGGTTTTTGTTGAGGATGAAATGGGTGCAGTAGTGGGTGTTTTAAACTTTTTCAAGACCTTCCTATAGGAAGCAAACTCTTCCTCAGGTTTCTTATTTGAAAAGTGGTTGCCATTTGATTCAAGTATGTTTTTCTGAGACTTCTTTTCTCTTTTGGTGTTTCCTTCATGCAGCAACTTGAATTTTTGTGCCTCTTGTGGGACTCTTTTGGACTCTAAGAGTATATGAAAAAATTGGCATTTAAAAAAGAGAGAGAGGGAGTTATACTTTACTTGTCTGGAGTTCCAGGTTGTCATCTTCTTTTGAGGTGTCATAAAATTCTGAATCCTCATGAATATGAGCAGAAGCAGCAGGATGAAATATTATGGAAATGAAACACTGGATTGCCAGAAGTTGAATCATCAAGATTTTTTTGCACAAGCACTTTTCCATCTCTGGACATAGCAAGCTGGCCACTTCCAGCTCTTGTTAGAGCAGGGAGTGGAAAAAACTATATGGACCCTGTTGATTATTGCCAGAAGTTGAATCATCAAGATTTTTTTGCACAAGCACTTTTCCATCTCTGGACATAGCAAGCTGGCCACTTCCAGCTCTTGTTAGAGCAGGGAGTGGAAAAAACTATATGGACCCTGTTGATGAGTGATTTTTGGACAGAGAGTAAAAATAATTTATCCCCACCCTTTCTCTGAGTATGTTAGCATTTAGCAAACACTCATTTAGTTTTATTCTGGCTGACCCTTTTTGGAACTTGGAGCTTTTGTTTGAACATTGGCATCTGTCTGTCAAAGTCTTGGTACCAAGGAGGCACTTGGTAGATTACTTGGTTGCTGTTGGGTTAAGACCCCATGAGTAGTTTAGGACAACTGTCAGAAAACATGGAGTGGTAAAAGAGTCCCTGGTCTACCGCGAAGTTACTTCCGGACCGTAAGGTCCATAAGTTGTAAAAACGGGTCCTTGGTGATGCTGAGCCCCAAGGATTGTAGCTTATGATCTGTTGCTGCTGTGGCTCTGGGTTAACAGGGTAATTGTATTGTGGATACACATAATTTGCTGGCTCTGGGAATTTTTTCCTGCTCTTCACAAAGTAACTTGAAGTGGTGTAGGAGTGCTCTCTCTGGGACAGCAACTTGACCAATATCCTCTTCAACTTGGCTTCATCCTTTCATATACAGACAAAAAAACACTATGGCAGCAAAGTACACATGTGGTACCTCACAATTTGATCTCCCACAAATTGACAGGTAAGTTGAGTGGCAATTCAACCTCTGCCCCACAATTCAACGACGAAGTCGGTGAAAAGATCGTAAAATACGACGAGAATGAATTAAAATGTGTCACTGAACGTTAAACTGGTAAAACACAAAGTTGCGATATCAGGTCGTTAACTAATCCCAACTTAACACCCCATGGAGCACATGTACCCAACATTTATGAAAGAGGTTAAAAGAGGCTCACCTCCAGATTATCTGTAGTTGCAACAGTGGAAGTTTCATCAGAACTGGCAGAGAATAAAGGGTATATAGTGGTAGCAGTCCTCATGGTAGTGCTGGTGGTGGATGGTGTGTCCTTGCTGGTGCTGCTTGTGGATGGGGAAGAGGTGGCAGTGGTCACTGGTACTGCTGTAGAAGTGTCAGTGGTGTCTGCATGATGCACTGGTTCAGTAGTTGGCTGCACCAAAACAGTCACTATGACAGTCCTCAACCATGGCTGTGTGATCAGAGACTCAGTCACAGGTGGTACCATGGGACCAAATGACATTTGATCATGCGTCATCATTGGATACATAGGACTCATTTGAGTCTCAGGTTGCATCACAGCTGTGGTGGTAGTGGTGGTGCCACCACACTTGGGACACACTTGCTGAATGCATTTGACACAACATGGTGCCTTAGTGCACAATGGTAGCATCTGGTAGCTGTTTTCATTTTGTTTCAAAAACGTCTTAGACGTCGTCGTCAAAACATACAACAATCGTAACAACAACAACAACCACAGAGGTCTCCAAAGGACCGAGTATCTACACAGAAGAAACGTTCTCGTTTCACCTGTGTTAAACGTTTAATTTCCAGCTGCTTCTTCTGAGGATTGGTCTGAGTCATTTGGAGGTTCTGTTCTGGAAAAAGTTCTGCAGTCAGCCAGGTCTGCATCACACAGCTGCATCTCATCAGACCCAACCATACCTTCAAACACATAAAAACTTGTGTTCTTTGACCTTTCCTACAAAAATGCAAAGTCTATTTATGCAAAAATTCCAATAGAATTGATTGCAGATGCCTACTTTTCAACAACTGTATTAGCAAAACAAAACTTGTTGAGAAAATGTTTTCAGTTCTTGATTGCAATATATAGGAGTTACCCTTATGAAACAGCTATGTGATTATCCAGATTATTTCTTTAACTGATAAGTGTCTCACATGGTCTACCCATGCACAACATACTTGATTTGTGCAACAGACTAGCTTGTTGTGTGAAAAGTCTGTTATGCAAATTCAATTATTGAAAATCAAAAATTTTTACTTCTTACCATCAATTTTGAACCAGCAGAAGTTTGTTATGCAGATACTGCCTTCAGGGGTGGTCTGTTGTGCAAAAATAAATTGCACAGGATGTCTGTTGTGTAGGGGTTGACTATTCTAGAGTATTAACCCACTATTCCTCTGGAATACAGTCAACCCCCATCTAACGGACTTGATTTGTGCAAGGGACGAGTCTGTTAGACAACAAGTCCTTTACACAAATTCAATTACATAAAAAATTATTTTTGCAGAATCTGCAGCAGCAGTTTTGTATGTTGTTAGCATTGTTGTTGTTGTTGGTGTCTCCAGAGGTTTCCTGGCTCATAGATGTGTCTTCTTTGCAAGAGCAAAGTGGACACAATTTGCAAATGTTTCCAGCTGCTTCTTCTGAGGATTGGTCTGAGTCATTTGGAGGTTCTGTTCTGGAAAAAGTTCTGCAGTCAGCCAGGTCTGCATCACATAGCTGCATCTCATCAGACCCAACCATACCTTCAAACACATAAAAACTTGTGTTCTTTGACCTTTCCTACAAAAATGCAAGGTTTATTTATGCAAAATTAAAATAGAATTGATTGCAGATGCCTACTTTTTAACAACTGTATTAGCAACACAAAACTTGTTGAGAAAATGTTTTCAGTTCTTGATTGCAATATATAGGAGTTACTCTTATGAAACAGCTATGTGATTATCCAGATTATTTCTTTAACTGAGAAGTGTCTCACATGGTCTACCCATGCACAACATACTTGATTTGTGCAATAGACTAGCTTGTTGTGTGATAAGTCTGTTATGCAAATTCAATTATTGAAAATCAAGCATTTTTACTTCTTACCATCAATTTTAAACCAGCAGAAGTTTGTTATGCAGATACTGCCTTCAGGGGTGGTCTGTTGTGCAAAAATAAATTGCACAGGATGTCTGTTGTGTAGGGGTTGACTATACTAGAGTATTAACCCACTATTCCTCTGGAATACAGTCAACCCCTGTCTAACGGACTTGATTTGTGCAAGGGACGAGTCTGTTAGACAAAAAGTCCTTTACACAAATACAATTACATAACAAATTAAAAATTTCAATTTTCAACACTAATTTTAAACCAAAAGAAGTCTGTTTGGTGGATTTTGTCTGTTGGGCGTGAGGAAAAACTGCTTGCAGAGCTTTTTCAACACTAATTTTGAACCAAAAGAAGTCTGTTTGGTGGATTTTGTCTGTTGGGCATGAGGAAAAACTGCTTGCAGAGCTGGTCTGTATGGCGAAAATCCCTTACATGGGAGGTCTGTTAGGCAGGGGGCCACTGTATGTCTCTTTGCACCTCAATCTTGAACAATATTTACTGTACAGTTTTGCTCATCATCAAATAAAACCATGGTCAAATCTGTAGGATGGATTGCATGTATCCCAAAAATAATTAGGGCATTTATTCACTAATTATCTTCTTCCTGTCTCATCATTACTGAAGAAAATTAGAAAATGTCATTCACCTGAATGAGGGCATCCCCTGTCAATAACTGGTCTCAACAGAACACTTTCCACAAGACCACTAGATGTCACTGAGGTAAATTTGTAGCAGGAGTTGATCACCAAACATAAAAATAAAAGCGTGAGCATTGCTCCCCCACCACCTATAAAAAATTGAAGTTCTGAATTAAAATATTGAAAGAAAAATACATGACTTCCAAGATATATCTCACCCTGGAAGGTAAAACTGAACAGATTATATCATTTGTTTCAATAATCTGAATCAATTATGAATTTTCAAATTATATATCTCAAACATAAACATATAAACAATCTGAACAGCACAAATATTTAAAAATTTAATGACGCGTTTGAGAATAAAATTAATGCCAACTAGTTCAGGTAATCCACACCATTGGGAGACGCCCAATTTCGATAGTTCATAGATGTCACTCGCTTGCAAATACTTGAAAAATATAACAGCATCAGAGTCATTTCCACACACACAAAAAAAAAATTGCCACTCCTGAGCACTAAAGGTATAAAAGCGGCACTGGCTTGCAATTTTCTCTCTCCTTAAAAAAAATTGGAAGAACCAGATTTCCGGCTGAGACTGGGACAGGAAGTGGCCAGTCAGTATAATACTGCACAGGTGGCCGGAAACGTGTACATACAGCAGCACCAGAACCAGTTGTGTATGAATGTATGGGTTTGTAAACAAGGCATGGCGCCGCTTTGCTGGTGGGCGCCAAATATTGTCAGTGCAAATAACCAGTGCTTACATCAGCCAATTTTACTCCACATTTTGCACAAAAACTCTGCCCCTTATGCGCTCTCATTTTTATTTATTCATTTTTTCAGACGGGTTTCTTAGACCCAATTTTCCTGGGCGTGATTTTATATAATTATTTGAAGAATAAAAAAAAAAAACAGAGCACGAATTTTTGCACATATTTGAAAAGGTTTGCGCTTTCATATTGGGGACTGATGTTCATCATTGTTTCGGAGCTTTATTAGAGTGACATCTATTTCAGAGGACTAGAAAATATTTGAAACCCCAGTCTTTCATCTTGATGATGATGCTTTTCAATGTACTTTATCTTTTAAATATCAAAGATACAGATTTCAGTTGAAAAGTGACTCATTTTTTTTCATGGAGAGCTACAAAAGTTCGTTCAATTGAAATAAAATACTGTATATACATGTGAAAAAAAATTAGAAAATTTTCGATGCTTGGGAAATATTAATCATGAAACATATGAATTACAGTATATTTTTGCACTTGAAGAATCAAATGCATCAAAAATGTCACAAAATTAATTTCTACATTTTTCGCGCTGCTCATTTATAGTTTTTATACGACCAAAATTGGCACTTTTAATCGATAAATAACCATCTCCTACACTTTTCAAACGAAAACATACCAAATATCGTCGTAAACTCGTCAAAGATTAATCTACCTTGAATTAATTTGTCACCTTGACGCATAAACTTCTATTTACTGAAGCTTATTTTCAATAGTTGTCGTATATGAGGGATGAGATAAAGAATGAAGTCCCTCATTAGAAAAAAACAGGATCACAGTATTTAAATCTTCGTCAAGTAAATAAGCAAATTTAAAATCAAGAATCACGTAGGAAAGGCTAGTAAAAAATAAAAAATAAAATTAAAATGATAGAATTGCGAACAAATAATGCAGCTGAGAAGGATGCCAGAACCGGACGCGGAATAACCCGATTTTCTGTCAGGCTTTTATCGTGAGCCTCGCCAAAATCCTGTTTGTCGGAACTAACTGAGCCTTATATTCTTCAAGGCCAAAGAAGTCGTCGTGACTTCTTCGATTTTGCAGCAATTGGCCAATGGTGAGCAAGGGAGAAATCATATGATTTTATCTCTGACCCCATAGGGAATCATTCATATAGTTTAAAGCCTTCGGTTTTCTCCTCGCGGGAGGAAAAGCAGTAGTGAAATAATTTGACCAAGTGCGAATTTGAGTCTAAATAATTTACGGGTGGATAATTCTGGACTAATGAATTAATTAAAATTACGTCTTGCTTTAATTGGTGTCCAGTGAAATTACCGAAAGAGCCAAACGGTTTTGTCAAGAGTTAATTGAGACCTTACAGTTCTGGAGTTTGTCCAATTATTCATCACTTGATGACAGCAATGTATGGTTTTAGTAAAAAAAAAAAAACATTTCCCTAAGAACTAGGAAATAATTTTTTTTCATCAACTAATAATGTTCAATCAAGATTCCCACAACCAAACCCCCTTCCCATCCAACCCAAATCCACCCAATGACATTTTAATCACTTCAGAGCAGGAAAGCACAAATTGATAACAAAAATAAAAGAAAATGCAATGCCACATGAAATACAACTGGACATCTGACATGTATGCATACACCCATTCATTCCCTGACATTGGTAACAAATGGGTTTGGTTGTGGGAATCTTGATTGAACCTTGTGAACGCTGAAAAGTGGCAAATAAAGTGTTCTGTTCATTCATTTATTCAACTAATAAATATTTGGACACACTCCCACATACAATACTGTGTTGAAAACTCACTTGATTGACATCATGGTTTAGTTTCCAACTCACCAGAAATTGAGCAAAATAAAAACTTTCATGCAATATTAAGCACGGTTTCATCAACTTTTTCATATACTTTATTGATACCAAAATTCTATGAAATATCAAAATGGCCTACATTTAAATGAGATTATCATGAAATCTCTGAAATACACCTGTCTTCAATAATGCAGGTAATACCTGTTGCCAAACTTGGGTCACATTGCAAATTAGTCACATTCTGAGACAATCAGTCAAATTTTAAAAATAAGTACAGTACAAAAAATGCAAATAAATTGATAATGCAGGTTAAATTGTGGGGCAAGGGTCAAATTGAGAGTCAACCTCTCTGTAAATTTGACTGTCAAATTGCAGGATGGTGAAATTACAGGTATACTACCTGTGCATGTTTGTTTCCTTGCTTCTTTCAAATTTAAAGCCTCTCTTGTAACAAAATGACACTCTTGAAATTTTGGTTGGAATCATTGCTTTTTATTTCAGTGCCAAAATATTTATGATGCTCCATATGGACTCAATATAAAGTAGTTGAATGAAGGGTGACTATACTGTATATGATAAATAAGGAACAATACATTTATGACAAAATTCATGGAGATTTCTGGGTAAAATAGCCAGTGAATAATTGTGCTTCTGAATGTGGGAGGTTCTAAACTTGAGGGAGGTTCAACTTAAACCCAAAGGTACATAAAAAGCTGTAAATATTTTCCCTTCTCCCCCCTCTTCCAACTGGGTGAAATTTTTGTTCTTTTTTTCTCTCTTCTTCTTTTTCTCATCCGCACCCGCTTCCTTTTCGGAACGGATTTATTTATTTTTTACCTCTCTCTCTCTCCCTATTTTCCTTTCGGAAGTGATTCACGGAGGCGGGGTTTAGTGAGAAAAGGGGCGGGACTTGAGAAGTGAGGGGCGGGCCTTTTGTGTGCGTTACCGGTTTGTTGCGCCGGAACTGAGACATACGAGTTCAGTCCTGCGCAACGAGTGCCTCAGGGCATCACTTGGCTACAGTTCATGTCAATCTCCTTTTTTTTTCAAGAAAAAGAAGTGTGGGAAAAAATGCCGCATTGCGATACTTGGTTCCTTTTTAAAATGGCGTGAAATATATAAGTGCGAAGAATACATGCCTTTGCGAGGAAAGGGCTGTTTTGATGAGGATCGAGCGACATCTGGAGGACGAAAGTGTCTGTGTGTATATGTGAGTTGGAAAAATATTTGAATTTTGAAAAGTCGCGAAATTTATTATGCCAGTTTTCGGGTCTTTTCAGCCCATTTCTTGAATATAGAGAGTTTATTCTGCATTATGTAGAAACGAATTTTTTGAAATGTATTCTACAAATATTTTTGCGCGGAATAAAAAAAAAAATTATTGTCCCAGAGTCTGCATGAGAAACAAAAGGGGCTCAATGATGAATGTATGAATCACATACAAAAATCGTCGATATTTTTAGGCACTTATACTTTTTGCAAATCAATTGTCTGGATCATGGAAAATTTTTTATATATTTCACAAACACTTTCACGAGATTTCAAAAAATCTTCGTTTTTGTGGTCTCAGTCTTACAAAAACTGAAGGAGATGATGAATGAATATCTTACCAAATTAGTTAAGATTTTCAGGCCCTTATTTCTGTAAAGCAGTTGACTTGAGTCATGCCAAAATTTGTTTTCAAATTATATCTGCAAACATTTTAAGGAGAAATCCACAAATTGTTGTAATCTGAAAAAGAAAAACTGTAGGCGCTAATATCCGATTGATTATCACTTGAAAATAGGTGGGATTTTTAGTAATTTATTTTTACAATGCCATGATTGCCTAAATAATAAATTTGAAATTTGGAAATAAAATGCATGAACATTTTTTGAAGAATACAAAACAATCTCCTTTTTGAAATGTTGAAAGAAACTGGAATGATCTTGCAAATTAATAAATTTACAGGTGGTGCCCTGCAATTCAACCATAATAATACATTGCTAGATGTGTAAGGGTCAAATATATCAAAGTGGTTGAATAGCAAAACAATGTCAAGTTTGATGTTTTCTACTTTGAATTTGACATTTTGAGTCTCTCTGCATGCAGGTCAAATTGTGGGGCAAGAGGTCAAATTGCGAGTCCATGTCCCAGCAAATTTGGCTGTTGAATTGCTGGATGGTCAAATTGTGCTGGGTAAGGGTCAAATTGAGAGTCAACCTTCCTGCAAATTTGACTGTCAAATTGCAGGATGGTGAAATTACAGGTACCTCCTGTACATGTTTATTTCCTTGTTTCCTTGCAAATTTGGCCGTTGAATTGCTGGATGGTCAAATTGTGGGGCAAGGGTCAAATTTAGAGTCAAGCTCCCTGCAAATTTCCTTGTTTCCTTGCAAATTTGGCTGTTGAATTGCTGGATGGTCAAATTGTGCTGGGATGTCAAATGACAATAGGTACCACATGTATAATAAAAAAAAATAGTTGAGGTATGAAGGGGAATTTCAGAAGAAACTTTTGTATCATAGGAGGACAGGATTTTGTTGCAGTTTGCTTGGTTTTGCCCAGGTCATATAGAAGCTTGTCTTGGCCTATTAATCACTGTAGAGGAAACCAACTGCTTCATCTTCCCCAGGTTCTCATGACCTGGACCCATCAGGGTCACCAAGGCTCTTTCCAAAATGATTTCATGACAACAAAAAGAGTATCATCATGTGATAACTTGTGGTGTTGGCCCAAATCGTGTTGTGGTATATTGTGTTGAATCAGGATGTAAACCCAACAGCGAGCTTGACATGCAACTTATTTTCCAAGTTTCAAACCTTTTATTTTATTTATAAGTTTTTATTTTCCAAGGTTCTCGCATTGCAAAGAAACCATGCGAAAAATATTTGCATTGCAAACATATTTCTTTACATCAAAACAGAAACTCGCATCAAAAATCGCTATGGCTGCATGTGACATACTCAAATTTTTGCCAATTCTGAGAAAAAGTTTTTGGAATTTTCCAAAACGTTGGAAAACTGAGAAGTATATAAGGGTACAGTTTTGGATGTATACTTCTACTTGAATTTCGTGAAATTCAGAAAGTCATGAGCACCAACTTGTTGAGATTACTTCAACTGCGTAAATATTGATTTTAACTTCCTAAATTTGAGCTGAAAACCGATGAAACTAAAGTTTTCAAGGTTTATTATTATTTTTGAAGGTATGAAGCTGATTAAATTAATGTTTCATATTACAGTTCTGTACCTTCAAGGGAAATTGTGCTTCACATAAAAAATCTTCATTTAATTGATCACCTTTTATAAAAAATTGGAACCTGAGTTCATTGTTTCTCAAATGGTGGTTTCCAAATTATTTTGGAGTTGAACTGTTGTGATTTGATGAACCCAATTTTTGGTGCAATACTATCACATCAATTTTTTCTTGAAAGTTTTGTTTTTGAAATTATGTAAAAATAAAAAATGCCTGTGATAATTGAACTTTCTGCTCTTGATTATTCATTTATAGTAAGAAATCTGTTATGGGAACACCCCAACATATATAAAATTTGACTGAGGGACACTTGAAACTAAAAAATATGTCATGGCATTTGGACAATGTCTCAAAATAAGGACACTTATTTACTGACATTTCTAAAAGAAAGGAAAATTTTATTTTTCAAAATATTGATATCTCTTGATAATTCCAGCTTTTCATGTTCACAAAAAAGGAGAAAAAATTCTAAAATAAATTATCTAAAAGTTCTAATATGGGTGAGGCTAATGTTGTGTTTATGAATAAATGAATGAATGAACAGAACACTTTATTTGCCACTTTTCAGCATTCACAAGGCACAACCAAGACTCCCACATTCAAACCCCCTCCCCACCCAACCCAACTCCCCCAAAGACATTCAATCACTTCAAAGCATGAAGCAAAGCACAAACCAATGACAAAAACAAAAGAGAACACACTCCACAAAATAAAACTGGACATCCAGCACATATGCATACACCCACCCATCCCCCAATATTGAAGACAAAGCAGCAGTAAAAGTTTATTTAAAGCACAAGGTCTTCAGCCTGCTTCTGTATGAGTTTTACTTGAATGAACAATTTAGAGAGAATCTTTGATGAGAAATCATATAAGGCCAACAATTTATCTTGATCCTTTAAGATTTCAGAAATTGTGTTCATATTTTCAGAGTTATCTCCATCAGCTGTACACAGTACATAGGAAAACTTGTGCTTGTTCTTTGCTTTTGGGCTCCTTTTCATGCAAAAATATATGATCATGTGTGGATTTTTCTGCGCTGTTATTTTCTGGGGCTTAAAGTTGAGACAAATTATTTCATTCAAATTAATTGGGACTTATTATTCTTAATCTTTGTTATAATATAATTGGGAACTGATTAAATATGTTCCAATTGGATTCTGGGTGAAAACATGATCCAACATATGGGGACATCCCAACATTTGGGACAATGAGGTCCAAGAATCAATTATGTCCGCATCTTACCCCCCCCCCACCCAATTTATTTATTCACAATTGATCCCCCCCCTTTTCCAACTGACAACCTGTAGATTGACTTTTTGATTGACTGATTGATTGATTAGCAAATTTTATTTTCTGCTTTTCATCATTCACAAGGTTCAAGCAGCAGTCCCACATCCAAAATGTACAATTCCACAACTGATGTACAGTAAATGCATATACATTTCTGCCCCTCCCCAAAAACAAAAAATAAAATATCAGTACAGGTGGTATACCTTGCAATTTGACCTCCTCCATCTTGAAACAGTCCTGCAATTTGAAGGCCTAATTTGCTGCAAAGTTGCCTCTCAATTTCACCTCTGTTGCAAAATGTTGACCTGTGGAGAGACATGAAATGTTAAATGCCATGTAGAAAACATTCCATTTTGACACGTTGTCCTGCAATTTGACTGCTTTGCAATTCAACCCTCTAGTCCAGCAATGGATTATGCTCAAATTGCAATGTACCACCTGTAATGGAAATTACACCATAAAGCAATCACTGAACCCAAATTAAAGCACAAGGTGTTCAGCCTGCTCCCAGATAATTTTTACTAGTTATTATAAACAATTTGGAGAGAATCTTTGAGAAGAAGAAGAGAATGCTTCATTTTCTGCTTTTCAGCATTCACAAAGTTCATTCAACATTTCCATATCCAAACCCCCTCCCCACACAGCCCAACCTCAAATGCATTCCATCACATGTTGTAAATGGATACCAAAATAAAAGAAAATACATTCCACAATATACAACTGCATAACTGGAGTGTATATACATGTACACCCCCTTCTTTTCTTGACATTGAAAACAAAATATCAATAACAAGAATTTCAAAATGAAAGAATGAACAGAACACTTTATTTGCCACTTTTCAGCATTCACAAGGCACAACCAAGACTCCCACATCCAAACCCCCTCCCCACCCAACCCAACTCCCCCCAAAGACATTCAATCACATCAAAGCATGAAGCAAAGCACAAACCAATGACAAAAACAAAAGAGAACACACTCCACAAAATAAAACTGGACATCCAGCACATATGCATACACCCACCCATCCCCCAATACTGAACACAAAGCAGCAGTAAAAGTTTATTTAAAGCACAAGGTCTTCAGCCTGCTTCTGTATGAGTTTTAGTTGAATGAACAATTTAGAGAGAATCTTTGATGAGAAATCATATAAGGCCAACAATTTATCTTGATCCTTTAAGATTTCAGAAAGTGTCTCTTCATTGAATTTCAGTAATTTTAAATCTTTCTTAAGCTGATTTCTATCCATATGAAATGCTGGACATAAGAAGAGAAGGTGCTCTAGCTGGTGATGCACAAACTAATGTATTTATGCCGCAGGAGTTACACCATTTAGACACCTTTGAGAGTTGGATGGATGTTTTACTAAAGTGCCATGAATTTGTTAAAATAGCTACAGCATCCTGTATTAACAGGATTTCAACATTAGGCATAATTATTTGCAATTATCTTTGAGAAGACAGCATATGAAATTAATAGTTTATATCTTGGTCCTCTGCTGTAAGAGATTGACTCTTAATCCTGGACTTTAAAATTGTCAAAGCATCCAGGCAAAGGAGACCCACAGCAGTAGGAAGTTGAGGAGGTGAATAAGAAAAGAGAAATATGTGTTGACCAGCACCGCCGCCTTCCTTGGGATCCCCGCGTTAATCGAGAGGCGGCATCGCCGCCTCCATGAGGTTCGCACGCCCTGCCGCAATTAAAACCGGCCGCGTTCCCGTTGCTCTCTCTCTTGCTCT
Source organism: Notodromas monacha (assembly GCA_905338405.1). Lineage (NCBI taxonomy): Eukaryota > Metazoa > Arthropoda > Ostracoda > Podocopida > Cyprididae > Notodromas > Notodromas monacha. Next base: position 85,906 of record CAJPEX010000082.1, on the reverse strand, counting down.
GGGTGTCATTAACATTAAAAAAAAAAATAAAAAAGGATGAATAAAGACGATGAAGAAGAAGACACACGAGTGAGGACACAGCACGGCGATGAGCAGTCGCAGTTTGCGATAAAGAAAACAGGCGGCAGAAAATATACATATATATATATATATACTACCGCGTGGGAAAGAGGAAAATCGGCGTTTAATTAACCGTTCCCTGGGGACACCCGCTCATGCCAATTAGCAAGACTTTTTATGCGCCACTCGGGTTCTTGTTTGTAAAAATTTAAGAATAAAGAAAATTAAACATATACAGGGCTCTTTTATTGCCGTGAATCTGGGGTAGAACTTTGTCTATAAATCGGGCAAATTTTTATTTATTTTGGTTTTCAACCATACTTCTGGAAGATGTCCGGATTCTGAGTTTCCTGATGCATTATAATGAAAAACATATTCCATTTTTAACAATTTCTTTTTTTTCAAAATTCCTAAATGAGGTAAACTTCAGATAAAAAATGCAGAAGCAAATATATTTTGAATTCAAAATCTTCCAGAATAAAAACTTGCCGTCTGAGAAATTTTTGTCGTCCTTATTCAAATTTTATAAGCTTTTATTTTTGTAATATACGGATAATTTATTCCGAATTTCCTATATGCAAAAAAAACAGAACCCCGTGATGAAATCTCCTGAATCATGAGACAGCAGTGATTTAAAAAATTGAATCGCATTTTCTTTTTTGTGAGAATAATATAAAAAACTATTTAATCACGCTATTATATTCATAAATTGAGTATCTAGAAAGGACGAAAACCTGAAAGCCTGTAAACATTTTTATCTTAAATGTGGTACCTTGCAATTCAACATTCTGCAATTCAACTATCCTGCAATTCATCCACTCTGCAATTCAACAGTCAAATTTGCTGAGACATCAACTTGCAAATTGGCCTCTTGCCCCTCAATTCAACCTGCAGAGAGACTCAAAATTTCAAATTTGATGTAAATTCAAATCAAGTTTATGTGTAATATACGTATTTTCAGCTATATGAACATCCTAAACTATTTTTTGATGTGGAGGTTTCTGTATTTATGGCTGATGCTGTATTTTTTTAGAAAAGGTTGACTTTTAAAGGATGTCAACCTCTTCTGGTGAATTTTACCAAAAGTTTTGAAAATAAATGAAGCGCATTTATTCATTTTCTAAATTGGTATAATGCTGTCCACTCCAGATCATGTCACCCGGTTTATATTGACTTTTAAAGGATGTCAACCTCTTGTGTTGATTTTTTCTGAAAGCTGTGAAAATCAAGCAATTGTTTTTTTTTAAACAGGTAAGGTTGTCCACTCTAGATCATGTGAGCTGGTTTATTGTTTCTGCTGCTCTCCAAACATTATTTTCATTGTGGCTGCTGTTGTGAATTTTGGGTGACCAATACACAGAGGGCAAGAGATAACAAGGCAAGGCAAGTGGATAAATCTGGTTCACTTCCTCAGACTTTTAAGAGAAAGAGCACTTGGCATAATGTTGACCGAAAAAAGCTTTTTACTTGTTCCCATGAAAGAAAAATTCAGTAACTGAAGCCGAGTCTTGCCTTCACTGGCAAGTTTTCTTCCAGGCTCCTTTTTTGGGGGGTGGAAGAAAAGTGTTTTTTATTTTCTTCCCCTGAGTCCAATAATGCATTGGGAAAATTTTATTTCAGGAAGACATATTTAAAATCACAAATAGGTTTACTTTGCTTGGAAATTGTATTTTTTTTTTGTAAAGTTACTTGACATCTTCGGTCAACAAAAACCAAAATCAATTTTGAAATTCAATGTGCTTTCAAAACTTAATTTCTCACTGATCTTTTTATATCTGGATCCCACCAGTATATAGCAGTGTGTGTTTTTCAAAAAATAATTTAAGTTTTAGTGTATGTACAGTTGACCCCCAGACAAGAGATTTTTGCACAACAAACCACCTCTGGAGGCGGTTTTTCCTCCCACGCAACAGACTAAACCCACATACCAGACTTCTGTTGGTTTAAAATTTATGGTAAAAAGTAAATATCCAACTTTTTAATAAATGAATTTGCATAACAAACTTTTCAGACAAGTCCATTGTGCAGGGGTTGACTGTACTTCATTTTATTGAAGATTATGCATTTTCCAGGGATTGGTTGAAACACTGTTTCAAGTCATTTGCTTCATTATTTACAGTTTTGGAATGTTGAACTTTATGGTACTGTATTTGTAAAATATTCCTCTGACATTTCTTTATGGGAGACATGTGATGAAATTAATCAACCCTGATCTTTTGAAAATGAATAAATTTTATTTAAAATAAAAATGGTTTGAAAGTTTTGGGAGTCTGTATTTTTCAGAAGGATGGACAATTTTTCGCGCCCTACATAAAATGAAATGAAACATGCACTTTACCCGTATCAGTTCCACCTTGTATCTCTCAAGTGGAGCTCTGAGTTGAAAACAGCCTGAGGGCAGGGATGTGTGCGAAGGACAAGGCATATTATCGACACGGAATTTTTATTTTTTTTTTGACAGGATTCGGATGGACATTTTTTTAAATTTTTCTTCGATTCCACAAGGGTTTTCTCAAAAGTTATGCGTATCACGTGTGTATAAGCTTCAATCCTGGAGGAAGAAAACTTGATCTTGAATTTTATTGATTGCAAATACTGAAATTACAGAGAAGCATTTGATCTTCAGTCATTTTTTCTCAATTTCTTGCTGATTTTTTTTTTGCATGAGTTTTGCTCAATTTCTGCAAAATATGCTCGGACGGCATATTTTAAAGCAGACTTTTCATATGCTTCATTTCGATGAACGGTTTAAATAAACCGTGACCAGGTTTTTTGCTTAGTTCTTGACTTTAGAAAAATCGCTGAAACAACATTTTTCGACTGATGAAGCCAGTCAAAAAGTTTTAGATGCGTGATTATTTCTCTGAATACTTTTCTTTCAATCTTTGGAGATTTTCTGGGAATTGACAGTCATTCAAAGGATTCACGGAAAAACTCAGTCCGAAGGCAATCAAATGAATCAATCCGTTTTTTTTACGAGTTTCAGGAAGCGATTTCCGAAAATAAATCCCGTTGTTGAAATGGTTCGTAATTTTTCTTTCTACTACAATTCTGATTTTCCGAGACTACTTTTGACTATTCCCTGTAAAGGCCTGGTTTGGAATTCAATTTAGCTTATGAATATAGTTTTAGTTTTTTAATAAGTCATGCTAAATTCAGGTTCCCCGCAGATTTTTTTGCGGTCCGAAAATCCCCTTTTGTTCACGAAGAAAATTCCACGAAATTTTTCAGTGACATGAAGCCGTTTGTGAGGAAGTGAGCTGAGAAAAGATTCGCCAAATTTATTTATTCTTCAGTGCATATCAGAGTGGAATTTTCCGTACATTTTATAAATTTAATCTCCCAACAGTCGAGAAAAAAAATTAGACTTCCAAGAAGATGATGAAAAAATTTATGAGAGCATATTCTCGAGAAATTTATTGATCCACCACGCGAATTTTTTATTTTATTTCAGAGAATGGAGAATAATGGTTTTGGATTTAATTTTTTTGTTTTGTCAATGTACTGTACAATAACGCTGGTCAGTCTAGAAATTGTAGGAAAAGTTATATTGAAAATATTGAAGCTTTTTCGAATGAATACACCTCATCGTAAAGATTATAAACACGTCCTGAAAAAAAAATCCAGATCAAAATCATCCGTTTATCCGCCTTTTTGCGTGGATTTGAACTCGAATTACACACCAAAAACTGATTTTAAAAGCTTTTGAAATTTTGCATCCAATAAAATTTCTTTATACCTCTTAGAGTTTAGCTTACTTTTTCTCAGAATCCAGAATACCTTTCTAAATTTTTTATTGAGTATGTTGACACCAATCTGAATTGGTTGCTAAGCTCATTCCACAAATTTGTTCATCCAAGATTTTCATAGTCACACAAGCTTCTATGGCTGGACTTTGCCACAAAACCATGTCTGTATCACTTTGCTCTGCAATACAGTTTATCTCTGTGAAGAAAAGACATAAAGATATTTTGAACATCCATCTTCAACTCATCTTTAACTTAGTTGGAGTACAGTCTTGAAGTACAGTATTTTTTTACTCTTTGAAAGGATGCAGAAAACAATTTTAACCTTTGAGACCCTGAGAGAGGTTACTTGACTTGGTTGGACTTTGTTCATCAGTCAAATTCTGCAGAATGCTCCTCCTGCAGTAAAAATTTTTGCTGAACAGACAAATGACAAGTGGGGGTTTCTCCTCTACTAGAATGGACAAACTTCACAGAACAGACTTCAGTCTGTAAAAGTGCATGAGTCCCTCAGGTCCACTGCAGAGTTTGCTGAACAGACTTTTCACAGAAAAGACTATAGTATGTTGCACAAATCAAGTCTGTTTTGTGGGGGTCAACTGTACATCAACAATAAGTTTAAAATTTTCTTGTCATGCCTCTATTGGACATTGAAGACTTATATTTGTCCATACCAGTTGAGATAAAAAAAACATTTTCATGCCTGTAAAATCTTGAGTTGATTTCATTCCACTCAATTCTAATTTTGATGCGCTTGTTGCAAATTTAGTCAGCCATTCCGAAGAAAATGACAATTTATCAAGTCAGCTTTATCTTCAACTTAATATCTCAAAGAGAGTGCATGTACAGTATTCAATTTTGTCTTAAACCTTGGACCGTGGAGCATTCTTTCCCATAGCGGAACAGAAGTTTGATTATTTTTGTATCCTCCCACATTTTCAGTTTTTGGAAGGTCAGGAAAACCCTTCCAGGTGGGCTGAGGCAAAGTTGGGATAAATCCAAAAAAAAGTTGGTAGCCTAAATGAGCCTTTTTTTCTTTTCCAGCAAAAATTTTCTGTACACAAGGAAAAAAACATCAGGATTTTTCCCAACTTTGCCCTTAACACCCTTTTGACAATTTTTTTCATCACCCCTCTGAGGTGCAACACATTTTTGCAAAAATAGTCCAACTTTGCTGCCCCTAGTCATAAAAAGACAATATGTTTTGGTGATTTGCCAAAACTTGTCCTTGGAAGCGTCTGTGAGAATTGGATTTCACCACAACTCTTGTTGGAAATAGAAAAGACCAAATGGTCCTAAAAAGTCCAAACCTTTGGAAAATCCAAAACAGTAACTGAAAAAAGAAAACAAATATCCAATTAGAAATTGCAGTGGAAATTTCCATGTCATTGTAATATCCTTCTTCCCAAAATGGGTCCCAGAGGGTCTTCACTTTGACTTGGGCAGCAGTACCAAGCTACCAAGTGTTGGAAGAAACTTTGGCACGCCAACAATTTGGCGCCAGACAAGTAATTCCTCTTTTCTAATCCAAAGAAAATTTTGCAGCTTCTGCTGAAGCCGGTGAACCAAACACAAGTTTGGTTCCCAGGCCCAGCAAGGACATCTTTAAATAAACTATTAATCCCTAATATTCTTTGTCCTTCAACTCTTCCTTTCCTCATTTCTAAATTTTTCTGATTGAAGCACTTGCATTTGAGTTGCAAACCTGAGCGGATCTCCGTGAAGAGAAGCTTTTTTGCGCAATCTGCAAAATTCTAACCAGTGAATATTGCTGAAATTCCCATCTCCAAAATATTCTACAGTATCTTAAACTAGGACAAATTTGTCCCAGCTGCAGCCCAGCTGTTTGACAGTTTTTTCTTTCATCTCAAAATTCCATAAGCACTGATTTATACTTGACAGACTTTGTCAAAATCTGAACGTATCTTTCCAAGCACCTGTTTAATTCAAGTCTTAATTCATATAATTTTATCCTCTTTGTGAGATTTCCTTCAGCAAAATAATAATTTTCTCACACGAAGAGGATCTAAGAAGTACTCGGCAAATTTGGTGTTTGTGAAACAAGAGGATACAAAAATACATGAAAATCAGAATATATAGGGTGTTTATAGGCACCCCGGTTGTAGCCCAACCAAATTCTTGTGTTTCATTTTTACAAATCAGAACTTGACAATTTAAAAAAAATTCCCCTGAGTAGGATATTCAATTCCTTCTTTTCTTATTATTATTCTTCTTCTAAACCTGAGAGCATGATGATGGTGGGCAGAAGAGCGTGAAGCTTACCCAGGCGCGTCCAGTTGGTCACGGGGGGAAAAACGTTAGTGGAAAAGCCGTGTCCTTGTCTCTTTCTTCCCGTGTGAGCAGAGGAAGGAAGAAACTGCGACACCGACACCACTGACACTGACGTTGTCGACAGCATCGGTGGGGAGGAAATATATATTTTTATTTTTAAAGGAGAGAGGAAATAAAAGAGATGCCCTTGCTGCTGCTGATGCTGCTGCTGCTGCTGGGCCGCCTTATCCGGGATCCACGCACGAAGGCTCAATTCCCCGCTCAACCGCACACTTCCTATAATACTTTATTTCATTTTTCACATTGACGTATACGTATATAATATAATGTAAAAATAAATAGTACACATCGAGATCCGTGCATTTTTCTACTTCCTATGTTTTTCTTGAAGATTTTCTTTGAGAACTGCTCGAGGTACATCTATTTAAAAAGGTCTTGATTTTCTGGGGTTATTTTTTAGTTTCTTCCAAAAAATTTCTGACGATTTTTCATCATTTGTTTCAAACATTTCGTGAAGCATTCTTTTCTTTGAATGGTTTGACAAAAATGTCATGTATATGTAGTATGTCTAGTAAAATTACGAAATTCACATATAAATATAGCTCTAGATTTCAGGATTTTCTCCAGCCTATTTTTCTTGAAGATTTTCTTGAAAAAAAAAATCTCGAAGTGGACATTTCCATCGTGAAGAAGGTTATATTATACGGTTTATTTATGCCCTATTAGCATATGATTTCCGATTTGAAAGTGGATAACACTTCTTGTTAAATTGTTTCCACTTTTTGAAGAAAGGAGAGTTTTTTCAATTATTAAAATTATATTCAATTTTCTTCAATTTATAGCTGGAGAATCGTTGCAGTAGGAGAGCAAATTAACTTTTTTGAATATTTGTTTCTTGTTTTGAAAAAAGGCAAAGCATCGAAATCTCACAATTGCAATCGTAAATGAGTAGTTGGAATTTCAGCATGACCGATTTTTCAATTTACTTTCGCTGAATCTTGAGATTTTTGTTTCATGGATGAACAGCATGCTGTTCGTCGTATCGTATAGTGGAATTTTATGATCAACACTGATTCATCAGATTGCGAGGTTTCACACAATTGAAAACTTTCACTGGATTTCGAATTTATTTCAGCAGTAGGAGTAGGATAAATTGAAAATTTCCTTGTTTTGAGTTTCAACGCTTCCTAAGGAGAAGTGAATTTGTGTTAACATCACAAGCCTTTTTTTCCACTCGACAATCTTTCAGAGTAAAAAATGGGAAAAAATTGAGAACCTTCACTGAAAATTGAATATATGTTCTGTTTTGATCAATAATTGAATCACATCATTTTTTCTTATTAATTGTTCCAAGTTGAATGACAAAAATGCCTCAACCAATCAACAAAATTTATCAGTTAGCAATCATTAGGAATCCAGCACATCATTAGAAGATTTCAATATATTTTGAAAAACTCACAATAAGATAAATTTATTCCTTTTTTTAGCTCTGATTTTATGGATTCTTGTTATCCAACACATGAACCAAAAAGAAGTGGGTTATCAGTTATGGATTTCCCCAAACAAAGAGAATTTATTAGTAAAACTCTTTAAGAAAAATGCAGGACATAGCATCCAGGGCAAAGTCAGGAACAATTCTGCAATTTTTTTTCAACAGTGAACATTTTCACTCAAAAATTTAAAAAATGCATACCAAAGATTGAGCTTTATTTTATCCCCTTGCTGGATTACTTTAGTCATTGGGAGGCTGTCAATCCTTTAATTTTTGGCACCAGAAAAAGGGTTAGATTTGAGGAAAAATTCAAAATTTGGGAAATCTGAACAGAACAGTTTTCCCAGAGAAAGTCTAACTTTGCCTTAGCCTTCCTGGCTGGGCTTTCATTATGGCCCCCAACAAAAATGAAACACAGGCCCACCTCAGAAAATCCCAACTTAGTCCCGCAATTGGGAAGAACCCTTTGCTGTAAAAGGGTTAAACTTGTTCTTGGTGAAGGTTGGGATTATTTGTTGTTTTCTGATTGGGTATATACAAGGGTTCTAACAAAAGTTCTTGGAATATAATTGAAAATGGCGTATAATTGAGCTGAAAAAATTATTCTTTAGGGAAAACGTATTCTTTGGCCCACGAAAAAATCAGCCCTGTTTGACAAATTCTTTTGAATGTTTTGCAAAATTCACCCAAGCCAAATTTTGCTCTCCACTCAAAAGATGAGGTGCTCTTCCTGCAGTTTTTTTTTTGCTTTTGTATCCCAGCTTTCCCCTCAGAATTCTTGAAATCAATGTGGCATTGATTCCAAGGGTTGCCTCCAGGTCTTCCAAGGTAATTCTGCCATTTTCATAAACAGCTGCCTTCACAGCCGCCAATGTGCCTATTGGCGGCTGTTGATGAAAATGGCGGAATTACCTTGGAGGCAACCCCTGGAATTAATGCCACATTGATTTCAAAAATTCTGAGGGGAAAGCTGAGCTACAAGAACAAAAAACTGCAGGAAGGGCGCCTCGTCTTTTGAGTGGAGAGCAAAATTCTGCCAGGGTGAATTGTGCAAAATATAAAAAGAAATTGTCAAACATGGCTCATTTTTTTTTGCCAATGAATATGTTTTCCCTAAATAATAGTTTTTCCAGCTTGATCATACACCATTTTCATTTATATTCCAAGAAGTTTTGTTAGAACCCTTGTAAAAGAAGGGTAAAATTGAGTACAATAATGCCTGTTTTTTTTTACAAGTTTTAATTTTTTTGGGTGCTGGGCTCTCTATAAGCCCATGCACTGGTTTCAGGGAAGCAGAGCAAATTATTAAATTTAATTACTGTCATCTGCTGCAGTCCCATACATCATCATGCAACAAAAAAAATCACCAGCTTGCTGCATTCAGCAATAAATAAATGGGAAAAATTTCTTCATAAGTTTAAAAAAAAGTGCTCCAAATTTGAGTATGGCCCAGTACCCAATTGTTCTTGCTCTGATTTCCGTCGAGGTTCCTTATGCTATAGGCAACAGGAAGGAAGAAAGATGTCAACACAACCCCCCCCCCCCTTCAAGCAAAAAAAAAAAAGAAAAAACCCCCCTCACACAGGCGGAAAAAACAAGGCGGAAAATTCCTGGCCAGGGAACCGTACCAGAATCTCTCTGTCTTCTTTATACATTTTCTTCTTCTTCTTCTTCTTGGTTTACAATTTTTTTTTATTAACTGCATATATATATTATTCCATTTGGTGGCCAGGACATGAACTCTGAACCCGCCGGCGTGTCGCGTTCACGACCGATCGGGCCAGCGATCGGCATGCAAATCGACGTGAGTTGGTGACCCGCGAAAATCTCTCCCCCCTCTTGTAACCCCCAACCCCCTGCTCTTTCTACAATTTTTTTTTTCAAATAAAAAAGAATTTATGGGTTTCGATGACTCGTTTCTCGAGCGAGGAAGGAAACAAAATAAAAAATAAGAGACAGGATTTCCTGGTCCTGGTTCGCCGGACACGGCGACGAATAACGTCAAGTGATGGATTCGGTTCGCACTACTGAAGTCAGGACGAAAAAAAAAAAGAAGTTTTCTTCTTGTTCTTCTGGCGGTTTTTTTTTCTGTGTGCATTAGATGCACTTGAGTGAAGAAGAGAACATTGATTTGGTGGAAGAGAGTATATAGAAGAAAGTTTTTTTGGAGTGGGGAGCAGGAAAGAAATTGAAAGCCTGGTGATGCGACGAGAAACAGGAGAAGACACTAGGAGAGTAACGTTTGTTTTTTTCTTCTTGAAAAAAAAAGTGAATGAACCCGATGAACTCGAGATGATTTTTTGTGTGTGTGCCTTGCATACTTATATGGTGTTCAGACTGCAGTTGCTGTCTATGAAATTTTCAGGTTTGATTAAAGTCAGCAATATTTTAAATGAAGTGGACTTGAGTGAAGAAAGCAAAAATTAACCTTATCTGGGAACAGGCTGAAGACCTTGTGCTTCAAATGGGGTTCAGTAACTGCTGCAATTGCTATAATTCTGGCTTATGCTGCAATTCTTGTTACTGATATTTTGTTTTCAATGTCAGGGAAAGAAGGGGTGTATATGCATACACATCATGCAGTTGTGCAGTTGTACATTGTGTGATTAAATTCAGCGTTATTTTATATGAAGTGGACATAAGTGAAGAAAGCAAAAATTAACCTTATCTGGGAACAGGCTGAAGACCTTGTGCTTCAAATGGGGTTCAGTAACTGCTGCAATTGCTATAATTCTGGCTTATGCTGCAATTCTTGTTACTGATATTTTGTTTTCAATGTCAGAGAAAGAAGGGGTGTATACGCATACACATCATGCAGTTGTATATTGTGGAATGTACAGTCAAACACCGTTAAACCGCCAATGTCTGTGCAGGAAGATTTTGGCAGTTTAACAAAGGTGGCAGTCTATCAAGGGTAGTGGTTCATCAGGGGGGGACTCTGGCACATGAAATGTATTTGAATGCTGGCCACATACTGATCACATTGTCACAGTTTTGGATAACCATTTCAAAATTTGCAACAGCAAAAATTACTACAGGACAAAATTCAAGAAAAAAGCATGATGGATATAAAAAGAATGTCTTTACATTAATATTCGACTTCTTGTGCGTTTGTATTTGTGTTCTTGTTTAATTTTGTGTCAAATATTGCATCCATTTCCTTTTAATTTTTCAGCCATTGTGTTCCTTTTGTATTTTAAAATTGAATCTCTCTCCAAATTGTCGGTTTAAATGGGTAAAAAAAAACAATGGCAGGTGCCTATTTGTGGCCAGAAAATTGTTTGTTGATTTCAGTCTATCAAGGTTTCCCCATTCTTTTAACATTGGGGAGATTTGTTTGGGGTAAAAATATGGCAGGAGGTGAGGGTGGCGGTTTATTGGGGGGGGGGTTAACAGGTTTTGACTGTATTTTCTTTTATTTTGATATCCAGAATGTACAGCTTTCTCTCTGTTTCCCATTCTGAAGTGATTGAATGCATTGGAATGGATTTGGGTTGTGTGGGGAGGCAGTTTGGACAGGGAATGTTGTTGATTGAACTTTGTGAATGCTGAAAAGCAGAAAATGAAGCTTTCTGTTCATTCAAGCATAAACTTGGTTGAATAGACTGGAAGAACATTTTTGGAGGAGGGAGAAAATAAATTGAAAACCAGGAAATGCAATAAGCGTGGAAAGTAGAAACACTAGAAAATTATTTTTCTGGTGGTTACACTTTTTTTTTATGAAACATTTGTAATGAACCCAGGAGGATTTTTTTCGCATTTTCTGATTTATCATTTCAGTAATTGATTTTACCTGAACTCGAGAAAATACAAAATTGATTTGGTAAAACTTGGAAATATTTTTTGGAGTAAATGCAAGGCACAAAAAATTGAAAGTCTGGAGATGCAATTAACAAGAAAAAACTTGAAGTTTTTATACTTGTGTTTTATTTATATTTTCAATATGGAAGGAACTCAATAATGAGCCGTAATATAATTGCGTTACCTTTTCTTGGTTTTCAAGTTGAAAAAATCTCCAAACTTCCAGTCATCAGATTTCGAAAATCTACTTGAACCATTTTTAATAAGTATTTTATGAGATAGATGATTTGAGTGAAGGTAACAATTATTTGGTGATTGAAATTAATAGAAAGATTTTTGAGGAAAAATCTCAATTGTTGAGTGAGTATTTTTTCTTCCTTGAATTGTAACTGAATGATGAACCTGATGAACTCAGATTGAGCTTCTATAGTTTTCAGGATTATTCAATTTTTTAGGCTCCGTCGATCTTCTCAAGCTTCTCATTCATGTATTTTTTTTTTACTTTCCTTGACTGAAGACATAATTTTTTGGTGAACCAAACTATGGAAGAAGGCATGAGGGGAGAAAAAAAATTGAAAGCCCTGTGATGCGAGACACAATCATGGAAGACACACAGTTCTACGCTATATGAATTTTTTACTAGTTCAAATGAGCCTGATGAACTCAATAAATTTCAGACCTTATGTATTTTCTATGCTCACTCTGTTTAAAAAAAATCCTACATTTTAAAAGGGAAAACTCAAAGCGGTTTCAACCTATTCAATTTTTGCGCATATCTTTGGAAGTAGTGCTTGCGTAATGAGAAATGTTTATCAAAATACAGTGAGACCCCAGATGCAGAAATACTGTAAATGGTGCATCAAGAGTGTCCCTAAGTTGAATTGTCCCTAAGCCGAGTCTTGTTTTCCCATAGACTTACATTATAACATTTTAATCGGTGTTTCATGGAAGAAATATTCTTCAGAATTCCATGAAAAAAAAATTCACCTTGAATTTGATTCAGTGAATATCTTTTCAACCTAATAAGAACATTTGGAGCATTGAATAGTATCCTGCTGTACAGTTCATTGAAATTTTGGCATCTGTAAAAATATCAAAGTTACAAAGAGAAGGAAGTCCCTCTGTGCTATAGGGAATTTTAAAAATTAGCTGAATGGATGGGAAAGTGATGGGAAAAGTACCAAAGAATTTTTCTTGCATAGATCTTAGGGTTAGAAATATCTGTTTCTTGCAATTAAGCCTAATAAAAGTCAATTTTCCTACAATTTATTGGCAATTTGTTCATGAAATGTCCCCATGTCGAGTCAGTGTCCATATGTTGGGCCATTTTATTATTTTTTTATTGAAAAATAAATTTCCCTATGTTGAATTGTCCCCGTGTCGAGGTGTCCGGATGTGGGAGTCTCACTTTTCCTTCTTGAGATGAGCTGAAGTTCTTTCTTGGGCTTGTTCCGTATTTCGAACTATTGACTATTCCGGGATTCGGTCAGCTACAGAAATCAGCTGACGGCCGGCCGCAGGGCAGAGGAGTAGAATAAAACTTCCCACGCTGCGATCCCCCAGCGACTCGACACGAGAAGTCCTCATCTCGGCCATCCTGTCGACAGGGGCTCGTTGGATATAACGCGATTAGGCCCCCCCATGCTGTGCCTGAGACCTGGGCAATATCGCATCTACATTCTCCTCCCTCTTGGGTCCCCCGAAATACCGACCCGACCACATTGCAACTGTAAACAGCACGGGCTCTCGGTGGCAGCCGCTCGGTCAGATAGTCTCATCCGCGGAAAAAGCAACAAGCGTTTGGTTTTCAATCCCGTGGCGTTGAGAAACGGCAAAGAAATGGTCCTGTTTTCTACCCTGGGATCGTTACAGCATTTGCATCTGGTTCACTCGTTTTCTCAAGAAGTGCGGAACAACCGGATACCGTAATAATTCTACAGTTTTATTTTCAGAGTTTGTATCAACCCGTGACTCGCGCATAAATTTTGGGAACGAGACTGTACACGAGAGCGCCAAGGAGGAACATAACCAAGATATTTTGAAAGATTTTCGCATTCAAAGGAAGAACGTATACTTCGCATTCGTAGGAAGACTGCAGTAAATGCAAATCGATATTTTGCAACGGTATCCTATAAACTAGCGGTTTCAGCTATCACGTTGATACAACTTTAAAACTCTTGCAATTATGCTTCGATTCATGCGCCATTTTATCGCCTTCCCTGCATCGGTATGAAGAGTATGCAAATTCGGAAAATAAGATCTCGGTGAAAAGGTTGACATGTGCATTCTTGAAAGGGTTGTCCTAGTTACGTGAACCAGATTCGCTAGCAGTCAGTGAGGCAGCATATTTCGATTCTTGAATAGAATTTCAGGAATTATAATTTTTCCTACGTTCATTTTTCTTGTCGATAGGATGACAAAGAGAACGAGTCACGTGAGAGCGTAATTCAGCTGTTCTGCCCTGTTGCTGTCCAGTTTGTTTTTTCGTTTTATTCTCATGATTAGAGGAAAAAAATTGGGAACTTTCTTTGCTTTTATTGGATTTTATAGTATCAAATTTGGGCTAACAATGCTCGAAACTCTCCTGCGTACTGTCAACAATTTTATTTGCAAGATTTTCAACTCGTTTCAAAGAAAAAACGTTGGAAAACTTGGAAATTAGAGTCTCATTAGAATGAAGACGTGTTACGCAGAACTTGATTTCTTCACTGTCGAACATGCGGAACTATCGAAGATCATTTTAAAGATGAAAGAACGAGGTCTAAGTGAACTGTTTCTCACAGGTGCGGAAAAAAGAGCGGTTTTAATGGCAGACTGCGTGGCATCCACCGGTTGAACAAGAAGTAACCATTTCAACATCCCGCGTTCCAAGGATGCCCTTTTAGTCTACCCTCCTTGGGCGAGAAAAATTGAAATATAGTCCATTGATCCGCGCATAGCGCAGCATCGACGACAGGACGGACATCCCGAGGATAAATGATGCGTGTGACATCCCCGTGACGTTGTTGCAGCAGACGAAATTTCTCGTAGGCTTGAGTGACGCGCAGATAAGATGAGAAATGTAAAATATGACTCCACGCAGGGCGAGATAGCCCTTTGAAGCAGAAGCGATGTTTCCCGTTTTTCTGTCCCGACCACGAGTTTCTTTTCTTTCCTCTCAGGGGTTTTCCTTATTTTCACTCGCGGAGATAACCAGAGAAACTTGTTACGGCACTCAGCTCCGCATGAAAAATGCATATTAAATTTTCTCCTATGCCGTTATCCTCCAAAAATAGCGAAATACGGCGGCGTTAGAGCTGTAAACGTGACAAACGGAAGCCGAGAAAAATACGCGACAGCAAAGACCAAATTGAATTGCTGAAGTGATTTCAATCCTTGCAAAACGCTTCAAATATGCAACGCCTAGGGAATGTGCTCGGTATGTCCCGTGCGTAGGCCGTAACCGATATATAAACCCAACCTTTTTGCGGAATGAAGGTATTGTTCTATTATGCATTGCACAATCTGCGGCAGAAGCCAATTTTTTGCATTGTTTCCAGAGGGGGATTCCGTAATGTGCGTCTGGTACCTGGAAAGAGTGATACGCAGCTGCTTATTTCATTCGCTGCTTCCTATCCCCAAGGTGCAAATGCTTTCCTTGTTTCTACAGCTGGGGAAAACCTCAGGGCATTGAAGCTTTTCGAAAAGTCCTCCTTCGTTGCAGTTTCGTCTCCAATGGCGGACTGCTGACATTTGATTTTTTATCCATTATATTTTTAAATAATTCGGAAAGTCTGGCTCCTTTGGAAGTACCCTTCGGTCTAGAAATTTTAATCAGTGCCACCGTTACTCAGTTGTAGGCCGCATTTGAAACCAAACATACGCGCTGAAAAATCTCGTTTGCGGCCTCTGCTGGGTATAGTTTATGCCGTATTTTATACGAAAAGATGCGGTTCAAATTCTGGATCAAGCGTAGAAAACTATATAAAATGGGAGGAAAAGCATGCAGACCAAAGTCGTGTCACAGAAAAAACACCCGGGAAATCTTGAATTTTTGGCCACGGTGTTCAAGTATGGCATGAATCTTGAATCCTTAGTAATTTTGTACGGCATACAATTTTTCATTAAAATTCCAAAGCTCTTCTTGGATCACGAATGCATAATGCCAGCTACGATTAACCTTGATATATTTAATGATCTTCGGGGGTTTCCCCCGAGCGATTGGGTGTTTGAAGTCCGGGTGCGGCTGAATAATCGCGTAAATCTGTGAAGTGTGCAATTCAAATCCATTTTATTGCGGTAATTCTCTGATTTTAAAAGGTCGGATAATTTCCTGTCATACCCTTGGTCTTGATAATTAAATGAGCCGAATCTTCGGCTTTCTGGGAGATTATGGACAAGTGTTCCAATTTTTATTGAGCATGGGAATTTTTATCCCCTCCGGCCCATTCCAATCGATCAAAACGGAGAAACTTCGGAGGAAGGTCTTTCATCCAGACTTTCTTCCATGAACGAAGTCGATGCCTCGGGGTTACCATGTTGTTGCCGTGGATTTTTCCCCCTGTATCAAATTTTTTTTATCCCAGGGAGCAACAATAGGTTCCGAGAGAATACGTAGAGTTTTCTTTATGCGGTGAAGGATCACGCAAATCACTCAGGCACGATCAGTAGGCATGGAGCGTTATGTGGGAAGAGAGCATCAGCATGGGCCACAAAGAGATGCTGACAAGAATGAGCTCTGCGAATAGCTGATGACACGATGCGAGCACCAGCCCCAAAATATCCCGCGAGCCCTTCTGGTCGGAGCTTCCAAGTTGAATGGAGAGCATCCTTTCTGATCAAGGTTCATGTTGTCCAGTTCCCATTTCTGGAGATACTGTACAGTTTTGTGGTCTGTGGGGTGTGTTTGAGCAAAGGCTGAGGAATGACAGAAATCATGCATCGGATGCGCTGGAATAATACCATTGATTTTTTTCTCCTGTTAATACAACATCCTTACCCTTGCCATTCAAGTCTTTCCTTCTCTCGCGAAAATTGCTTTTCTCTGCTTATTTGTTTGAAAGGTTTTTGAACAGTGCTGCTCAACTCAGATGTGAACAAGGGGCAAATAAATGCAATTTTTGTGGCCGACGGACACATTGCAGAGGTGGAGAGTCCTTGTAGGCCACAAGAGACAATTTTTCGAGCTCCAAATTTTCGCCTTTTAAAGAAGTTTATCGTTAATTTCAGTGCCACAGTTTAAATAACAAGCACAGTCAAAGAATTTTTGAAGGTCGGAGCAACACTTTTAATTTTTAGATCTATCCTTCAAACTAGAATATTTTTTGAACGGTGGATGCAGCCATCTTGAAAATTGTGGGGAAGGGACTGTGGGCCGGATTAAGAGCCTCTGCGGGCCGTATGTTGGGCAGCCCTGGTTTAGATACTCAGTTCTTTTGATCGTAATTCTGAACTGGGAAACTTGAAAGAACGGAGCGTATCACCGACTTCCAGGACGCTCCAACAGTCTGGCTGCTCCACCGGGAAAACCTTCGGGCTTCAAATTGAAGTTTCTCCGGTATCAACAACTTTTGATTATCAACATTACTCGAAATTGCGCGGGTGAACTTCCTATGATCACGGGTAGGAATTCGGAGAATTTTCCAGAGAAAACGGAATATTTCACTGCGGTGTGAACTTGTGCGCGGATCAAGAATCTCAGTGCGAGCAAAAAAGAAACCCACGTGCGCCAGTTGGGGACGGGGCACATCGCAGGGATATTTTTTGACAGACGACCGTCGTGCCTGACACGCGTACCTTTCCAGGGGAATGGCAAATTGAAGTCCCGGCACTGCACAAAGGCTGGGACGCTGGGATAGAGTTGAATCACGGGAGTGCTTCGAGTGCTCGGTGTCATTGTGGGCGAGGGTTCAAGAATGGACCCAATGCCATCAGCGCTGGCCGGAAATTCGCTTACGTTGAAAATGGGGTAGTATCTTTCCGTTCCCGGGACGAACTGTCTTTCGTCAACCCCTTCATCAGTGATGTTGGGGATATTGATGACCTCGGGGTCAAGTGGAACTACATGGAGAGACTGATAATCCATTCGTCTGTACTGGTACTTCATGTGTTGTTTGCTGAGTCGACGGTTATGTATGAAAAAATATATAATGCAGTAATTCTGTATGGAGTTGATGTTCTCGTGGTTCCGGACTTGACTCCCGTATACTTTTACTTATTTGGGCGCGCTTCTTTTACGTGTAAAATCGCAATGACGAATTAATCAAATGTATCTCGCATTTTTCAGAATATTTTTTTCATTGTGATGTGATTTCCAATTATGAATCGTACTAGTTGTTGCGAGAAGCTTCGATTTTACCTTTGGAAGACATGAATGCAAAAAGGGAAGGTAGTCTGGCGAGACGAGGAATGTTTCATTCCGAAAATGCAAAAACTTCTAACCCATGTTCGGCATCAAGATTATTTTAGTTTGGGAATCTTTGGGCCTGAAATAATTTATATATTGGTCGTTTCGGATGCTTGCATGAGCACAACGCTATAGATTAACTACATTTTATTCAAATATCAACTTCCACAGTCATGTGAGTTTTTGTTATCTAGATTCATAATATTACGCCGCTCTTTAATTAATTTTATAGACGTTTGTTTCCATGAAAACAGTAAACCGATACTTGGCTGCAAGTTGGAGGATTCGAATTCATCGCAATAAAGGGGAATTGAGTTGCACATTTCTGCGTTTATAGTCCATCAACAGTTATGAGCATCGTGCATATTTTAATGAATGAGCGGATGTTTCATTTTTAGAGGATAAGATGAATGAACGTCTACACAAGTTTTCCTGGTCCGATCGTACTTCTCATATAGTCGGCATTTTCAAAGTCGCGATGCTGCTTGGTTAGCTTTTAATTCCCTTTGTGATTAGGAATTTTCTTTGACGAAACGGGCGGTTGAACTTTGAAACTTCTGCTGTCCTGGGAAACACACTGTAGCGTGCCTAACTGTTGTCAAAAGGCCACTTTCTAAAGGCCAGTGTCCACCGCATTTTTTTCTACTGCTGGCGACGCTTCGTTCTTTACAAAAGAGCTTTCGTTTTGCCGTGACACAACTGCTGTGGTTCTCCATGCAGTCCCACCAAGGCACTTCACCGCTTTTCAGTATGGTGCACGATATAATTGCTCTATATCCTCCATTCGTTACAGCTTTTTTTTTCTCTTGCTGTCAGCTAACTTTTCTATAGTGATTTTTCTTCCTTCCAAATCAGCCTGTACGTTCCCAGCTGCTTTATTCCTCGTACCAGCACATTTCGAAGCTTTGAAAGGATTCGCCGGGCGTTCCCTGGAATTCCTAGAATTTATCCCCCGGAGACACTCCATTCAACTTGACATTTTTGAGACGCGGATGAGAACAGAGTTTTTTGAAAGGTTTTTTTTTAACTCAAGGAGACTTAAAAAAATATTTTTATGGCATAGCCGCATTGGCATATTCAATTTCTCTCTTATTACTTTTGATTGAGCTCCAAAATATCCAAACCTGATGTCTTTATGGTATGTACTTCAAGTCGCCGATATTGTGGACCTTGTCTATTCTTTGCAGGTCCTACATGCTGGGATTTGAATTTTGCTCTTCTATCTGTTTCATTCTCTGGATCATTTGCAGAGCTCTTTCGATGAAGTTCAAGAAGAGCTCTTAAATTCCACGAAACACGAATTGAAATGCTTTCGAATTACCGTACGACTTGACAAATATTTCATCAGTATTTACAGAATTTAAATTTGTATTGTACTGTATTTTACAAAAGCTGTTTTAACCCACATTATGCTTCTCAGCTGCTCATGCTTTTGCTGGGTAACAAATCTAAGATGTGCTTTAATGCCTGCAGGATCTTCCTCTCGTCTGGAATATCATTTTTGAATTCGCGATCAAGTTTATGGCAGTTAATTTAAAATTTGCTTTTACACTGGAATAATTTTTCAATTTACAGATGCACGATAAGGTACTTCACCGGGGGGAAAAATGCTGCATATCGTGGCAATTATCTTGGAATGAAATCATGATTAACTTTCCATCGATCAAAATACCTGCATTATCATGGTGAATGTATATTCGTTCAAGTCACGAATCGATCTTCACCTTTCGAAAAGCTTTGCCTGGTTCTTTATGTCTGATAATCTGTGACTAAGATAATGTCCAGTCATGCCATTCGTCTGGCGTTTTGAACCAGCGATATTGGCGGACTATTTCACGGCACATTCCTGTAATCGAGGGCTTTCAACCAGCGGGAAGCGAAGCACCAGTAGTACACTGGCGGTGATCAGGATCCTCATCGATTTGAGAACAATCGTGCATATTACTTGCCCCAGTGCCTCTTGAAGATAGAAAAATATATCTATCGTTGAGCAGAGTTTTCTACTTCCTCCACCAAGAAAAAGTTTAGCGTTTAAAGAAAACTAGCACAACGCTAAACTTTTAAAGCTGCGTTATGCCCGTCGCATGTGGTATTCAGATTCCCAGTGTTGGCTTTTTACCGCATGCACGAATTTCCCTGGAAATACTGTTGTATAAAATCTTTGGAGAATCGAATTGAGGCCTTCTCTTTCCATCCTCCACATTCAGTAAAATGTTTCTCCTGTTGCTAAAGCTATGGAAATCGTGGGTACGAAAAATTGAATCCCCACTAGCTTCAAGTGCCTTGTCATTCTCCGTACAAGATCTTCACAATCACAGTTTGAAAAGATCCTCTTTTCAATGATTTCTTGAAAGATTCATGTACTAATGAGTATCGAAAACGCTGACTCGCGACTGCAGTGATGCCCCAACATATAGAGAAAAGTACTGTACTGTAGGAATCAATTAAATAAATGATGAAATATTAATG
Organism: Notodromas monacha; assembly: GCA_905338405.1. Classification (NCBI taxonomy): domain Eukaryota; kingdom Metazoa; phylum Arthropoda; class Ostracoda; order Podocopida; family Cyprididae; genus Notodromas; species Notodromas monacha. The sequence continues at coordinate 65,661 of CAJPEX010000082.1, read as the reverse complement.
CACCCTTTTGGTCTCGTTGAAAACAAACCACCGCGTACACCTAGGAGATCTGACAAAGGAGAACGTTGCAACAAGTTGAAAGTGGTAAAATTCTGAAAACGAGTAAAACCCCTCGTTGGTATTACTGTACTTGAAATGGCCAGGGGATAAGGTTCTTGTTTAGATGATACATGGGTACTTTTCCGGTGGTACGAGAGAGTTTTCCAGTGAAGGTTTTTGAAGAAGTATTGAATGAACATTTCTGACGTAGGGCATTGAAAAAAATGCGGAATTTACAACCATGAATGAATTGCATCAACGAATGGATTGCATAAAATTTTTTAAAAATTAGTATTTCGAGGCTTCGTTTTGAATTGTGTGTTGCGCTGGCATTTGAATCGCGATGAAAGTGCTTTATTAATTCTTAAATCCATAACTACCGTTGTTGATACTTGTTATCTACGAGCTGGTTCGCAAACATTTACATGTCTATACATCTTTATTTCATGAACAAATTGAACAGCCGTGCTGCAGAAAATGCTCTAGTTCAGTTTTCGAGGTCTCCTGGAGCATGAAGCTTTTTCTTTTACATTTTTTGTTTGCGGAATGGCAGATGAATACAATTTTGATCCCATATGCGGCGGGACGCGGTGTCAATAGAATCGCGCAGAATCCCCTGCCGGCGGCAACTTACTTTCTTAATCACGCGTGAACCGGGAGCACAATGGCGCATACCCTTTCATTTCCTTCCGCGACGCTGGGAAAAGAGCGCCATCAAGATGCAAATCTGACGCGACCTGGCTCACTCGGCGACAAAAGCCGGCGTTGACCTTGTTCTCCACCGCGGGAGATGATCTTCCATCTGGAGATTGCGTTCTGGCACAATTTCGCGCCAAATTTTCGATAGTGGAGAGATGATTGCTCTGCTGCGTACCCGCGCGTTCAATCAATTTTGAAGGATGAGGTCAACACGAGAGGTGACATTTTGTCGAAGTTGTGCGAATGGGATTAGAGAGTTGACCCGCGAAATCGCTTCTGTCAACGTTGTTTGCGCTCATCGCTCGCGAATTGGAAAGCATTCCTAAGGCGTTACAGGCCCCAACCGCGTCATATGTAACGAAGAATCGCTAGCATTAACCTGCTTGGTTTCACATTGTCATCCTTGGATCATGAGGTACATTTCATTGTTTCGCTGGATAGCTAAACAAATGCCATGTTACCCTGCGATTGCCTCTTCTGTTATTTTTTTATGCCTTCAGTAAAGCTTGCACTGAGAACAAAGTGCGCAACATTTCTTCATAAAATGGCTCGTGCCAGGAACATATTTTATTACATACAGCCGTCACGCCCAAGCCGTTTTCTGACTGTTATGCACTAAAACATGAAGATAACCATATATCAGTTACAATTTTAAACAAGTTTGATATTTTCAAAATCTTGTTCATGGCCATCAACTCCAGTACAGTATATGAAATTTAGGAAATTGTAATCCTTTGGGTAAACGGGTAAGCATATTGTATCGTGAACAATCACTGAACCTTATTTTCCTGATGGATATACAAACATAAGAGTGATGGAGAAAATCCCTCTAGTCCAAAAATTAACAAAAGTATAAATTCAGCTCCAGTAATTCAGCAGATTTTCGGTATGTTCGTGCATTAATCGGTATTCACAGGAAAAGGATAAAAGTTTCGAAATGTTTAAAGTAGACCTTGAAAATGAGCATACTTTTTCAGAATAACATAATGCTAATTTCTTTGCCTTAAATGCCGTGAAGTTCATTCATTAATTTATGCATTATTGGAGTTGTTATCCGTTGATTTCAAATTTTTTGATCGCAAAATTTCCGTACTTTGGGAAGTTTTTTCTTCTCAAGCCTAAGGATTGGAGAGGAAAATGCGCATTCAAGATCAAATTGATTACTCAACAGTTATTGATTCAAGAAAAGGTTCTAAAACTCCGAGAAACGTAAGCCTATAGTCTGTACTTCGGTTTGAAGGATTTAAAAATGCAGCTTTATATCCCAGAAGTTACTATATGAGATGTTCTCAGTAGTCGAGGTCACAATCCAAGAAAATCGTAGCTTTTAAATGCGGTATTTCGGAAAGATTCCTAGGAGTACTTTCTATGAAAACGGGAAACTCCAGAAGTACTTCTTCGGTACGTGATTCTTCACACTTGAAGTTGTCTAACATTTTTTGATCATCGTCGAAACACATCACAACCGTTCCCATAAGAACGTCGAATCCTTGAGTTGTGCAGTTTCAGGCGTTTGCAAAAACGGGTAAACAGTGTCGTACATTTTCACAGCGATGTTTTACAGATGAACTCGCGATAATCGCGGTCTGAAAGTTCGTAATTGAATCGCTACAACAAAGCCTCCGCATGATCCGGAGCGAAAAGTCGAAAATGGTGCCTTCGCGGAAACCAGGAAACGCGGGGAAAGATGCGCCATAAATCACGGCGGTATTTCTGGAACCCGGCGGAATACGTTTTTCGCCTCTCGCGGAAAAAAAGACGCTGCGATGCGGCGAAATACGCATTGCGACTAGTGAAGCATGCAGGCGAGTAATTCCGGGTGTTGTTGGGGAAAGCGGAGATGAACCGCGGGTACGAAGCATACCTGGACCCTGGGGTTGTGTATACTGTATATGGTGTCTAGGAGCCAGTAATTTTGTTGGTAACGAGATCCATCTCTCGAAATAAGGCTGGAGTGCACAAAGTTAGCAGCAACTTTGTTTTTCTTCCGGAGGTTCATAACTGGAGTTTCAGGGATGACGCAAGCTTGCTGTACCTGTATTCCTCAAAGGTTTATGCTATTTATAGACTGTCTGTTCTTTATTTCGAATCTGTGCACGGAGTTATCGTTTAATCTGCTGATTCCGGTCAGATTTCCGAGTGTGAAACTAACAACACTAACACTGGCTTACGAATGATTTCTAAAACTTTTCAGTGCCGCGTCGCTTGTAAGATATTTTGAACAAAACGAAAGAATTAAAATGTATGCGATAAATTCGTGAACACCAAAGGTAGGTGCAAAACTGAATCCGAAAAGTTTAATTATGCCGCCACAAAAAGACTCTTCATTTTATCTTCGGCGTCCTGTCCAGAAGTTCAAGGGAGCTTTTCAAAAATTTGCACGGAAGCTTGAGATTTCACTCTGAACATTGTCAAAAGTTTTGCGTGGCTGACTATCAGCAAGTCATGTTAAACCTCATATATCTGGTACAAGTTCAGTGGAGTTTCTTTTTGCCATGAATCATCTGACTTTTTCTGGATTTGTTTGATTCTAATGTGCGTACTGGTAATAAAAATGTGCAGAAACCCGTTAACAAAAATAGCTATTTTTCCAAATAAAATCGAATGAGCTTTCTGGGCGTGTTCCACTGATATGCGTTCAACTGTTTCTGAATCTGAAAATTCAACCATTTCAAGATTTGTCGGTTGTTCACTTGGCCCATGTGAATTTTGTGAGGATGATGTGATGTTCAACTTCCCATTTATCTTGCTAAATTAGGTATATTAGGTACATTTTAAATTAGGTTAATTGTTAAATTAGGTAAAATCAGCGAATCTACTCAATGTAACCGGTACAGAAGGATCGGAAAAAGTGCTACCTGTATATGATCCGTGAAAGTCTAAAAAAGTTGCTCAATGCATCGAGATACTCAGCACAGTTCACCATTCCAGGAAAGGTGTGAGCCATAAGAACATTTCATAAGACTGAATGATCCAGAGGAGCTCAACATTAAAATTTCTCAAGTACAGTACTCTATATGCATCTAATCGAATCAATCCTGATAACTGAGCTTGTTTTCAAGCACGAAAAGCCCGTATCGCGTTGTTTTCATCACTGAATATATCCGATGCAGTTCAGAAAAAAGTGCAACCGGGTTCGATTAAAGCTGAAAGAAAGGCATGCAAAAAGCATCCTCACATTTCAGAAGTATCAAGAACCACCGTATGTTCAATGTTACTTCCACAAATTGAAATCAGAAGCTATGTCTGATCTGAGGTTCGATGATCCGGGTAAATCTCGAGTGTTAGAATAAGCGGTTCGGAGTATCTCGTGAAACCTTCTCGGATTGTTGCTGGTTTAATTCTTTTGTCGTCTGGAAAACATTGGCTTGCTCGACGTCTTTTCGCTTTAGGCTGAAGAAAATTGGAAACCGTGCGAATCCGGCGTAGAGGCCAGTTACTCGTCGTGCGCAATTCTTTCCTTTTTTTCATAGCCATGTTGCATTTCAGGTCTGCCGATGAATGATTGAACGAATCGGTGCCAGGCCGCAGAAATTTTGTGCAGGTCCACAGTTAAATTTCGCCATATGCTGCGGAGAATATGTACTCTTGTCATCGCATAATAAAAAATTCCTCATGGAGTAGGAAATAAATCTGAAAATTAATTTACTGCCACACCTTTTTTGCACCTGGAAGAGTTAGATGTGATTTATGTTCTGGTGTACAGATAAGTCACTGAAAAGATCTAATTTTTTCATATAGGTGATTATGAATGCGGTAATAATTCATCTTAACCTTTCTCAGAAATCCCTTGTTTATCTGGAGAATTCATGACAGCCTCCTGCTGAAAATAAGGTCGGGAATAATTGTATAAGGTCGCCTGCTGGCCTGTAAATGAATCATGAAAACTGTTGCGAATGTCTTTCTGATGGATAATATTTTTGCCGTGTTTAAGGCCGAGATACCCACAAATGATGGGTGCATGAATTCTAGTTATAATGCTATGACAAGATTCATGATAAATTCAGAAGTCCAGAAAAAACTGCTGTTGCTGCGGATGCATCGTTTTTTCTTCAGTGTACCTCATACAATAATCAGAGTTGTCTTCGAAAATACCGCATTTATGCATTTTACTGAAGCTGTGCGTTTTTTCACAATTTTCATTTAAAAAAACTGCGCAATGGCCCACCCTTCGCATAATAATGCATGGGCCGCATCTTAGCGCATATTGCATATGTGATGCAGCCTTTCCTTAAAATTATGTAAAATCTACGAAAGCACAACTTTTTTTTTTTAGAAAACTGTGAGCCATTACGCCCTCATATACTGTTCGGGCCAATTTCTCCGTTTAATATTTTAAACGCCTCTTTGTCAAGACATTTTTTCTATCGCAAGTCAAAATCAGTATGCGGCTTATAGTCAGATGAAAAAAGTATCAGTTTTCGGAGTAGTTCGTGATTTGCGAAGCGACGGGGGTTTCCGACAACTTGAACGACAGCTCTATGAGTGAATTTCCGTATCGATCGGTGATACCAGCAGGTTGATTCCGAGATAAATTTTGAATTCTCACGCATTTTGAAGTACTAAAAATACTGGGCTTCCTTGATACTGAAAATTGAGCTGATCAACTTCATTCGACTTCCTTTTATTGGGTCTACAATATTGTGTATAGTGTTGTAGAATTTTGTTGCAACGAATCTCGTTATAACATGAAATCGCTTATAACGAAGTCATTTTAATGTCCCTGCTCAGTAACCACAATGTTAAATGAGGTACTCTTCAACGAATTTTTCGTTACCACGAATATATTTTACTGCTCCCTATGGTTCTTTGTAACGAGATTTTACTGCATTGGAACACTCGATGCCAGCAGTGGTGCCCTACGCATAAATTACTGAAGGCCATATTGCATGAATAGATGTCCCTTGTTGGCCGAAAGGGGAAATGATTCGTGATTTAAATATCTTTCTCAAACAATGAGTCTAGACTGAGGAATGATGACTCGGATAACTCTATCCGGGAACATTTTAGAGCGATCAAGACGGTTTCTGGTGAAACTTCCCAAGATGATACTGTTAGTGTACAGCTAAAACATGGTTCCATTTTTCGGCATGTTGACAGTACAGAACATTAAATTACATTGGATGCATAGAAAGATGTCATGAGATCATGCAGTAGTGGTGCGGACCACTACACCGGCGAGTCAGTTCCCCCGAATACGTGGCCTCATCAAGAGAGACCGGTCTCGCAATCCCGGGTTTGTTCCTGCATGCATTTGGTGCGTCTTCATCACATCATTGGACGGACTCTTCACCGTGACCTCGAAGATGCGCGCATCAGCGACTCCTCGAGGCAACCCATCCCGACGCTGCTCCATCATGATTATCTGGAAGACACCACTACACGACAGCAACAGCTCGCTGTCGTGCCGAGCGCTGTCACTCACTGACCAGTGCTTCCCCGTAGCTGTTAACTCAACGGAGAAGAAATTTGTGCGGAAAAGGAAAGCCATGGCGGTCAATAAATCACCCGCGGGGTCGTTCTTGTTTCACCAGAGGCGGAGTGCCAATAGTTTCCTAATGGATGACCCAGTCCCGGTCATTTCCATCGAGCTTTCTGCCCGGCCTTGGTGGATACGAGACGGAATCTCCAGCAGATAAGCTCCATTCTCGGAAACGCTTGAGAATGATCACATTTGAAAATTAAGTCCAGTATTGTATATTTTCCTATTGCATATACTGTACTGTACACTCGATTGAGTACGAGACGCACTTTTTTCTTTAACGTAAGTCTTACGGTCGGGGACTTCTTCTGGATATTGCGATGGCCTCTTAGATGTGCATGTATAATGAGTTGATTCTGATCAAATCAAATTCATGAGAATTGATTACGACTTAAATGCAAGTGAAACTGCACCAAACTTACGGTCTTTATCACTTCAAGTTATTTTACGACGAACGAGTTGATGATAATCAAAAATTTCACCCGGAATAAACGAGCAGTAAAACACAGGAGTATATCGTGTGCTTGAATCTTCCTTCAAGTATGTCGAAATTCATCTGCAAATTATTACACTAGGTTGACTAGGAAGTCAGAGAAAAAGACGGTTCAAAGGTGGGGGACCTGAATGAATCTGAGGTGTCTGTGGATCAGTCTTCGCAGCGAATTTGTGTTCCAAACGAAAATGAGCGGAAGTACGTGGATCTTAGATTCGCAACAACAAACAGTATTTCAAATTTCCAAGCTCGAATAATGCATGTTCGTCTCATAATCAGGGACCTCTCATATTTGAGCAGATGCGGCATCGAGATGATTAATTGACGCACTAGCGAGAAGAGCAGAAATCTTCCGCAACACACTTCCGTCGAAGCGTACCAAGCTGTTGTTTTTTGTGTTTTTTTGTTTTGTTTTTTACCAAGGGGACAGAGGTTCCAAGACGGCCCAAAATCGTGCGGCATGGAGCGGAAATATCGGCGGAAATTTTTTCTTTATCTCGATGACCACTCATGACGCCGTACTGGACGATTGCTTAGGTCACATAAAAGAAGAATAACGCCGCAGTACTTTTGGCAGAGACGTGGAAATCCATCTACTCCTCCGTCCGTACTTTTCAGTACAGATTGGGCAAGATATATATGTACTGTACATTTATTAATTTATTTATTCAATTTTCGAGAGAGAGACTCGGATTCCAGTTGCTTTCGGAAGCCCATGCAGTATGCTTTTCTTTAGCTATGCACTTTTTCCTTCAGAATTGATAAAATGCAAAACGACCCAGATCCTGCTTCTGTGAGTTTTTCCCTAAAAAAAAAAAAAAAAAAAGCATTCTGGTGACCTTCTTGAGCATACATCCAACTGAAGTCCCATATTTAGGCATTTCCTGTGACCGTAATCGGCCGAAGTACATATTCCACTGAAATGAACCATTTTACCGACCTCAAGTTTAATGTTTTGTAATGGCTTTGAGCTACTGGAGCGTATTCTTTGGATTTTTCATGTGCCCATAATCCTTGCAGGAACTTTTGACAAAATGTGATGTGAATTATTAAAAATGAATAAATTTAGAATTATATTTTCGAAAGGTTCTCTCTTAGAAATGAATTAGAACCATCATTAGAATCATCGCGCAGAACGGGATGGTTCTAATGATGAACTATTTATTCTATCATTGTACTTTGAGTTCAGATTTCGGTTGACTTGAACATTGGTTTTCCCGCAAATCTTTAGCTTATTGTGATCGCAGCGGACTACATGAAAGCAAAGTCGATAAGAAGTTCTGCAGAATTTCAAGTACAGTTAACTCTCAAATGTCCCTCGCTTCAATAAATCTTTGGTCGCTGTAATTTCTATATCCATTATATTTGGTTCAGAGTTGTTGTTAATCGGGACGCTATGTAATTGTAATTCAGCAAGTTAAATGGAAAATTCCCGAGCTTTTGAGGGTAAAAATCAATAAATCACGAAAATGAGCATCTGCTAAGTTAGTTCGCTTTTCGTAAAAGTAGAAAACCGTCAAATGATGTACGCTGCTCCTATACTATAAATTTCAAAATTTTCTGACGTTAATCTGTGTTTTAAGCAAGTAAACCTTCATCTTTATGCGCATGAAAATTATTTAAAATCAATACGAATATGAAATATTGACTAACACGTAAGTCAAACTTCCAAGGACACCGTATTTCAGTTTTCACGTCGTTCACGCCCTTCGAGGGCAAAGATTCTCAACATTTTTCACTTGGAAAGATTTTTTAAAATATGCATTTTTACGGTTGAGCATCTTCAGCCATTTTTTTCGATCTTCCCCTTAATTAATTATATAAAAAAATAATAATAGCGGCCTTATTCGCCCTTATTGTTGACCCCACATCCTGAACCTTAATAATATAAATTGCATTTAATGGTTGTTTTTTATTTGCTAGGCAATGAAAACTCCTGACGGAACTCTTGGGACCCCGCGAAGCTCAGGTCCATTCCTTTAAACTTTTTAAAGCAAGTAATACATCTGCACCGAGAGCCGTCATTTTTTTGTGGCTGATGTACCAACATGTCGGTAATTTTGAGAAACAATTACAAGGTAAAATGAACAAAGGAAAATAGACGTTCAATTTATGTATGGGTGATGAGGAGGTTACGCCAAAATGCATCACCCAACGTACTTCCTAATCGTCATGCTCGTTATTGGTTACTTGTTGGGAAGGAGGCAAATTGCGAGAGAGGCTCCCTTATGGAAAACAGGATTGCCAGAGCACAGCCCGGGTCCTTTATTTATCCTGCATGCAAACCTCGCATTTCTGGATGGCTAGAATTATGCGGAATCCTTGCTCGGATCACGGGTCACTGTGCGGAACGACGTGAATAATCCCGCTGTGAATTTAATATGTTCGAGATTCCTTCCCGAAGTTTCTTGGTGGCATCCTAGTGACGTATAGCTTTGCTTACACTCCTCTGCAGCCCGTTTGCAGGAGAATACATTCGCGGGCAATTCTCTGATGGCTCCTCTCTGCCGAATGCGTGTCAACTTTGTTCAGCTCTGTGCGAGGAAAAATTATCCGGCTCAAGAATGTTTTGCATCCGCATCTCTGCTCATCAGGCACTCGGGAATGCAGACTCAGCCCGCGCTGATAAACAAAGCTCGTCTTAGCGTGTAGACCGACTTGTTTCGAGTTTGCAAGTATCAGCGAATGATATCGTGGTGAACCCGGTTCTCCCGGTACTTATTCGTTATTTTCTTTAGATCGTCTGTGTGACCCAGAAAAGCCTCGGTGGAATCCCATCTCTCGCCCGAATCCTTTGATCTCGTCTCGCGAGGGAAATTAACCGTCGCTTCAGGGTTGTATCCTTAAAAACGGGCTCCAAATGACGGCGATTCAATCAAACCCGTTGAATTTGGCTGGCTTGTTCCAATCGCTTGAAGGCATTTATTTCCCAGGGCTTGAGGGGAAAAAATTGCTGTCATACTCAGAAATCGATTTAAAGGTCTAGACGGAGAATCGGCAAGGATAAGCACGCTACTGCGCCGAGAAGCTCTTCAATCCCACCCAACCATGTGCCATGAAGAATATAAAAATGGTTTGCAAAAATAAGATCATCCATTCAATAAAACTGCCATCAATTTGATTCTGTGGATTATACTTTATTTTTGCGAGGAACTATACATGTACTCCTTGCGACGCCTTACCCAGTACTGATAAAGTTATGCTAAATGAATTCGCAAATAGACGTTGATTGTTCCCGCGAATCTCTGAACAAGGCTACGTTTTTCGTAGTATATCGAAAGTTGGTTATTTTTACCATTGAAGCTATCGCCAGCTGGGCAATTTTACAATCAATCAACTTATATAAATACTTCGTGGGAATGTGTTGTTGCACATATGGCAAATGACTGCCACAGTTGCATGCATGTTGGAGAGAGTTTCAGACTACCCAATATTCTGTGAGATGCAGCAATTGTTTTCCACGAAGCTGAGGAATTCGTGTTACAAAATTTTGGAACATTCCGAGTCCTAGCAATAAGGAGGTAGTGTCTCTGAGTTTAATTAAATTTATTGTAATCAGTCCTTTAGTATTGCTGCAATGCACTCCATCAACCTTCTATCCATTGGATCCCAGGGAATCCATGAGCTCTTGACCCGGGGAAAATGATTTTAAAAATCAGAAATTATTTTAGAGAAAACTTGAAAGACTCAAAGAAAGGCTTTAATAATGAAATTCACGCATGTATACAAATTTAATAAGTAAAAAGCACGAACGACAAGATCTGGTATTGGCACGCATGGGAACAGAATACATTACTTGGCGACATCGTTCAATTACACGATAAATAACTATGTTAAATTTATTTTCATGAAAATATAGATCGATTTCAGCCACACAATATTTCTATATGGACATATTTAAGCCGGTCATGTCCATTCCTTCGAATCAATCAAAATTTTTCGGGAGAAAATGCCAAAATCACGCGGCGTATAAAGCACGCCGTGTAAAAATTAAATAATCTCTCTTCATGTGACAATTTTTCGTAACAGGATAAGCATTGACGCATTTTGACTTTGCTTCCCGGTGCAAGGCTTTCTAGAAACATTTTCACCGGTCTTCCGCCCATCAAAGATTTTATGACACGAAGTTTTTTTATTTAAAAAAATATCTGGATTAGTAGAATGAAGCGCATTTCTGACGCGATGAAGATTGACTGCTACACGTTCTGGAAACCTTGTCATCCCTTTGAAAAATAATTTCTTGCAGAAGTAGTTATCTCGTAGAACAAAAGGAGAAGCTCAGGAAATGAGTTTCACAGATATTTTCATTTAGAATAATTCACATAAATTCTGTTATTCAGTGAACAGAAGTTTTTTTCGTTTCTATCGTGAACCCTGACTACTGTACGTGACCAACCTTAAATGTTCATCACCCACGTTATTTTTTTAATTCAGCGTAATTTCTCCCTCGTGGTTTTCTCACGCCATCATGAAAAATTAACGTAGAATCATCACGCAGCACGAAACAGTTGAAAAGCGCTTTTATATTTGAGGAATTTACCGTAATTCGCAGCCTTGATGCTGCAATATTATCGCCGGTTATCTATTTATTGAAAATGAATCCTTTCACGTCGGGTGATTTACCACGAAATTTTACGAATGTTCGCTGATCCTCTACGTGTCCTCCGTTTGAAATCTCCAAAGGGCCCTTCATCCAACTACTCAGAAAAATATTTTTAAAAACCAAGTCAGCGGAAGACTTCTGCGATATGCGAGTTTATCTGCAAGAAATAAGGCCTGTATGAGGCCAGTTTCGAGGTCGGAGCTGGGAAGTTTATATCGCAGGAGAAATCTGCGAAATTGAGAGAACTATCAAGTCTTCACTGTCCACGATTTCTGCAACGGTCAGAGAGAACTTGTGAAATTATTGACACTGTCTCAGTAAAGAATCTCGCCGGGAATATCAGTTCCCGGCTTGAGAAACCCATTCGATGCGTGTTCTCGTGGTACTGTATCCAGGAAGAAAAAAAAAAGACTGGTTTGCTCTCCGGATTGACGCAAGCCCGCTATTACGACCCGATGATGAAGCGTTTCGGGAAGAAGTATTAATTTATGTCGAGGAACAAAAATGCGGGGCTGTGAAGAGGCGACGCCGGGTCTCCCGGAGTGAAAGCGAGCGGAATTCAAGGATGATCCCCGGAAATGAAATCCGCGCCGTGCCGGGTCATACACGCACTCGATGGTTACTGCGCTAATTTCCGATCCCCAGGAAAGCCCCTTGCTACTCTGCAGCGTGTTTTCCTGCGGAACTCGGAAGAGGAACTATAGAACCACCCGCTTCCCTCAAAGAATCACGTTAATGTTCCCAGCTCTATTAAACCGCGGGTGAATCTGCACTGCGAAACGCGGTCGTCGCGAAGCCAAGCATTCCATCTGCATCCGAGATGAGCCGCGGCGTCGTTGCCGGGAAAAATATGGAGTTCCGTTGCAAATTATTCATCCCGGTGTTGGCGTGGAATGCGGGATTCATTTTCGATTCAGCTGAGACGCGGGGATCTGCGCTGAACGTTTTCTCGAGATCGGAATCTTGACGGATGGTCTCATAACCGGGGAAAACGTGGCGCGTAAAAGCTACTCTGGCTTGGGTGGGCGAAATAGAGACATTTCCTGTTTTCTCTCCCTCGCATTAGAATCAAAGAATTTTTTTCCATCTTCCCCTGAAAAACTCGACCAGATGAATGAAAACCGTTCAAATACAGGGTGGACCAAAAAACGATGAATTGAGCTTCTATAAGCCATTGTACCGCAGCACCTGCTGGTCAGTATGTGCGTTTGAATGAAACATATCAGTACTTACGCCTGTACCACGCACACCGTATTTCTGCAAAATTGAGGCAGAAAATTGGGGGGGGGGGGGGGGCATGGCATGCGGGTATATACATTATTTTTTTTTAGAAAAAAAAATCATGAAGCTAGTGGTGCTATTCGTAAGGGAGTCTTCGTAAAATAACACGCGGGTCATTCTGTTTGGTACTCATTATATTACAATGCTTCATTATGATTATTTACACGATTTTTTTAGTTATACAGTACAGTACGTGATTATTTGAAGAAAACATATTTCTAAGCGAAATAAAAACCTGAAATGCGCGTCATCCGCGGGAAGAGGTTTTCGGGCAAATTCTATGCCAAAAAATTAACGTACGACGCATCTTATTTAATGGCCTGTGGTACTCGGGTAAATGCTATAATGTATACAGTAATATCTCAAGAAGAAAAAAGAGCGTGCAGAGGTCCATACTACAGCTGCAACCGTTTTGGCTTGAAAAGATTTCCGACTATGCAATCAGCCTCGCTAAGTTTTATTATTATTCGGAGTAATATTACAGACATTTTTGTTTTCAGTTGGCAAATATTAAAATTCTCCTGCATGTTTTGACAGAATATTTACGAAAAGTTTGAGATTCAGGGTTTGAGAAAACATGCGGGTCACAGAAATAATACTCATCCCCAAAATAAGCTCTCCAAGAGGAATGGTGAATGGAGCGTCATTGGCATGGATTCCCCCGACCTTTTTGTTCATTCGGAACATGTTTCGCCTGACGAGTGCTATTCTCTCTTTAGAACACGTTATTATCACAATTTTTCTCTACTTGATAGTCTACTCAGTGGTTCGTGTGGATTCAATGGCTACGGGTTTGAGGTTAAATTACCGGCTCAAATGATCCCACGCATGACAACGCAAAAGCAAATTGGCAGTTCGTCGAAGAAAGGATGTTATCTCTTGGTACCCAGTTAACGACCTTATATCGCTTCAGCACGAAGACCATTAACCACCCTATTTTAACGGTTCACTATGTACACTGAAAAATAATAATAACACCACGCAACGTGACACAGAAAAAAATTCTCCTTCAAGATCGTGTTTGTGGCCACCCAAGTTTGAAGCACCAATTTAATTTTTAAAATTAAAATCAATTGATTTGCGGGAAATTATTTGAACGCAAGGCCGGGATCCGAGGCTACCATTATTGGCAGGAATTCCAGCTTCTTGTGAGAACAGGGTGCGAACTGGAGTTTTTTGTATTTTGACAACAAGTCGTGAATGTTTACTGAGAGAACACGATCAAGAACACGAAGTTTTTCTTCAATTCTATCGCAGAAATTACATTACTGAAGCAAGATTCAGAAAGCAAACAATAATCTTCGCCTGAGGAAAAATGAATGAAAATCTCTATTATTATTATTTTTAGCGCGAAGTATATCATAAAAAGCTTCGTGATTTTCATTGTGTAACATGATCCATAGTCTCTGCGAAACGGCAGGACGAAAAACCGTCGAAGAATTCCTTGCCATGAATTATGGAGAGCACATACATTTTAGTAGATATGAACGCTGCTTGAGGTACTTGTTATGATGTGATGGAAATTGTTTCTCACGGTTAGTGAGGCAAAGCTACGCGTTCGTTGGAGCGTGTCACGCAGGAAGCTTCTTGAGAAAAGTGGTAGAGGACCCATGTACCAAAATTGAATCCGGAGTTTGCTGAATTCCACGCTGGCATGAAATGTTCGCGGGTGTCATCGCTTTGGCGAGGAAATGAGATAGCCAGGAAAATATGAAAGCCTGATCCCCCTTCATGTATCTGCAGAGGTTTAGCATTTTTGCATTTCCCGACGGGGCAAAATGCATCTGAGAATGCGGCTGTAATAATGCGGGAGATTGATGGCAGCATTAAAAGCGCATCGCACGCTTGTCTAACCTTTCCTCGCTTAGCTTTCGTCGTATAATAATAATTATATGATGCTACTGTATATGCGGGGTCACATTTTCCCGCGGGTCACACGCAACGTTGGGAATGAGAATGCGGAAGCATCAACTCGGCAGTCTCGTGGCATTGGCTTAAGGACAGCCGAATTTGAACGGAGGATGAATGCGACATTGGCGAGATGCGAGAGGAGGGCGCTGAACGCCTGGTGGAGATCAGGATCTTGACGGATGGACTCATTATGGCGCCGACGACGGTGTTACCACAGCAGCCCTCAAGGGCACTTCGGGCGGAAACAACGTCAACTGCATCCATCAAAGGTGGTTCTGAGGCGGGTCCGTGGCCGCGGGTCGTCCCCGGGAATCGCGTCAATCCGCGGGGAGCGGGTTTTCGTGTTCTCGCGGCGTCGCGACATCCGCCACTAATTTTCACTTCGTCGCGATGGGTGCTGCGCGGCGCCGTGGCGTCGCCATCAGCGACACGTGACGGAAGTGCAGCACCCCGTTACGTCGGGTCGGGGAGCCGATATTTATTGCCACGTTACATGTCACGCCCCCCCCCCCCCCCCCCCCCCCCCCCCCCCNACTTCTTATTGATATGCCCCCCCCCCCCCCCCCCCCCCCTTCGTGATCTGTGGGCGATGGTGCACGACTGGTGCCCGTGTGAACACCCGCTGCGATGAGGTTTCAATTCGATTCCGAAGTGCAATCAAGAGTAGTAGCCTGTCAGCCTGTTTTCAAACAGGACGAGAGTTTCCATGACTTCACTCCAGGTGCGATGAATCCGATTCACCAAATCCTTCGAGAATCTTGAGAGAATATATTTTCAGAATCTACCTCCCGGACGAAAGCCTTCGCTCGATAATAATATTTATTCTTATGTTTGCCGCATATTAGTTTATAGGATTATACCATATTTTCGGGAATATGGGCCACTGTGGTAGAAAACAGGACGAAGTCTCACAGAATAACACTAGTGGACTGTGCAGTATCAAGATGATGAAATATATTTAGGAAAAAAATTATGCCGAGCGCTAACTACAATTTCCTTTTCAGGCATGTAAAGCAGCACATATGGATTTGAATCAGCAGTGCCTATAAGAGCTTAACTTATCCCCCTCCCCCAAAACCCCATTCGATTTTTTTCCTCGGGAAAAATGCGAATTCTGTGTGCGATCGCATATTTTTTTCAAAAAATTCATTAATTGTTTCGCTTATAATTTTTCCCTGAAATTTCTGCTAGAAATTGTACTGTAGCCTGTATACTCACGCGGCCCAGATGAACGTGAACACAGAGGCTTCAGTCAAATTTGTTTTAATAATGTTGAGAAAAGATTTACGACAAAGTATACGCTTGATTATGATTTAACATTTCAAGTTTACTGTATGCCACACCCAAGTTTGTGAGCTATTATATTTTCATCTGTTCCGCCTATATTCCCGTTAACATGGTACAGTATTTCACTGGCCTAGTCAAGTACTGAACAATATTTACGCGGCACTTGAGGATTAACGACATCATTACAATAGATTTTTCTCCGAATTAAATAATTAGCTTTGATTTTAAAAACAGCCTTGTTGTTCGTATTCGACGATAGTGTTTTTCAATCAAAGCGGCGTTATTAATATTTTTAAAAGTAAACAATTTGCGCCGGAATAAAATTCTTTAATTTGTTTGCTTGCGGTTAGCTCCATGATGACGTGCAATAACTTTGTGTTGTTGCTTTTCTCGGGTTGTTAAGATGGAGTAAGCATGTTGACGCTGGGTGAAAAACGCAGACTTACCGAGTTGTGAGAAGAATGTTCGTTCATCAGCAGTTCAGACAGGATCCAAAGGGCCATTTATTCTGGATAATTTAGCAAGGTTTTCGAACTGATTTTTTTTCTCAATTGTAATACAAATTCACGACAATCTTTCCTCACGCTCGTGTACTTGCGAATGTACAGAAGATGGACTCTGCACCATAAGGTTTTCAAAAGGTTTTATGCATATAATGAATCTCCGGGGTCTCTTTATTCCAACAAATGAGGATTGATGAGTTGCCTTTTCCATCCTTTTTACAATATTAAACGTGAGATGTTACTGACATTCTCGGAAATCGTATGCTGAATGCTTGATGATGGAAGAAGCAAAATCCGCTCTGTGACAAAAATTAGTTTCCCACGTGCTCCAACCTCCTGATGAATTCCGTCCCGATTACAAGCAGACATTTCAGCGTTTTCATTTCGGAATTATTTTGATGCGCATTCAATTTCCTGCTTTCCAATTTTTAATAAATTATTTCCTCCGGAATCTTAATTCTGAAGGGTTGATTTTATGTGTTCGTTGAGGAACTTCGTTCCGCAGACCAGCAATGGTGCAGCTGATGCCTATTTTAAACGATAGTTTCGTCGATAACTCTTCCGCCGACCCAAAAATCAATTTAAGCATTTATATCCAAAGAATGTTAATTCTGGAGCTATTTCTGAAAAGTACTTTGAGCATATGCTATGCTTCCGACTTTCAATGTAAGAAAACGAAATATCCCAAAGTTTAATGCTTGAGCTGTGAAGTATTGTTTTGTGGAATCTGCCAAGAAGATTGCAGTTGCGTGGCAAAATAATTCATTTGGGAGTCCAAACTACGTTATATAAGAATTTGAAAATCCAGCTAAAGATGATTGCTCAAGGGAATTGATGGGGCCTCTGATAAAATCGTATTCTAGGTCAGGCTTATCTTTTTTACGGTTTATACAGTTTTACTTTTTCTAGATGTTTTGGAACAACATCCAAAAAAACTGTCCGGTTCTCATGAGCCGCAATACAAATTTATTCTCATTTTAAATCCTAGTTCTTGTAAAATCCGGAAAAATAAATGTTTCCGAGTTGCGTTAGAAATTTTACACTGTTATCTTTCTTCGTAACTTTAAAATGTATATATTATCTATCAAAATTAAACTGAGAGCTCTATTTGTCTTTACATGCTTTTAAAGGTTAACAGGACTTTTGCAAGAAAAGATAACTATTTCAGTCAGCAAGAATGCGTTTGTGTGCCGCAAAGTGTCTCAAGTGCAAATGTGAAAACTATAATTTGTATATTCACAGAGATAAGATCAAGTACGCTGATCTGGGTCAGGTTTTGTAATATGCATCAATTAATTTAATGACAGCAAGTCATAACCTTTGCAACATCGTTTAGTACAAATGTAGTTGAAATAGCGTAGTGCAGTTTTTACTATTGGGATCACAATATTGTTCAGTACAGGCGGGTCATATTCGCCAATATTCTCTATTAAGTTATTGTTTAATCCCCCGATATTCATCGTGGGGTTGGTATAAAGAGAATTCGCCAGTCAATCCCGAGTATAGTGTCTCAAAATGTGGCTGGGTTTTGAGTGACTTATTGAGTCGTTTGCATGGAGAAAGGATGGTAGTATAACTTCAGGACTACAAATGCAGTGTCATTCGTGTGGGGTCTGATTTTCGTCGATTCGTGGTAAACGTTTCTACTCATTATGAGCCTGAAACCCGCGGGAAGGGCTTCACGCGGGAAATATAGAGGCAAATGGAGACTTTTCCATGGGGTGACGAGATTAATGACGCCGGGTGGCCGACCGTCGGTGATGACCGACGCGCGCTGCACGCAATCGTCGCTGCTCGAACCCGTTTAAAACTTGGCCATGTGTCTGGGGGGCTCAAAGTGGCCAAAGAGGGCGATTAGCTCAGTTCTGAGGCAAACAGCGTGATCCCGACTGGGACCGCATTGTGAATCCTGCTTGGTCTTTCCGAAAGTTTCGACGGAAACGAGTTCCTAGTTCTGCCACCCTGCTTGGATGCATGTACTCGAAATACGCGTGAAAGCTCTCCGAGGATATATGTAAACATGGTCAGCATATTACAATACCGTATATCCCAATTTTCGGCAGGCGGTTCATGGGGAAATTGGTGCTGAATATATTCCGCTAAGATGTGGGAGATTCTCGACTAGAGCTCCGTGCTGGAGCCCTCGGTAGCCAAATGTTCTCAGAGGTTCCTCACCTGCCTCTGGACAATTATCAATATTGAAATCAATTACTGTACCAAGAAACAGACGAAGAGACCACAGGCATTTCTGCCCGAATATAGTCGCCATAAACACCAAACAAATGGAGCGTTAAAAGTAATTAGAGTTTCCTCTGTGTTAATTCAAGGTGAAGACCCCCGACAATAATTTTAAAACGCGTTCTGGCGAATAAATCGATTTCAAAAGAGTTTCCGCGAAGTTTATGATTACCCGATTCCGTAAAAATTACGCGGTCTGTGTATACACCCGAACCTCGATTTTAGACTTGGAATTTTTTTGTTTTAAAATTTTCAAGTCAAGTGGGGGGGGGGGGGGAAGCAACTGAGACTTACTCGCGGTTCATTCCGGACAATACAACAAATAATTGTATTACATTTTGCGAAATATTGTAATACAGAGAAGTGAGCCAGTAGAAAGTGATCCTTTCGATTTCCCATCATCGCAAACAGATGAGCCCCTCATTCGAGATTTTCATCGAATTTTTGGGATTTAAAGCGAAGCTTATGAGCGAGCGGTATCTGAGTCGCGCGGAGGAAAAGATGCGATGGATCAATAGCAGTTGACTGATCAAGAGTAATTCGAGGATTCCGAGCCTCGGGGTGTCGGGAGAAACTTTGGAAGGAATCTGGCTAAGGGATTTTAGGAGTTTAAATCCCGGGTCTAAAGACAAGAAATTCCATCGAGTTTGGCAATGACGAGAGAGCCGAGTGAAAGGGTGCATAATGAATCAGCCGAAACCTGCCCGGGATGCTGATCAAGCCCCGCGGGATGATACAGCCCCTAGACGCGAGAGCACAGCCACGTCTTGAACGCGGACTTATCGCCTCCCATCGACACATGATTTCTGCCCCCCCCCCCCCTGCCACGCGAGAAATAATTAGAAACGGGCTCGCGACGACGGAAAACTTTTGCAAAGCAGGAGGGGAAAAAAAAAGTCGCGCGCTGTCGGTGACGAGCGACAGGCGACGGGAAAGCGACGGATGCCGCCCGCGATTGGCTTCGTCAGTTTGGGCCGCAATCACCGGCAGCGCTTGCTGCAATGCAATGCTCTCTATATCCGAGATAGAAAATCCTCCAGCTCTTTCTCGCACTTCGATCAATGCGCTTTCCGTCGTCGATGGAAATTAAGCTAGTTTGCTTGCGTCTCGGGAGCAGCCAGGCAGCAAACGGAACAGGTTTTTCCTCTCGCCGCCGCCCTTGATTTTCGTTTCCAGCTTCAATCCCCGGCGTCGTATGGCATGCGTCCCTGAATTGAGCGCCTAGATTGCGTCCTCTTCATCTAAGCTTCCGCTGGTCTTTTCCAGTAAATGGTCACCGGTACGTATTTTCTCGAGCGATGGTATTTCCTTTCCGCGATCTACTTCTTCTTATACTCTCACGTTCATCAATCATCCCGTTTTCGTCATTTATACTCGGTTACCCTTTCTCAATTTTTGCATTCTTCCATGGCCTCCATCCGCATGCGGGGATGAAAGCGAGTCCCTTTAATTTTGTCGAGGGATTTTTCGTATTAACGATGTCGTATGGGTTGTATGTACTCAACGAACTGCTGAATCAACAATCTTCTCAATCCATTAAGATGGGAGTGATGGTCTTCAAACGCGAATCACTAATTCATTTGATTTTACTGAGGAGAATCGCATTTTGAAAGGTTATTCTTACATCCATCCCTGACTTTAAAAATGCATCGTCCACCAAGCTCGAAAAAAAGAGGAACTTAACATGCGTCTATGCATGCCCAATAAACGCGAGAGCAGGAAAATAATTACATTGATTTCTATCATTTCTAAAAAGCTATCGAAGTTGGCAGAACAGCATTCAAGGGTCCTCTAATTGAGGAATACTGTAATTTAGCAGAGGGTTTCCAGAATTACAAGAAATATACATCTGTACATTCATTCTAACCGGTCTCCAAGTATGTGGTCCGTAATTTGGGTTTCTAAACTTTGGGGAAGAGCAAGGTGAGATTTTTTTCGATCTGTTATACGGTATCGCTAAAATTCATATCCGCGGGAATGATGAACATTTAGCCGTGACTTGAACGCAATTCTCAAATTGAATAACACTGTGATGCGAAGGGGTTTTGTCAGGCGATAGTGTTCACGTGTGTGCGCGATCAGGTTTGTTTCCGTGTGCTGAACGTTATTATGCAGTGCTGAGGAATCACATGGTTACATCACGGGTTGCCATACTTTGGGCCTGGTTTGGTTTGGTCCCGCAATATTCGTCCGTGGTTATCTGGTACGCGGAAGTTTACCCGATTGCTGAACCGTGGACCCGAAACTTCTCACGAATGTACGGGTCGGGTCGGATTGGATGGGAAGCGAAGCGTTTTTTACGGTCAACGGGAATTTCTGCTTGAGGCCGTCACATTAACAAAAAACCAAAAAATAAAGCTGCAGTTCTGGATTTCAAGTTCCAGACGAATCATGGACATCTACTGAGCAGCGATCCTTTTCAAATACTGCGAATCTGAGACGGGGACGGGGCGATATCGTAAATGTATAAAAAATATCTTGTGGAGCCCTGAGCGACATAACGCAAAAATTTCTAGCCAATTGAGCACGTGCCACTGGTGGTTCCCATGCTCCTGAAATCTGATACGTCGAGTTTTTTTTCATATTTTGAAATTGAGAGAAGTTCTTCGATGGGATTGTTGCACCAAAACTTTTCATTTTGTAATATTCATACTTGAAAGAAAATTTTACGGATGGTGGTATACAGATGTTCTTGTAAATTCAAATGGCAGATGCTATGTGCGAAAATTCTTCCGGAATATCCTTTGTTTTGCGGATGACGATGGTTTCACTGTATGGCTTCCATATTAGAGGTTTCTTTGAATATATTGACAAATTTGTTGAGCCGTGCCGAAAATTGAAAAAATCACTGCCAAAACTTTGCGATAGTAGAAAATCTTTTTGTGGAACACCCAAGAAGTGAGTCAGACAAAACTAGGCCGTCTGGGTTTGTTTCCGGCCGAGGGATCGCTCCTATATGGGCAACCCACTCCGTTTCCATCACGCCCGTCGTTTGCAATCCTGTCCATCGTTGGACGCGAGCTCTTGCAAACTTCCCCAATTTCCCCAGTCCTTAAAGTCTTTGTTTTGTCTTAAAGATTGGCACACGCCGTTTCGAAACCGGGTTGAACTTTTGCATCGTTTCCAGGAGAGTCGTTTACTTTTGTTGAGTCTTCTGCGAAGTGATCGGACATTTTCTACCTTACTGCGAGCAGAAGTGAGCGATGCACGTCATTTTTTCTTTTTCTATCGAAGTGGGCATTTTTTTGGCCGGCGGAGAAAAATAGCTGAATTTTCTGAAGGAAAAATTAGACTTTTGAGCCAATATCGACATTATGCACCAGCTCTCATTGTCGTATGCGGCTTTACATTTAGAAGACCTCTACGAAAAGTTATTCACAATTTTGTAAGAGAAATGAAGTCTGCCGAAATAAATGTTGGATATGGGGGGAAAATTGCTTCTAAAGTCTGCCGATAATGAAGTGAATACGGTATTCTGAACCTCTGAAAGACATTGCTCCCAATGATGCAGACAAGAAAAGCGACCATTTACGGTTTAAAAAAATTTTAGCTGATTTTGCGAAGTTGAAAACGGGACGAATCCCTTGCGGGAGAAACTTTGGGAATTCGGGTCAGCACTTTATTTTTTTTTTGCGAAGCACGATAAGAGGGGGAAAGGACATGCACAAGTTTTATCTGTCATGAATTTCCAAGGCTGTGGGAATAAAAGTGCAAAATGTCATGGATTAAGACCTAGCAATGCGAGCGAATGAGGTCGTTCTGAAAATGCAGGTACCGTAACTCTGGTACAGCACCGCTCTTTCAACAGTAACTTTACAATGATATTCTTCGTTTTCAAAATGAATTTACTCTTCTGCGCACAATCCATTGTTGAACTTTTCGTCATCAGATGATGAGCATTTTCGATTATCAAATCAACCCCAAAGATTCTTTGAACATTTTTCCGTGTTCCCGCACTTTTGAATAATTTCCCTGATGGCCTTATTTTGCTATCAGGGGTCAACAAAGAAACAAAACCGGCCAAAATTGCGCACACCATCCCTTCTGAACATGGGTGATTCAAGTGTTGATGATCGGTCGCGATTTTTCTTCAGCATTCAAATGAAAGGAAGTGCCACAAAAATTAATCCGTTCCTTCTTCAGCGGCGCATTCGAGTTTTAATTTCTGATATGAAGAAGAAAAGAGGGCCAAATTGGAATGTTACCATTTCCGAATGAAGGAATCCGATAAATAAGTTCAAATTTATGGATTATGTCAAATTTATGGAGTACGTTACGTTATAGATTACGTCAAAAGTCTTTCAAAATTTAAAGAATGAAAAATTTTCCTTGGAAATCCGAGGATGTGCCCAAAGAAATATAGTAGCTCACTTCAAAACTACGGATTATACTTCATTTCTTCTTAATTTACTGAAATTTTGTACCTCGTTGATCGAAGTCGTGACGGATTAAGTTCCTTTTAATTTGACTCCCTTTGGTAGGAAAGAATGCATTGGAATGTCTCAGATGACGCGTTTTTATTACATCTAGTTTTCCGTCTTCTTCATTCTAACTTTTTTGTGCGTGTCAGAAAAGTAGAGTATTCTGTTTCACCGGATGTGTCATTAGTTTTATGCAACGGTTTTCTATTAAGTATGGTCGTATCAGTTTGCAATCATCTAAAATGAAGCTCATCGGTGATGGAAATGAGGCGGACGTACTGCGGTCTCGCATCACATTTAATTCGGAAGAGTCTGAAAAGGCAATGTTTTTGTGCTCTGAAACGTCCGAAAAATCTGTCTACCTCATAATGTCTTAATCCGGCCATCTCATCATTGCCAATATGGCTTCTATTTTCCATTGAAATGTACGTTAAACATTCTCGACAGGTGTCTTTATGCAGCGAAGAAATGGCGAGTTATTTTCTCATATATTTCAAAGCAAGTTGCTGATGAGAATGCTGGCGAAAGAAAAGCAGGTTCTTCGAAAGAGTGTCTCTGGGTAAGTAAATTTTGGAGGAAGGCGTGGGATCCCTCGGGATCGATGAAGTCGCAGTCGCGGTGATTGAGGCTTGACGAATCGTGGTTTTCGCGAAAAGGGGGAGATGATTTTCGAGGGGATTGGTATGGATGGGATGAGTGGTGGTGGCGATTCCGACGACGGGCGGGTTCCCGAGGCGAATGGAAACGGCCAGTGACTGGCATCCAGTGGAGAACCCCATGCTGGCGGCCCCATGCGATCATAACAAAAATATTGCAGGGCCAGTTCTCCGCGCTCAACGTTGTCGAGGCGATGTCAGACGCAGCGCGAGAAAACCCGCGATAAGAAAGGAAGAGGAACCACACTCTGCACAATCTTATTCCGAGTAACTGAGAAATCCGAGTATCGCCTCGGAAGGGGCTATAGGATCGTTGTTCCATCGGAGTCTGCTCTTAAGCCCGGCATAAGTCCGGAAGCTCGGTTTTCTCCGGAGCCGCGGGTTTTTTCTGCAGGCTGTTTTTCCTTCCTTTCCTGTGCACTTCCGGACGCTGCTTTTCGCGCGGCGAATCCGGCTGAAGGGAAAAAGGAAGGTTCTTAAGGTCAAGAACGAGGCTCTCGTGCAGATCCCGGCTTCCCGGGTTCTGAATTAAAACTCCCGCCGGGCTCGATTTCCCGTCTGCTCGATAGACGTTGCCTGCTGCGTCCATCTTCGTCTCGCTTTTGTCTCACACCGTCCAGGCTTGAATTAGATGGGATCAGGATTTATCCGGAAATGTACATATCAAGCCAACGATCAATCCAGCTAACGCGTATGTAATGTACATCAGTCTTTGTGAGCAAAACACTTCGCGCTTCCTCTCTATTGTTATGCCGGTATTTAGTTCTGAAAATTCATTCTTCTGTAGTTGCCATCCATCATTTATTTATTTTTAACTTCAAGGGTTTGATGACGAAATTGGATCACGATTCTTCGAGATATTATTTTCATCTCGACGAGTTTGCCCTTCAAATGCGATGAGAACACATTGAATGAATACGTGAAAGTGCCTTATCTATTCAAATACCACGCGCACCATTTCCCCCGGAAAATGTGGCCGAAAATTTGGGCGCGTGTTACGCTCGGGTACAACTTTTTTCCATATTCGTGCGTGTCTTATGCTGGGCATCATTTTTTTTCGAGCGTTTTGCTACACAATTGGATTGGGCGTCTAATCCACAGACATGTGGTATTGAAATATATATATATATATATATATATATATATATATATATTGCACAGTATATGCTTTCAACTGTGGTAAATCGCTGTGCATCGTGCAACCTCTGAAATTACATTCCGATTTTTCAAGAATCACGAAGAGAAAGACCGGGTATCGTAAATTATCAGAATTGAAGAAACTTTCGATCAATTCTGGTGAATTAACCTTTGGATGTTATGCTCCAAATTCTTAACTTTCAATGCTGTTCTTCAGTTCTTTTCGTGGTTTCAGGGTAAAGAACCACGTGAAAATTAGGTTTGAAATGGGATCAACAACTAAAGGCTCTTGTCATACCGTATTTGAAAAGCGGCGTTTCTTCATTTCCAAACAACTCTCAATTTTCCTTTTGTCTCATTGAGTCTGTAATGAAACAGTGAATTTTCATTACTATGAACCCATGTACAATTATTCTTGCGTTCTGTGTACATCGCTTCGAAAAAGAAAGCAGAAACATTATACGAGAATTCGGAAGAAGTCTCGGTAATTCCATTTGGTACAAACTATTTCTACAGTATTGTCGTGGTATGCTTACAGTTAGCTACAGAACAGTGTTCCCAATTTTTTTGGGCCCATGGACCGGCATTTTTTTTTTTTTACAATTTCCTTAGGATTGGCAAAGTTCCATATTGCAGACTCAGAGATTTTTTGCTTGAAACACTTAATGGCATGTATGTGAAGCCTTTCTGCTTTTTTTGCAAGCATCAAGTCGAGAACAATTGAACCGATGCAGTTATATAGCAGAATGCCTTCAAAAAATTAAAAATGAGCGCTTGAAGAAAGGTTTCTCAGACTGAAAAATTCAAATAATAATTCAATTCAGCCGGTGGAAATTTGTCTACAGCGTTATTGAGAGAAAAGTCAACTTTTAATTTTTAATCAGATAACTGCCATTGTCTTTCCAAAATTTCAGATAAAGATAAAGGTTGTCATAGTTACTTCCGATAAATTTATTATGCTGAAGAAAACTTCCTGCGGACTGGCAAAAAAATCTTCGGCTGGTGCCGGCCCGCGGACCCACGGGTTGGGGAATACTGTACAATACTGTGTTGAAATATTTGATTTTTGTTCTGCATCCTCGCATGTACTGCTGCAAATGACTTCCGGTTTCTCGGCGCCACACTAGAAAAATCGTGAAGTCAATCTGCTATGGCCGGAAATTCTCGAGATAGAGAAGCATCTTCGTTCATAAAAAGCCAATTTTTTTCATCCATGGGTAAAAGCGATTTTTCTTTCAGACACTTCCTTTGATCCTCCTGCGAAGGACGTGAAGCAAGTGCGACGAGGACTGGGTTTTACGCAGAAAATCCTTCTTCAAACTTGGCTTCAGATGCTCGTGTTTGCGTCCATATGACGATGTTTTCTAGCAGTGCGTCGAACCCAAATCCGAAGAGACATGTTTTATAGGTCTCCGTATCGACTTGCAAAGAAATAAAAACTTGGCAGACATTTCTACAGGGATTTCCCATGCGCCGAATAAAAACAATGAATATTGCTTAATCACTCCGTTTTGCCGTTCCTTGCGTATGTGGCACTGTTCTTCTGAAAGCCCATTCAAAGCAATGCAGCAGTTCGTGTGGCATTTAATTTACACAGCCGTCGTTTTTAATTAGCTCTGGCCCTCTCGGTTACTTACAATGGCGGTGTGAATGTGAATTAATGGGATATCCCGTCCTAGACAACATCATTGCGATTCCTTCGCGGAAACCGGCAATTCCTTATTATTATTATGTTTGCTCGAGAGGAAATCTCCAATGAAGCGCAGATGCGAATATTCTATACGAACCGTGATGCATCCGAGCTCGGGATTTTTTCAGAAGGCACTTCCATCTGCGTTGCATTATTAACAATAAAACGTACCCGCGGGCACTTGATCCCCCCTGTGGAGAGATTGTGCCAGATTGTTCCAGGTACCGCACCTGGCAATTAGTTACTCTTCGCAGCTTGTGGCAGTCTGGACGAGGAGGTGAGCAAATAGCCCGGGTTTCTCCGTCTCCGGACGAAGCATTCGCAGAAATTTGAGCTCATTCGTTTGCCGAGCCACGAAAATTTTCCTCCGAGAGAAAGTCAGTTCAAGATAAGAACCCTGACGGTCGTACTGGGAGTAGTTGGTTCGAAGGCGGAAAGAAAGCGCCGAATAAATTGTCTGTCCGGACTCCTTAAACATTTCCCTAGAATTATGCAAATTCTGGAAGCGAAATGCATGTTATCTCAGAAAGTCGCCGCTGCGCTTTTCGTACTCGGAGAAAAATGTAAGAATGACGTTATTCTGGTGCGTTTTTGATCGTTTATAACGTTACATTTGCTTACTTTGATTTTCACCCCTTGATTTTCCTCTGATACCTCTATTGATTCAATTTTTTTCTGAAAATGTTTCTCGTTGCTGAATATTGAGATTTATACTTCTTTTCTTGAAATACATGTGGGCCATGATAGGCGAGTCAATCTATCCATACAGTGTGATTAGAGAACGCAAACAATAAAGGAATGTGCGGATCGGCAGCTTTTTCAGATATTGAAAGAGATACCGAGTTATCAAGATAAGCGTGCGTATTGAAACTTCAGTGGGGCATTGAGAGAGTAACGGAAATTTATGCGAAAGCTTAATAAACCGATCACAAGCGGAAAAAAAGGGTTTTAAGTTTCAAATAGAAAGCTACTGTGATAATCGAAGGCCGCATCACGGAAAATCAAATACTGCGGAAAATTAATCAATTCAAGAAAACAAATATGAAAGATTCAGCAGTGAGGAAGCTCGAAAACTCGGCGAAGAACGAAAATGCGATGCAGGATTGAAAATGTTTCAAACATATATAAACAAAACGAAGGATATGACCACTTTCTGAAGGAACAATATTATTAGTATATTGCATTTAAGGCTAAATTAAAAGTCAAGTTCCTCATATTGAAAATATGCTAACTTCTTCGATTCATCCCGATGAATCAAAACGGATACTCTTGAATAACTGTTCAATCGAAGCTCGAACATTTGTATTCATACTGTCACATTTGAGAGAAGCACTGGTCAATTTAATGTATCGCTGGGATTTTCGATGCTATCAGTGATAATGCTTTGATGATATTTTTAGTATACACGGATCCCTGCTGTGGTGAACGTAGTGGTACTGTACCAAGGAAATAAACAGGGAATTCTGATCGAAGGATAAAGTTCTTCTAAACCGTGAATTTCGTCAATGGTCCCCCGGCGGGCCAGGATCCGCAGACTTGTCACGGATGCGAGAAATATATTCCTTCCGGTCAAAGACAAATGGCACGACAGCGACGACAGCTCGTCGACACCTGTTGAGGCCGTCGCACCCACTGGAATCCACTGCACACCCGGCTTCCCGTCGAGCACCAAGGACGGGAGTTGGTGTCGGATGTCGAACCAGAACATACTGCCCTTGGGACTCATGCACATTTAGCTGCGAAATAGCGGGCCCTCGTCCGCCCTCTTCGGAAGAGGGCTATGCTCTCGGTTTAATTTACTGACCATTCGACGTTCATTTTCTCGCATGACAATAGCCTTCACCCGTACAGCCCTAGTAATTTTCTTTCAGATGTGGTGAAAAGATGGGAGGATGGAAAGATTGCCAATGCATAAAATTTATTCCGCTATCATATCCGTTTCCGCGGAAGCTCTATCTTCTGTGAATGGATATCGACTGCACCAGAAAGAGCGACTTCATTGAAACTTTTTAGCAACCACGAAGGAGTTACATCGAACATACTTGAGAATAACGTGTGTCAATTAAAATTTTTACCATACGCATAACTACGGTAATTAAATCAGGTTTTTCTATCAAAGGGTATGCAGGTGACTCGTGATACAAGACATTCGGAAAGTGTTGCGCAAAAGTTTTCCGTTCAATTTCAGGCGATTTTGTCATTGAAGAGAAAAAATATTTTTCAACCTGTGGCAGGCATGCTTCTTGTGGTTCTTTTATCAGCAGGTGGCCCATAACACACCTTTGTCTGGAAAGGGGTACGATTCATACAGTATAAAGAAGTTGAAAAGTCGTGTGTTTCGCTTGATTGCTTCTTTTGTTCAACTAAACT
The DNA here is from genome assembly GCA_905338405.1 of Notodromas monacha. Classification (NCBI taxonomy): domain Eukaryota; kingdom Metazoa; phylum Arthropoda; class Ostracoda; order Podocopida; family Cyprididae; genus Notodromas; species Notodromas monacha. The sequence goes on along the minus strand of CAJPEX010000082.1, from coordinate 36,851 downwards.
GAACATAATTGTATCCTGGTAGGAACCGTACCTTCTCAATTGAATGAATTAGTCTTTTTCAATTAATATATCTTGGTTCTCATAATCTGGTCAACAGAATGAATCAAACAAAGCGCCAGTTCTCGACAATATGGATTCTCGAAATATTAATTCCAAAATATTGATATTACGACTGAAAAATATCATGTGCATTCGTCATATAATGCTGTGAAAACACTAAAGCGGGCTGCAGAGGGCAATTATTATCTCTTGAATCGGTTAACTAAGGTTGAGAACCCTTCCATAATCATTTGATTAACGTTGGCGATGAGCTCTGTGTGAAGACGCCAACTTTATCTGATCTCGACGGAACTTCATTGTTTGCATGATGGCACTGTTTGTAACGCTCTTTAGCCCTCCGAAAGGGATATTGTAGCAAAACCTTTGAGCTAAAAATAATCCGAGCTTTGAGCAGGTAATGTTAGTTGACTTAGTTTCGTTTGATCTTTAATCCCATTCATCTCACCGGAGAACTTCCTTCATCTTCTCGTAAACCAAGTCACCGGAATCGAGTTCACCATCTGGTCTTATGAAGAGAAACAAGCTACGCGTTGGAAGATGGAAAAAGGTAAATGTTGCTTTCTCGTTCTTCTAAATATTTACTGTCTATTTTCCGGCATTACCCAAAACATTATTGTTTCGATTATCTTAGGAAGCCAGGTCACGTTGCCTGGAAAATTGTTCCTTCAGAAAGTGGTCATATCCTTCGTTTTGTGTCAAATTTAGTCGAAATCTCGTCAAATTGACTATTATAGTACTGTATTGAACACAGTGAGGGGCAGAAAACCTGTGTATGAATCGTTGTTTACTATTTTTCGATTTATTTCCCGCTTTTGTATCATGAGACATTTGCTTTAGGAAAACAGTCGCATGTTTTTCAAGCAAGATACCTTGAAATTTTCTTTTCTTCTAAATAACTGGGCCGAGCATTCAAAGACTGAGTTCTCTTCTATTGATGCCTTGCGCATCGGCAAATGAAGATTTCAGATTCGCATGTTGTCTGAAAAAAATCTCAGCATTTTTCCAATTCAAAAAATGTGCCGATGTTCTTTTGAAGAAAGCTCATTCAACGTAGTATGTAAACTAATTGTACTTCGGGCGCAGTTTCGAAACTAGCGCAGATCAACAATCCATGATGAAATGAGTGATGCGTTCCAAACTACAACGCTCGATTTTCAAGCTTCCTTCGTTGAAAATATAAAAGTCACTGAAGCATAAATTGCGAAAATAAACTTTTCTCCGCGGAATAATAGCAACTGAATGCAGGAACCGACAAAATGTCGGCAAGCCAAAACTTCATTCCCAAATCTTCTATTCCATCCAGCTCATTTCTTTGTTCGATTTTGCATGAATTCATTCATGGACTGAGCTCAAGGGCTCAAGTGGTGCTAATGCGCCAAAAATTAACCGCATGGAAGCGTTCTAAAATATAACTTGCAGCGGTCTCAGCTGTGGAAAATTCTGCGAAGTACTGTAATTCCGACATAAATATTTTGTCGTCGTAGGTGCCAGAATATTTGCGTGAAGAGCTGTTATTGAGTGCCTCGGAATTTCAAATAATGGCGTACAGTTGTTAGCCGAATGAGTGTAACCTTCGGTGCTTCCTTGCATCAGAAACATACGAGGGTTCTAACAAAAGTTCTCGGAATGAAAATGAAAATGGCGTCTATATCGAGCTGAAAAAAAAATTATTCTTCAGGGCAAACATATTCTTCGGCACACAAAAAATCAGCCCTGTTTGACGATTTTTTTTTATTTTTGCAAAATTCACCCTGGCAGAGTTTTGCTATCCATTCAACAGATGAGGCGCCCTTCCTAAAGTTTTATCTTATTTTTAGCCCAGCTTTCCCCTCAGAATTCTTGAAATCAATGTGGCAGTAATTCCAAGGGTTGCCTCCAGGTCTTCCAAGGCAATTCCGCCATTTTCATTAAAAGCCGCCTTCACAGCCGCCAAAGTGGCGGCCAATGTGGCGGCTGTGAAGGCGGCTGTCGATGAAAATATTGCAAATCACGGACTTCTCGAAGAAAAGTTTATATCAGAAATTCTCTGCCCTTTGAAAATTTGCCGGAATGTCGATAATATCTCGGCAGATCATCGCTTGATAATTGTTTTCCTCCTCGAGTAATTTCTCCGTTGAAGTATACGGGAATTTTAACGCTGATTAACTGGACTTATGACAGTATTAGCGATGATCCGAAGAATTAATCTGACATTATGGATGCTCGAATACATTTGGAAAATTTCCTCTGAAATATGATACATTCTATAGGAATGGCCGCACTGAAACGCTGATTGAATTCCCGTAAACTTTGAAATCAGTAAACTTGGATCATTGCCAAAGGAAATAAATCGGCTGAAGACTTCGTTTGAATAATGATGAATGCAGGCCCATCGGTTGCGTCTCCACGGATTGAAATGTGATTGAATGCCTGCATGGTTACTCAAAGCCTGGGGGAGTCGTTGGGTTATATTCTGCATTCTAAAATTAATTACTGTACAATTACGGTCATCCGAACTGATTGGAACCATCGGTAGTTTGGATAAATCACTGGGTGATGATCGAGTTTCACGTGCCGAGTCTATTCAAGATACGGGTTTATATATTTACAAGAAGAACAATACGCGTGTAGGTCTGGGGAATAATTTTTTATACGCTTGAACTTCTTTATCGAACTTCAAGAGTCGACAAAGTTATTTAATGGAGTTAGAGTTGAAGAAATTAAAAAGAAATACAAGAAATTTTAATCGGTGATATTCTAGGCCTCAAATTGCTTCTTGAATGAATTTACAGGATGATGAACTTGATGGCATTGGTTCATTTGCCCGACTTCTTTTCAGAACATACATTCTGATTGTTTCTCTCTTCCCTGTGTCAATAAAATAATAGCCGAAAGGCCTCCAGAAAAATTCATATTACGGAGGTTTCAGGGGGAAAGCCTTTGAGCTGGAGAAGTTTTAATGCATTGTTTCTAGGGAAATGTAGACAGGGACTAGAAAAAAATCCATTTAGGGATGTATTTGACTTGGGGAGGTTCAAATTATCCAGGTTCAAATGTATAGGTTGTACCTTGCAATTTGATGCCCTGCAATTCAACCATCCCACAATACGACAGTCAAATTAGCTGGGACGTTGACTTGCAATTCAACCTCTTGCCTGACAATTCTACCTGCAGAGAGACTCAAAATGTCAAATTTGATGTTGAAATTATAGAATTGTATATTGTCTCAAAATTCAACTGCTTCACAATTCAAACCTTACCCAGCAACAGATTAGGGTCGAATTGCGAGGTAAAACCTGCATCTTTGAAAAAAAAAAAAAACAGAGAGACGGGGACGGGCTTATTAAAATATAATGCTGTATTGATCGACGCTTGGATGATGGAGAGTTTTACCGCTCTAAGCCCGCGCATGTCTGCTGCATTTTACGTCACGTCTGCAGTGTCAATAAAGCTCTTTTGCGAAAAGCATTCAATGTTTGCATGTTCGCGAATGCGCACATACAGAGACCGTCGTCGCGACCGCGGCTCTCAGCGATGCGACGAAGATGATGAAGGATGGCCATGGAGATGCATCAGAACAAGAAAGCGTGTGCTTGGCCTTCATGCCTCATCTTCTTTAATAACAAACCCTCAGCGGCGCAATAAATCATTGCCCGAGTTTCCTAGGGATTGATGACGGTTTGCCTCCTGCTGCAGCCATGACTGCACGACTCGCAACATCCCTCCTCACTAATCCCGGGAAGCGTGTTGCGAGAGGAAAAATGAACAGGACTGGTCAATGTAGCCAAACCTCGGGTCGCGAAACTATTTTACCCGTCCCTGAAAAATTGAGATAAAATTTGCCCAGATTTTATTTGGATAGCCGTAGAATCCTTGAACGAATCTCTGTAGACATCCGTGATGCGTTTGCTTGGTTCATTATATCAAACCCCCAGGCAAGGGCACCGTTAGCCTGGGGAACGTTACTACTTACCTAACTCAATTCTCTTTACTGCGAATACTGTCCCATAGGTTCCTACCAGGATCCCCCACCCTCAGATCTTTAGCGGGATCTCGGACATGGATCCGCTTTTCATTCTGGGTGGGTCGGGATTATAATTGATTTCGGGTCAGTAAAGAGAATTGAGTTAGGTAAGTAGTAACGTTCCCCAGGCTAACGGTGCCCTTGCCTGGGGGTTTGTT